>JAKGUB010000802.1:1680000-2195232 GCA_026261675.1 Hippocampus mohnikei
AGATGAATTATGTACGTTCTGCCATCGAATGGACGAGCATGTATCTGTTCTGCCTGTCACTATATGCAGCTGACACAGATGGAAAACTAAAAATATATTATTTGTCATTTTCCATTGAGGTGAAACTGTTTCCTCCTGGAGACACATTTGCACTGGTTGAGAATCACTCCTTTAAAAGAGTGATGATCTTGAACAAAAGTGTTCAAGAGCCGACCATCCGCCTGCAGTCTCTGTCAAAGTTTGACTCTGAGCGTTTTCGTAGGTGTGTCAAGCCCCCTCGAGTTGTCTGTATGCCGCCCGCCCGCGTCAACTGAGGTGAGGTGAGGGGATGTCGCGCGGCAGAAATGAGTGGCAGGTTGTATTAAATCGAGCCCCGGTTGAGCAAGGAACTGGAGATGCTTGCCTTGAAATTGCTCGGCTTTGGCCCCGCATTTTGATCCCGTGATGAAGGCCTCCAAACGGCCGCTTTGGTTCGATTTGAAGTGTTCGTTCTCATCGCGAGGAAGCAAAAGCGCGACTGTCCATTTTTCTCGACTTCTCTGCAGGCAGGCCGCGTCGATCGGCCGAATGGATCCGACGTGATGCTGCGTTTGTGGAAAGGCGTGTGCATTCCTTCATACGATTCATGTGGCGGGGAAAATGTTGTTTTGTTTTGCTCCCCCTTTTTTGACCAGCGAATATTTTTCAGGACCTGCCTGTGGGGCAGGTGGGGGGTGTCGCTTTTACTCGAGTAATGTCGCTTTGGCAGCAGTTGACTTGGAAGGTAGGCGAGCCTCTGACTACATTGTTCTGTACAGTGAATCGAGGTTTCATGCCGGCTACGGTTCATTCCGTTTGGAAGAAGCTGATGAAGAGGAGTTACGTAATGGCTGACGCGCGACTTATTTGGGCCTCCGCCGTCTTTTCAGGGTGTGGCGTATCCTCGGTCCTCTGGAGGAAAACCCTCTTTGCCTTTTTCAAACACGAGCCCCTCGTTTCCGAGGCGATGTGGGCGCAGACGTGTGAGCTGGATCGTCTCCACTCGCTGTGGGCGTCTGTCATTTATATTCAACACGTGCTTGGGAAAGGACATGGAATGAAAAAGAGGAGGAGGAGGAGGAGTGTGTGAGATTCTGGCATCCTCTTGTGGAATGCCGTGACGCTCGCTCACCAAATATGAAAACAGCGTGTCGGACGGCCTTTTTCCAGCGGCCGGGGTTTCCTCCTCCTCCGTCCCTTTCGCCTCGCTGCGAGGCGGCCGACGCGAGGATTCGTCATGACTGACGACATGTCGCCTTGACAGAATTCTCTGTTCCCTCGCCGTCGGCGGGCCCCGCATTCGGTACCTGGCCTCGCCGAATCCGCCTCTTACCGGTCAAGGGGGCAACAGCCAAAGGTGATCAACCTCACACTCCACGTCCGTGGGGAACGCCCTCTTTCTGTTTGTTTGTTTGATACCCAGAACTGTCCGCTGGCAGTTTGTGCGTGTTGTATGGAATTCCAGCTGAGTCGGCGGTGTGAATGTCGGCAGCCACGCGGTCGCCAGTCGGGACCCAAACCGATCCAGCCCTCTCCAGAGGCTTCTGCCAGTCTGCCCCTGTGGCGCTCTGAATGGGCCGCGTCGACATTGTTGCCGTGGGGTCAATAAAGGATGCAGACCGTCAGCAACAGCCCACGTCGTGCGGGAGTTCACGCTCGGGAAGGGCAATTTGAATCTGAAGCTCAAGCTTCGCAATTCATTCCAATCCCGTCACATTAAAAGCACTAAATAGACAGCTGTTAGCTGTCGTTTGTTTGTGTGTGTCAACTGTTGACGTAACTGTCTGCCGGACGACTGCTACTTGCTGGACTGCTCTGCCAAGCGGCTCACAATCACACCGTCCGTCTCTTTCGTTGGCCGTGTGTGCGTCTGCTTTTCTTGGCTTTCACTGCAGCGTTTGCGACAGTAAATTGCAGCACCTGGTGGGCATTGGCGGTAGTGCCCTTGAGTAGCTCCTGTTGGACTTTTTGTGTTAAGCCTTAGTTTGCTTTGAGTCACGAACCGCCCCATTGTCGCGTGGGGGTTCCACAGGGTTCAATTCTGGGGCCTCTGTCTTTGAAATTAATGAAGTGTTTTCTTGTTTGCTGCCAGAGGAATTCTTGTTGCTCCGTGCACGGCACTTTGTCGACAGCGGCGGTTGCTTTCAAGTGCTCTTCAAATACAGTTGAGCGGAGACTGCCGCGCTCCGTTTCTGGAAGACTCGCAGCGCTAGTTCTGACCTATTTTAAACCCCACGTTGCAAGAAAAGAACCACCGGGGACACGCGTTAGAATGTGCAAAGTTCACCCGTTATCAGGACCTCGTAAAGCGTCCCGGAGGAGACGCACCTGTTTCGGTCGACCCACGAGATGCCAAGCGTGAACGGTCACAGCAAAGTTGACAAATTGTTTTGTCTTTGAACCAAGGGATCATGTTTTCCCTCTATTTTTTTTTCCTTCAAACCCAAACAAAAGTGGCCTCCATCTTATACTTTTGGTGAGTCAGAAGCATCTGACACCCTCAACGAGTTCCAGGGAACCTTTAGAATCTGTGCATGACCTTCGTGTTTGGTGCAAAGTAACAGTTGCTATATTCTATTCTATTCTATCTATCTATCTGTTTATCTGTTTATCTATTTATCTATTTATTTATGTATTTGTCTGTTTGTTTGGTTATTTATTTTTTTAGTTTAGTTTTTTATTTTATTTTATTCTAAATAATTAATTAATTTATTAGTTTGTTTATTTATTTGTGTATTTGTTTGTTTATTTATTTATCTATTTATTTATTTGTGTATTTGTCTGTTTGTTTGGTTATTTATTTATTTTATTTTAATTCAGTAATTAATAAAGTAATTAATTAATTGATAAAATTATTTATTTATCAATTTGTTTATTTGTGTATTTGTTAGTTTATTTATTTATTTATTTGTCTGTTTGGTTATTTATTTATTTTATTTTAATTAATTAAGTAATTAATTAATTACCGATTATTTATTTATTTATTTATTTATTTATTTATTCATTTATGCGCGCCAGGGCCCAAAATTTTTTTGTTTTTTGGGGGGGTCTTTAACGATGAGTTGAAACTTGAGGCCCTCGGCAGTCTTCCGTGCTCCATTTTTGCAATTCACTGTCAGCCTCCATCATGACGGCCAGCTAGCATCATGTGCCGTCGCAAGCGCAACCCACGTGGCTGCGCAACCTGCCGGACTCCATCCGGGAGAGACGACTCTGCCCCTGACTCTCGTATGTCATTTTCCTGTCCCTAGCGTAAAAGTCCCCAGGCAACGCGGTGACACACTCACCCAGACCCCAAAAATAACAATAAGGAGCTTGTCTGGCTGCATGCAGATCTGCGGATTAGCCGGCAAGAAAGCGCTTGCAGCAGTCCAGCGGCCCTTTGCGAGTCCAGGTCAACGCAGCCTCAAGGTTCAATGGGCGCTTCGCGTCATGGAACTTGGCATTTTGACGGCAAACACTTTCGGCATGTCTGCTGTAAATGTTGCAACTTGTCGTCTGCTCCCTTCCGGGATCATCTGCGGGTCTTGTTCGGAAGACTCGCAGACGGTTCCACGTGTAGGTTTGCGCATGCCAGGGCACGCTTCTGCGGGCCACAGCGACTGCTGCCGCTCTTGTAATGTGAAGGAGGATGAGCCAGATTCCGTTTGGACTCCTTGCTTGCTCTTTCCCGCCACGCTCGCCTGCCTTGGGGCCACAACAGCCTCCAGAGTAAAAAAACTCTTCACTCAGTCCCAATGTCATGAGTACTTTGAGGCAAGGTCATTATTGCCGATGGAGACGTAAATCGGGCTCGCCATTCACGGACGTCTCCTTGCCGCCTTTCCTCCTCCCGCGTTGTGTTTCGGTGGCCTTCTGCTGTTTGAAACGGAGTCGCGGCGTGCCGGCGAGGGTCACGTGACATGACTTTGTTTTTTGTCCACGCAGGTTATGAGTCATGGAAGCGGGATCGCTGGTGCGCGCCGTGTTCGAGTTCCTCCCCAGCGTCTCCGAGGAGCTGCCCCTCTTCACCGGCGATGTCATCGAGGTGCTCGGCGTGGTGGACGAGTTCTGGTTGCTGGGCAACAAAGACGGCGTCACCGGTAAGCCGACCTCCAGAGAGAACGGTCGGGGATGTTTCGACGTTGGCGTCCAGTTGCTTAAAATACGAGCAGCATGACTAAAGGTCATGCCAACTAAGGAAGTTGGGTTTCCCCTCCCCCCCTCCCCTCCCCCTCCCAATGTGTGCTGGCTTTCAGGTCAGTTTCCCAGCACTTTTGTGGAAGAGGTGAGCATTCCCAGCTCCAAGCCCGAAGATCCCCTCTACGTGTGCGTCAATGACTTCTGCTCCACGCAAGCGGACGCTCTTTCCCTCATCAGAGGTATGCAATTGAAATTGTTTTTATTTTGACATCCGAGAATCGTGCCTCTGTTGCGAGCGAAAAAGGAAAAATGCTCAGTTTGTGCCCGCTTTCTGATCCTCTCTCGTGTCGGGCTGCTTCCCCAAAATTCCCCACTAGGTGTCGTCAGACGCTCGTCGTCAACTCCCCTGTTGTGTTTTCTGCTTTTTTTAAGTTTCCTCGGAATTCTTTTCATGTGATGACATGAGCCCAAGTCTTTGGGTGTGTGCGCGCGTCATTTTTTTACCCTCACGCTCACGACGATACGTTACACCAGTAAAATTGCAGTTGTCATGACGATTCACCAAATGCATTTGTCTCCAAAAATGATAATATGATCTTTGCCGTCCGTCCTTGTTGGAACTCGATCCAGCAAATGACATTTCCTGCATCCTGGGAAATGGTCCACACTGGCGGCATGTTCACTTGCAGTCGGATTTTCCACGCTCCTCTTGGCCCGGTCCCAGTTCTGCCCGCAGACACAATGGGAGGCGGAGCCACGGGCTCTTTGGAATGCGGCCCCCATCACTTGGAGCTGAGCAGTCATCCCGCCGATGCGCTCGCAAAAATAAACGGAGCAAATTTAAGCACGAGAGGGTTTCCGTTTCCTCCGTGCACTCCTCCTGAGCCGCGGCCGGTGGCAGCATTTCTGCTAAATGCTCGGGCTCGCTTCCAGACATGACAAACGGGTCGCGAAAAAAACCAAATCACTCAAATAAATGACATTGCTTCGCATTTCGCTCAATGTCGGAATCCGTTTTTGTCCGTTTCCGCAGGCGACGTGCTGGTCGGCCAGGCGGGGGAGTCGCGCCTTTGGGGAAGCCTGGCTTTGCGGCCGGGACGCCCGGGGGGCCCGCGGCGTCTTCCCCGCATCCTGCGTGAAGGAGCTGACGCCGTCGTGCCGCTCCAGGCGGCTGTCGGAGCGCTCGGCCCAGGCTCGGACTTGGGACCTGCCGGCGTACGCCCTCGGCCGGGCCCGGGCCCTCATGAGTCTGCACGCGCAGCTCAACGAGGAGCTGGACTTCCGCGAGGGCGACGCCATCATCATCACCGGGCGGCCCGAGCCGGGCTGGTTTGAGGGCGAGCTGGACGGGCGCAGGGGCGTCTTTCCCGAGGGCTTCGTGGAGCTCCTGGGTCCGCTCCGGTCACCCGGGGAGCTGGCGCGCTACCCGTGTTTCGGCGAAGACGGCGTTGAAGAAGACGACGCCGCCGAAGAGGTGGACGAGCGGCAGAAAGAGTCGCCCCCACAAGTCGATGCAGAGGCGGAAGGCGGCGTGTACGGGGTGGCGCTCTACGACTTCCGAGCCATGGAGCCCGCCGAGTTGGACTTTGACGTGGGCGACCGCATCCGCGTGCTGGCCACCATGGACGACGGCTGGCTGGAGGGCGAGCTGAGAGGGCGGCGCGGCATCTTTCCGCATCGTTTTGTCCAAATCGACGACCCCGGCCTAAAAACGGCCAAGGAACCCGAAGGGAGGAGGAGGAAGAGGAGGAGGAGGAGGAGAGCACTTTCCAAAACGGCTCCCACCCTTCGTGCCCCGACGGCGACGACCTTAACGTGACCTCTTATGCAGATCACACCGTCTGGGATCTGGACTACTTTGAGAGGAGCGAGGAGCGGAGATGGCCCGGCGCGAGCGAGACCAACGCGGCCCCCAAGGAAAGCGGCCGTCCCAGCAGCGGGCCGCAGAGGCCAAAGGTCGGCCGCCGCCGAGGCCCCGACTCCCGCCGCCACGCCCCAGCCGGCCCGCGCGCAGCCACGTCAGCCCGGTCGCCGCTCACGGCGACGCCCGACCTCAAGCCAGATCGTCGGCGAGCCTCACCCTCCCCAGCGCGTATTCCGGCTGGTCCAAAGACGTTCCGAACTACGGCGGGCCCGCGGGGAACGGTGTCGCCGCCGTGAGTCGCAGCGCCACGCTGGGGCGGCGTTGATGAGCCTGGTGGACAACCCCAAACAGAAGAAGCCGGGCCTCGGCGGGGGCCCGAGCCAATGGCGCCGCTCCCAGCAGAAGGCGCGGCGCGGCTCCGACGGCCCGGCGCCGCCGCCCTTTGACGCTCTGCTGACGTCGGCCGGCGACTTGGAGGCCAAACTCTCCCAGCAGCTCTTGGAATTTGAGAAAAGCCTGACGGCGTCGCCCGGCGAGGCGGCGCGCACGCCGGCGCTTCGGGGGAGCCCGGCCGGCAATCCCCGTCTCCAGACACTTCTCCATTGTGGGCTACGGCGACAAGAGTGACGTCATGCGCGGCTCCTGGCGTTCCTCAGGGCGCAGCTCCGCTTCCTCCTCCTCCTCGGAGAGACGCGGGGCCCTCCGCCCGCCGCCCCTCGCCCGCGAGCCGTCGGTCCCCGAGGCCCGGCCCGCCCCGCTCTCCGGCCACCTCCGCCGACCCCGAGACCCGCCGCCCACAACAAGCCCGTCTTCCTTCCCCCCGATGAGCCGACTGCGAGCATCTCGGACCCGATGGCCGACGGTCCGGCCGATCTCGGCGACCCGGCCGCCAGCGGGGAACGCGAGACGGAGGACACTTACCGGCTGTCGCTGCGTCTCCGCGAGGTGGAGAGCGACATGGAGGCGTACGCGCGCACCGCCGAGGAGCTGCGGGCCATGCTGGAGGAGGACGAGGAGGAGGCGTCGTCTTGCGCGCAGGTCCTGGAGAACCTGGAGTTCTGCAACTACACGCTGGAGACGCTCGCTTTGGAGCAGCAGCAGTTGCAAGGTCAGTGCGACAGAACTCCACAATTTAGTTTGTGGGCATGGGAAACATCTCGCGGCGACATCGCGTTAGCAAACTCGCGTAAATGCGTACGCCGCACGGCGGCGGCAATCCCTTTTGTCTGCTCGCCGTCTTTTGGCAACGCCCGTGAGCTGCTCCCACGGGCGTCTTTAGCCCCCCTTTTGACAACAAGTGAGACCGCCGCGACCTCATTTGCATGAGCTAACACCCCCGCGGGAATGCCGTACTGCGCAAACGCGCTTTCGGTCGTGATTTTTGGATCGGAAAGCTGAGATGTCTTTGACTGATCATTCGAACGATCCCGCGCAAGTTGAGGGAGGACGTTGGAGGAGGAGCTTGTTTTTGTTGTGAAATGTGCCATCGTGAGGTTTCTATTCAGTCATCATTCATCTTCCGAAGCGCTTGATCCTCACTAGGGTCGCGGGGGGTCCTTGGGGGCCTATCCCGGCTGTCTCTGGGCAGTAGGCGGGGGGCACCCTGAACTGGTTGCCAGCCAATCGCAGGGCACACAGAAACGAACAACCATTCGTGCTCACATTCACACCTAGGGACAATTTCGAGTGCTCAACCAGCCCGCCGTGCATGTTTTGGGGAATGTGGGAGGAAACCGGAGCACCCGGAGAAAACCCATGCAAGCCCCGGGGAGAACATGCAAACTCCACACAGGGAGGCTGCAGCTGGAATCGAACCCGCTACCTCTGCACTGTGAAGCCGACGCGCTAACCGCTGCACTACCGGGCCGCCCAGCTTTCTATTGTCTGGAAGAAAAACGTTTTGTCATTGCGAAACAAAACAAAAAGCAAATGAAAAAAAAAGAAAGCAAGCCTCTCAATTGTCACTCGCTCGTCAGCGTTGAGAGTTTGGAAGCGGCTGGGAAATGGACCCGGTCCCACGGGGACGGCCTCCCTCCCCTTCCGTCTGCGTGGTATTTAAACCGGTCTTTGTAGTTTGCGGCCTCTCTTCAAACGAGATGAGATTGAGAGCAGGAGGGGGCGGTTGTTGTTGTTGAATATAGGCCTCCTCCGTTTTTTTTTCCTTTTCCTCACACAAAAGTGTTTGCGAGGGAGCTCGGCGTTGGACAATCGCTCATTGTGCGCTCGAGCGGCTTCTACTTGTTCAGGCTCATGGTCGGACCTCTTCGCTTCCTCGCCAGTCCCTTTGATTTTATGCGAGGTACTCTGGCCAGGAAATGACCTTGAAATAAAACAGTGGAGACCTCACTCGTGTGCGGCCGTGTACTCGGCAATATTGTGGAATTTGTCTCTATCTGCCGTCAGAGACTTGTCCCCGGGGACTTTGTTTTCCTGCAAGCGCTGGGGGCAGCCAAAGGAGACAGTGGGAGGGGCTCCCGGGCTAATCCTCCCACTCATGTGACCGGGCTGAATCATTAACCCGCGGAGGCCCCGCCCACTCCCCCGCCCTCCGCCTTCAACAATTGGCTGAGACGACAGCAGGGAGGCTCCGATTCTGTTGAGAGCTTGGGAGGCGCTGGGGCCAGGCAGTCCCGCTGAGGCCATGTCGACCGGATCGAGACAACAAGCGGCGGACGACGGCGGCCGGCCAAAATGCCCCACAGGCGGAGTCTCGCGCCGCGCTTTTTGAAGGAATGCCAGGATCGGCAATAAACCTCGTTGAAGACCATTTTGAGCATGGAGAGCCCCGCCGTTTACGGCGACCCGGTGGCCTTTGCCCCTGTGGACTGGACCTTTGCCCCCGAGGCCACGGTGAGAAGGGGCAAGAGTGTGGAAGAGCTGGGGGGGGCCGGCTGGGCCAAGGAAAGGGAGCGACTGGCTCATCTGCGACACTTCCAGCAACTGCAGCTTTGCCAGCAGCAGCAGGTGGCGTACGCCGGCTACGGGGTGGCGCCCATGCCTTTCGACCCCGTTGCGATTCCCGGTTGTCCGACGCCGATGGCAATGATGCCTGCGCATGGGGGCCACGTCGCAGCCCCGCCTCCGTGGGATCCCCGGGCGCACGGCGGCCAATATGACCAGCGGCGCACGTCGCCTTCCGGGGACGACAACGTCTACTACCATCCCGGTTCGCAGGACGGCCACCTCGACGTGAGGATTTCCCAACGGAAGGGCGACCATTGCTTCTATCAAGGCCCGGAAGATGACGAGCGGGAGCGCGTCCGCCGAGGCTACGATGCCAAATTCCAGGAGGACGGAAGACGAGACGGAAGAGGGACAGACGGCCGACGCAACGCTGACGGCTACGACCGCCGCCGTCGCGGGAATTTGAGGAGCGCGGTTGGGAGGGGAAATACAAGGACGGGGGGGGTTATGAACGACGAAAGCGCGACGACACAGAATATTACGAAGAGAGGAGACGTCGGGAACGCGATCTCAAGGAACGTGACGGGTACGGCAACGAATACGACGACTACCACGACGCTCGTGACAGGTACGGCGATGACTACGATGACGACCGCGCGCGCAGAGACGATCTCCGATATCGCGACGATTTCCGATATCGCGACGATCTCCGATATCGCGATTGTCATCCTGCCCAAGACGCCGACTATTATGATTTGGCCGACGACAAACGCTATCGGGAAAAAGATCGCTATGGAGACGAGGACCATTACAGGAACCAAACGACAAGTACCGGGATCGGCGTTCAGAAGACCAATATGGCCGCCGACAACGCCGTTACGAGGACGCCGACGACCGAAGAAGTGAAGAAAAGTACGCCAAGAGACAAAGCGGCCGGCGGGACTCTGAATCGGATGAGCGCAGCGGCGATCGCCGGGGGGAGCGCCCGTCTCGGTACAAGGACGCAGGCGAGATGCGGAGAGACGAGCGCCCCGACCGCCGCCGAAGGGACGGCGACGGGAAGGCGCCCTACGAGCGCCGGGACTCCTACGGTCACGAGAACGAACGGCGCCCCGCGGATGGAAAGGGAAGCCTACGAACCCACAGCGCGCGCCGCCCCCCGCCGCCGAGCCGGGACGAATATCGGGATTTGCGCTCTTGGTCGGCGGAATGGCGCGGCGAGGAATCCTCGCCGCCCCGACGCAAGACCCACTGCGAGGAATGGGTGGAGGAGCAAAACAAGAAGCTGGCGCTGCGGCGGATGCGCTCTTTGGAGGACGCCGTCTTGGGCGGCCCGGCGGGGAGCGGGGGGGAGGCGAGCTGGGCTCGAGCGGCGCTCCCGAGCGCGGCCGCCGGCCCGTTTACGTGGGGGGCTCGCTGGATCGCAACAGCTTCCGCAGGAAGATGGCGCCCACCTCCCTGGCAAAGTCGCCCTTCGCCACCAGCAGGAGGCCAAACCGAGGTAAACGAACACCGGGATGTTGCCGTGTCACGCCTCGAGCCAGTGCATCGGTATGCGTGTGAGTGGTCACCGTCGCCATCGCGCAGGAAGACGGCAATTACGATGTGGGCTCCGCCGACCCGCCGAACCGGTTTTGCGGCCTCTTGCTTTTTGTTGTCGTCGTCCCTCGAGGTGATGAGCCGGTTTGCCCAAGACGTCAAGCGAAACAGACGTGGAAAACAGTCTTGAACCAAGCAGCCTTAAGTCGGCCGATTACGTTAATTGATCAGTCATGGAAGCGAATAAAGTGATTTGAGTCTAGGGGGCATCACAGGGACCGCACGACTTGCTCATCAAAACCATTTGAAAGTCTCTCTCTCTCTGTGTGTGTGTAATTGAGCGAGAGCCGGCTGGTGCGCATTGCGTCTGAGAAGAAGCAGGTGGCGCCCCCAACAACAACCCCTCCCCCAGTCACCTAGACGCACGTGCACGGCCGCGCACGCAGTCGGCGAGGCAGCCCCCTTTCCGCAGCCCGGGTCGTAATCCCTCGCGTCAGCATGGTGAGAGGATGGCGGGGGTCTGGCGGGGGTCCGTCTGGTGCCAGGCGCTGGCGAGCGAGCTCAGCTCCTGACTCCAATTCTGTCAGACTGATACTGCACATGTGTGTGTGTGTGTGTGTGAGTACTCGGGGGTGGGTCGGGGGGGGTTTGCTTTGAGAGGTGACGCCATTTTTCAAAACACTCCCACACACGCTTCCCGTCTTGTCATCCTTTAATCCTGTTAGCGTTTTCAGCTCCGTCAGGTTTTTGCATTTGATTGCGCGGCGAACAACGTTTGACCATCCCGATACGAAAGTGCGTTGCGCTGCGGTGACATTGACGCGACGGCCGAGACACACTTTGCTCGTTTTGAAACGTGCGTTGACCTTTTTTGTCGTCAATAATCCGACGCCGAACGGAAGAAGCTCTCGCTATTTTTACACACGAGTTTGGATGTGACTCGTCATCACCGCCACATTCCAGTGAAAAGAGGGTGTGCGCACTTATGCAAAACCACATTATTTCCATTTATTGCACTTTTTTTTTAATTCAACGGCACTTGTCAGGTTATAGGTCACGTTCACGGTCGAAAAAGCTTTGTGGTGCTTATTTTGGTCTCATTTTTGAAATCACAAAACGCGAGCAGGGTTTTTTTTTCCCCCCCAAACCTCCCCCAGGACACAAACAAGGCGTGCATTTGTGTTGGAGTTGAGCGTCTGCGGCCATTGTGTCACGCTGCTGCGATCAAGCAGCATATGCCGCGTTGTCCTGGCTAATCCGTCGGCGCCATTGGTTGCTGGGGCTGGATGGGCCCGGGCGAGGGAGGCGGGAATGGGCTTGCAGGGGGGTGGTGGGGGGCGCGTTAAGGAAGTGAGCAAATGGTGAGTCCATCTTTCGAGATGTCGCACAACATTGTTCCTGGCGAGCACCTTCTTTCAACAACCTGTTTATTAGTTTGCCGCCCGAACAAGAGACAAAAAAAGGGGGGGGGGGCTCAGTCCAAGAGCGCCTTCACAGTGCGACCGGCAGCAGCAGCAGCGTTTGTGACTGCAACGGAAAAGAAAAGGTTCCTGTGAGATCCTCCCGCACGCTGGAATGTGACCCGGTAACATTTGACCCTGCGAGATAAGCGGGACGGGGCGGCCATGTTGTCACCCTGCGAGCTTCCCTCGGTTGCACGGCAACCGCTTCCAACGGGGGGTTTCTTGCCGCTGCTGACAAGTGTTCGTCTTTTCTGTCACAAAGTTTGTAGCCGATGCTTATCGGCGTGCGTGCGAAACGTTTCCGCAATGATTGGCCTGCAGAATACTTGAAAGCTGTGCTCCCAGAATGGAAGTTGGCCGGCCAGCCGCACTTTTCAAGCTCCAACTCGCTTGAGCTTCCACGAAGCGTCTCTCGTGTCATATCATGCAAGAAACGTTTTTGTGTGATCGCTGGAAGCAAAAGTCACTCCCTCGCCGCTCTCCCCCCTGAACTTTGACTTAATATTATGAGAAGCCCCCGACCCCTCCCTCCCGCTGGCCTGGTTGCCATAGCGACCGGGCATTCTCCCGTGAGCCTCACAGGCAAGCGTGCTCGCATGCTTCCATTTTGCCTGGCCTTTAACTTTGATTTTTCTTTTTTTTTATATGTATAGATTGTCATCGGTGTTTTGTTTTTCCCCCTAAACGGAAAAACAAATTGCATCACTTTTGAAAGTCTCCCATTGTGAGGTGACGGTGGAGCATTTGGGGTTCCGTGTGGAGTTTTGCCATCTCAATCTGTGAGGTGGCGCTCGGCCGGGTGTCGTTGAAAAACAGGCCCAGGTTCCGTTCGAGACCTGGACTGGATTCCAACCCCGAATCCTCCCCCGCGTGACATCACGTGAGCATACGGCATGCGGCTCTGAGCGCTTTCTTTTAAAAAAAACAAAAAAAACAACAAGGTAAAAATAGCAAGAAAAAAAAAAAAAAGTGGCTCCTGGAGGTGAAAATGTTGCAGGGAAAAAAGTTTGGAGGCGGCTTGTTTGGCTCGTTTGGTGGGAGCTTGCGAGCGGGAGTATTTTTGGGGAGGCTGTCCCACTTGGACCGTCTCGGAGCGCATTGTGCGCATGCAAATGCGGCGGTGGCGGCGGACCCCTTTTGGATTCGGCATGGCGGAGCAAATAAAAGCGTCGCTTGATGAAAGTGGGTCAGCCGCGCCTGCCGCCGCTCAAACGTGGGAAAGATTCCAAAGATTCTTGTTCACGCCTCGTTGTCTGACTTGCCAAGGCACCCTGACAAATGCCGCCCTGTTAGATTGATATCGGCCACAGGGGGCAGGGGGAGGGATGGCCTTTGATGAACATCTCCGTGAACTCGCCACGTCGCCCGACGTCCCTTTTTGATTTTCTCAGAGATGACGCAGCTGTCGTCGGAGCCCCCGAAGGACGCTCAGGCGGGCGACGCCGCGCCGCCGACGCCGAGGACCCCGAGCTGAGGATGCTGGAGAAGCGATCCAAGGTGATCGAGGAGATGCTGCAGACGGAGAAGGACTACATCAAGGACCTGCAAATGTGCGTGCTGGAGATCGTGGAGCCTCTGAAGAAGAAGCAGGTAAGGAGACGCTCCCGCCCGGAACTCGGCCGTTCGGCCTGGCTGGAAGTTTTCTCCTGAGTAGCCCGTGATGTCATTTTGCTTTCAAGGTGAAGAACGTTGACTTTGACGGACTCTTTGGCAACATCAACTCTGTGATCGATCTGTCTCAGCGGCTGTTTGAAGCGCTGGAGGAAACGGACTCCATCGGTACGTCGTCGCGGCAGGAAGAAAAGCTGTTGCCGTTTGTCGATTTCTCGATGACGCGCTCGTGTTTTTTTCGTCGGCCGGGCCTGAGGTGGGATCTTTGCGTCATGTGACTCTCCAGGAAAGGTCTTCCTGGACTTGAAAGCGGAGCTGGAGGCGGTGTACAACGTCTATTGCCAGAACCACGACGACGCCATCTCGCTGCTGGAAACCTACGAGAAAGACGAAAGCATCCAGCGCCATGTGTTGGAGTGTCTGGAGAGGCTGAGGTAAGAAAGGGGAGGGCCAAAAAAATTGTGCTTGTTGAAGAGCACCGAGACTAAAATGCGTACGACGTAAAACTGCCGCAAAAGACGCGTTTGTTGACGGAGGTTGGCGAGATGACGTTTCCACTGTTGGCGCCCCCGATTGGTGATACGCGGTGGCGCAAATGCCCCAAAGTTTGGAGTTCTGCTCAAACGGTCCTCATGTGTGACTTCATCTCAACTCACTCACTCCCAAAGACGTTTTAAAACGCCTTTTCAGACTTGGTCCAGAATTGGCTGCTACGGAATGAGTTAAAAATGGCGAATTTGACCCCGGAACACACGAATTTCTGCATGGCGACGTTGATTTATTTGCAGTCACTTTTTCCCCGATAGCTTTTGGAGTCGCCACCCAGACGTTGACGAAATCACGCCAACGAGTTGTGTGATTAATGACACGTTTCTGTTGACTTGTTTCGACTTTGCTCCGAGACAAACCACCAAAGTGGAGAAATGACCCCCGGCCTCCGTTACAGCCGCCTTCCTACTTTCCCCACTCGGCTTTTGGTTGTCAGCGCAAGCAGAAGCTCAAAGTCGGGCGGTTGAGGAATGCGCCCTACCCTGTTGCGCCTGTTTGGCCCGCACTGACTCAGATACTCGAGTTGACGCAACGAGCTGACGGAACACGGGGGGGGGGGTGTTTGGTTTCGAACGGGAACGGCGCTGCTTCCGCTGAGACTAGTGATCAACAAAAATGCGACGCCATTGGCGGAAATATGAGTCGGAGGGCGGCGTCGAGAAAAACGCAAAAAGGGGGGCCCACTTTTGAAACGGGCCAACTCCTTTTTTGAAACGCGCTCACGAAATCGTTTGCATCGTCTCGGCCGTGTCATCGGCTTTCTTCGGAAGTTTTTGGGGTGGCTAACGGCATTTCCGAGGCTGATGAATCCTCTCGTCTCTTCTCACATCCGCAGGGCCATATATCGAGAGTGGTAAGTCTCCACAAAGAGTGTTGCCATGAGCATGTCAATCATCCTGATTGCTAACACCCTTTGATTGACCTTTGTGTGTCCTGCGTGCGTGTGTGTGTGTGTGTGTGTGTGTGTGTGTGTCTCATTGCCCTCCTTGGATGGAAATTGTTGTGGTCTTTGCATGTGGCCGTTGACTGAGGTGGCTTCTGTGTGGGTGGCATCATCTGGGAAGTGGGAAACTAACGCCATCTTGTGGACGCAAATGGGCAGTACAATAACAGACGCAGCTTGGCTGCTTTTTTTTTTCAAGCTGAGCTCTTCTGTCCAATCGATGGCGTTAAGAGGGATTCGTTGAGTTCCTCATCGTGTCGCTTCAGTCGCGTTGTTGCCTTCGCTTCATTTGTTGCCGCGTTGGGCGATTTTGGTTGCGCTCATCCATTTGATTCTTCTTCTTTTTTTTTTTTTTTTGTTGGGGTGGTGGGGGGTGTTCAGGGGCAAAACAAACTACATCAACCTGGGCTCTTTCCTCATCAAGCCGGTGCAGCGGGTCATGCGCTACCCGCTGCTGCTGGCGGAGCTGCTGGGGGCCACGCCCGAGAGCCACCACGACCGGCCCCAGCTGGCTCAGGCCCTGCAGGCCGTCAAGGAAATCAACGTCAACATCAACGAGTACAAGCGGCGGAAGGACCTGGGTGAGAATTTCATGCAGCGTCCAACGACGTGAACGGTTGTTCTCACCCCTCCCTCCCTTCCCCCCCCTAGTGGTGAAGTACAGGAAGGGCGACGAGGACACGTTCATCGACAAAATCTCCAAACTGAGCATGCATTCCATCATCAAGAAGTCCAACCGGGTCAGCAGTCACCTCAAGCACCTGACGGGAATTTCACCCCAGGTAACAAACCAGGCTTCCTCACGGGAGAGACATCGCCGCTTCTAAACTTCCCCGTCCTGGCTCAGATTAAAGACGAGGCGTTCGACGAGGCCGAAAGGAGGTTCCGGCTGCAGGAGCGACTCATTAAATCTTTCGTGCGGGACATTTCCTTGTACCTGCAGCATATCAGGGTACCGTACATCGGTTTTGGCGCGGCTCCTGATGCGTCGGCGGCCTGACGCTTTTTGAATCTTGGGCAGGAATCGGCCTCGGTGAAGGTGCTGGCGGCCATCAGCTTCTGCGACATCTACACCGAGCAAAGCCTCCCCGACCCGGAGCGCTTCCAGAGGGCCCATCGCTGCATCAGCGACAAGCAGTTCGCCCAATTTGTAAGCAAAGTGTCTCATCTGCGTAGCGCAGCCGGCGACCGCGCGTCGCTTTCCGCCGCCGTCATTCATCCCCCGCGTTCTCGTCGAGCAGAAGGAGCGCACGGAAGCGTTGGTGATCAACCCGCTCAGCCAGCTGCTGCTCATGTTCGCCGGGCCTCACAAGCTGGTCCAGAAGCGCTTCGACAAGCTGCTGGACTACGACAGTTGCAAGGAGCGAGCCGAGCGCCTCAAGGACCGGCGGGTTCAGGACGAGCTGCAGGTGGCGCGCAGCAACTACGAGGCGCTCAACGCACAACTCTTGGACGAGCTGCCAAAGTTCCACGGCGCCGCCGAGGAGCTCCTCGCCGGCTGCGTCCGGGCCTTCGCTCAGGCTCAGAAGGACTTCATGAAGACGACGCTCGGCGAGCTGAAACCGCTCCTCCAAGCCGTGAGTCGGATTCGGTCGGCGCTTTCCGCCAAAGGGGCTTCGCCGCGACCGTTCTTTGCGTTTGTCTGTAGTTTTCTCGCAAGGTCGGCACGGAGGGCAACTTGGTGGCCCAGTTCCAGGAGGAGCACGGTCGCGTGCTTCAGCTCCTGCAGAGCTTCAGCTTCTGCCCTGAAAACCTGCCCGCGGCCGCCGCCGCCGCCGTCGCCGCCGTCGCCGCGACCGGCGCTAGCGTTAGCCCCAGCAAGAGAACCCTGGAGAAGCACAGCTCGAAAAAGCAACTCCAGGGACCCGTGAGTTGCGCAAGCTGCACCCTCGTTCCATTTTGCGTTGAATTGAGTGCGCCGCCTAGCGCGCGGCCTAACCCGGGACCCGGTTTTCCCTCCCGTCCATCCAGCCCAACTGCATCTTGCAGACGGAGCAGCATCGCGCCGGCCTGATGGCGCGCTACGGCCCCGGGAAACTCTTCCAGGCCGAGAGGAACTTCAACGCGGCCCAGGATCTGGACGTGTCCATCCTGGAGGGGGACCTGGTGGGCATCATCAAGCAGCAGGACCCCATGGGGAGCAACAATCGCTGGCTGATTGACAACGGCGGTAGGTCTCGCGGGCTTGACGTTGGGAAGAAAGTGAAAACCGGCGACGACCATCTCAACCGTTCCTCTTCTCGGCTCCGCAGTCACGAAGGGCTTCGTGTACAGTTCCTTCCTCAAACCTTACAACCCGCGCCGGAGCCAGTCGGACGTCTCCATCGAGAGCCAGTCGTCCAACGAGTCGGGCTACGGCGGCTCCTCGCCCGTTTTCTCCCGCCAGAACAGCAACAGCACGCTCACCTTCAGCCAGGAAACGGCCACCGTCAGCTACTCCGCGACGCAAGCGCAAAGCCGCTCGTCCGCGCACCACCCGCCCCCGGACCCCGCCCCCTCGCGCGGGCTTCACCCCGACCCGGCCGGTCTGAGCAACTCCTCGCCGCGGCGCCCCGCCGAGCGCGAGGAGTTGGCCGAGCGCCGCGCCGCCTGCGCTCAGAGGAACGTCGAGTCTCGCCACCGGCACTCGGGCCGCCGCGGGGACCCGTACGACGGCGGTCACGCCAGCCCGGGCGACCGGTCGGAGACGGACTCCTCCTCATCGCGCAGGAACGCCTCGCAGCAGGGACGCGGCGACAAGGCTTCCGATTCTTACCGGTGGAGGAACGGCGGCCCAGAGAAATCCGCCTACTCCCTCGACGACTTCAGCGAGCCCGAATCGGAGCGCGACGCGGACTCAGACGGCCACCAGGTGAGCTCAAAATACCGACTCGAAGAGCAAAATGCGTCGCTCAGCAACGTGTTCAGCGGGGAAATGCTCTTTTTTTTTTTCAGATCTACTTTGCCCTGTACTCCTTCAGCGCTCGCTGCGCCAACGAGCTGAGCATTTCGGCCAACCAGCGTCTGCGCATCCTGGAGTTCCAGGATATGAACGGCAACGGCGAGTGGTGGCTCGGCGAGGCCGGCGGCCGGCGGGGCTACGTGCCGTCCAATTACATCCGCAAGTCCGAGTACACCTGAGCGCTCGCGATGCGGCGCGACCACAAACGAGCGCCGTCTTTTTCAAGTGATTGACCTTTTTGCTCCGAGCGTCGTAAAGAAAAAAAAAAGAAGGAAAAGATGTCGTACTTTCCATTGAACCCTGTCAAGTCATGAGGAGAACACATTGAGTATTAAGTAACACCGCGTGGAAGCTTAAAAAGAGAGACTTTTTTTTTTTAATTAGGGGGGGGGGCGACCACTGAGTTCATTGCACTTTCTCCATAAGAATCAACGATCAAAGTGTGAGCTTGCAGTTTGAGGCGAGGCTGATGTGTGTGTGTGTGTGTGTGTGATTTTTTATTTTTTTAAATCTGCACTCCTTAACTTTTCTCTCTGTCGGTGGCCTATTTTTTATTTTTTTAAACCTGGAGTGACACTGTGAAATGAGGTGGGGGGCAGGGGGGGGACGACCAAGTTTGGACCTCTTTGTTCAAAAAGGAGAGCAGATTTGCTCCCTGTGTACATACTGTATGTAATGTTGTTGTATATGGAATATTTGCGTGCAATCTCACCCTTTTTTTGATTAAACCAACCATGTGACAACGACTGTTTGGACACATTCTGTTTATTTCATCGCTTTTTCTTACACTGAACTCATTCAGTAGCAGGACAATTCTGGACCAAAAGTCTGAAAAGACGTTGAAACACGTCTTTGGGAGTGAATGAGTGAATAGAGTCCGACCAGAATTCAGATCAGTGGAGGGGAAAGTGTGACCAGAACAAAATTGAAATCGCCATGACTGTTTGGTTTTAATCGAGCACATTTGTGGGAAGATGTTTTTATAAAAGCTGCATTTCAATGTGACTGGGCAAGATGATTTGAGAGACGAGGACCTCCGTGGTCTGGACTGGTTCTTAGCAGAAACCTGCTCTGGACATGTCCGCCGTTTCAATGGGGAAAAATGACTTGCGAGACAAGACACCGACCGCCATGCTTTCGTTTTCATTTGTCCTTTCGCTTTGGATGTTATTCGGCGATAACCAGCGCGTAGGTCAATAAAACAAAGGTTAGTTTGCAGCTTAAACACACAAATCTGGGCAAGTGGGGTGGGCTAAAGATTGACTTCTTCAATCCACGAAGGGCTATAAAAATAGCCTCGTTTTTTCGCTTCTCATCGTAGTGTCCTGCAACGCGGCGCCATGTTGTCGGCGGGCCTCCTGCTTGTCTGCGCTAGCCTACTCGGAGTCCAAGGAACCCCCACATCTGTGAGTCTCCCGATGTTTTTCAAAAGTCGACACAAAAGAGAAAAAACCGCCCTGATGCGTTTTGTTGCTTTGTGCGTTTCAGCTGGACGGCGCGGGTAAATAGGCTGCGGCTGCGAGGAGCCACCCGTCTGTGAACCGATCTGAAATCTTGTCAAGTAGCCTATTGAAAAGGCTTCCACTTGGAAATTCAAAGATGAACCTCAAATAACCTTCACAGATTGCGCTTCATTTCGACGTCTGGGAAGCTTTTCCCGCACATGTTGTTTAACTTTTGTGTTCAGAACGCGCCCATAAAAAAAAAAAAAAAAAGGCTTCCGAGGTCATCTAGCCAGCGGGCTCATACAAATGTACACGTTTGACCTCTGAAACGACATCCGCTGGCACCCTGCGGTGGCTGCAATATTTCCCACAAGATGGGAACTGCTAGCTTGCGAGCGAAGCTGCTCATTTTTTTTTTATCTTCAAACGTGTGTTTGGAAACAAAAGGGAATTCACTTGTCATGGTCGTTCACCTGTTCAAGGTTACGCTGCATTTTAAGGTCACCCCGTGTGTGTGTGTGTGTGTGTGTGTGTGTGTGTTTGTCAGATTCTGACGATGATCCCCCACCCTTGTTTTCCGACGCAACTTTCCGCAAAGGTGAGTTTTTCTTTTCCCTTTAGTCAGTCATTCTATTTGCACTTTACGCACGTACAGACGTCGTGAGTGCATCGAATCGGAACTGAATCCAATTGTTCTATTTGAAGTCCAGCATTCTTGACCCTATCACATGACATGACATCTGTATTTGTTTGACACGACCATTTAAAAAAATAAAAAATAAAAGGTGTTTTTATAAGTTGAAGTGTATTTCAATATATTTTGATGGGTTTAAAATGCGTGGGAATGACAACAATGTGACTAGTGTTGTTGAGCGGGAAAGGTTTTCTTCTTGTTCGTTTTCCTTTGCAGGGCCTGATCTTTGCGATCCCAACCCATGTTTTCACAACGGCCAATGCAACGTCCTTTCCGACAGAGTAACGTGTTCGTGTGGTGAGCCTTTCATGGGCGACAAGGTCAGTTGATTACATATTGTGCTGTTGTGCAGTCGTTCCTTGATTTGCGAGATTTATTCGAATTGTCATTGATCTATTCCATCCTACTTGATAAAAACAACGTGATAGTATGATTAAATAGAATGTTAAAGAAAATTCGTGCGTCGTAATTCAATGGCACATTATGCTGCTCATTCGTGTGTGCCCGTATTGGCCACCAGGTGGCAGTATACATCCACATTACACAGAGTGATGAGAGAAAAAGAAATGAGTTCCCGAATATTCGTCGTTTTTCGACGATGGCGAATAAACAGTCTGCCTGTGAGTATTTTATGTCGTGTCTGCTTGCGCTGTTGTACTAATTGTGTCCAAACATAAGTCGTTTCAACGTTTCTACCGAGCGGATAATCATTGCTAATTTGGTTAGCCTTCGTCGCTCGCAGACTCTCAAACGCAAAGTTAAGTGGTGTGGCTTTTCTTTCATTTATGCTTAGTTTTACAACAAACTTTAACCGGGCGGCGCAATAAAAGGCTTAAGGGGATCATTTTTGACAAAAAAAAGATTCACTCCCTGCCAAATTGCCGTTCGTTATAAAGTTCGCCACAGCTGTCGTCCAGTACTCGTAACTCAAATCATTTCTCACAAGCCAAGGCGGGGAGGGGGGAGGGGGGGAGCAGTACGTATCTTGAAAATCTTGTCAGCCAAGGTACCTGTGTTCGCCTAATGTTTTTTTTTTTGTTTGTTGTATTTTTTTAAAAATGGAATATTTAGCTAAAGATGTCTGCAAGGGTCTGAATTGTCATTTTGGTGACTGCGTGTTGAACTCGGCGGGGGGTCCAGAGTGCCAGTGCACATACCCCTACCTCGGACCCAACTGCCTCCGACGTGAGTATTTTGGTTCAAATGTGTTTTCTGCAAAAGCATCACCGACTCCATCAAGAGTGTAGTCAAGTCTACAGTACTTCATTTCTTGCAGACACATTACACAGACTGCCAGCAGTTAGATGGAGAGATTTGGCTTATTTTGAGGGTTGTTGAAATTATGAAAGAACAATTCATTTGAACCTCTCAGAGATGAATGAAGTCAACGGATTCCGATTTGTAATCGCCGTGTGCTTTGCCAACTTTGAACCTGGGTCGAGTAGAGCAAGCCGTTCCCTGCAGCCCCGATCCTTGCCGCAACCAAGGCGTCTGTATGGAGCAAAATCGCCAAGCAAATTGCACGTGTCGCAAAGGATACACAGGACGC
This sequence comes from Hippocampus mohnikei, assembly GCA_026261675.1. Taxonomy (NCBI): domain Eukaryota; kingdom Metazoa; phylum Chordata; class Actinopteri; order Syngnathiformes; family Syngnathidae; genus Hippocampus; species Hippocampus mohnikei. Next base: position 1,701,643 of record JAKGUB010000802.1, read on the forward strand.
TACTGCCAAGTAGGTACGCGCTATCGGCACTGTTGTCTTCTCAAATGTGCACAATTTGAGATCCTGATTCGAGAACAGGAAACAACAGCATTTTCAATAAATTGACCGAAAAAATGTGTGTGTGTGTGTGTGTAGCCCCCGATGACTGCTACGTGGGCAACGGCAAGTCATACGTCGGCACGGTCAGCACCACGGTACGCGGCGAGGAATGTCTCAACTGGCATTCCGTCTCCATTCTGCTGAATGAAGAGCGAAGTCCTTTCGACATGTACCCAAACAACAGCAACTTGGGACAAAACAACCACTGCAGGTATCAAATGCTCATTTACTTTTTTGGGGTCGTAAAATTACATTCTTTGTTGTGTGTGTGTGTGATCAATGTTGAATGGTGTATTTGATTGTTGTCATGTTAGGAATCCAGATGGGGAGAGCAAGCCGTGGTGTTATGTCAAAAGGGCCAAGGTGGAGTGGGACTACTGCGACGTCAAGCCGTGCTACCGAGGTGAGAAGTCGCACACAGCCATTGTTGGGAAGGGAAAGCTTTCAATCTTGAAAAAAACACAAAAAAACCAAACAGAATACCGTCGTCGTGTCTTTTTAAATTGATTGATTTCTTGTTTTTCCATAAAGTCTCTCGGGAACCGGTCCGAATTTTCAGAGAATTTATTCATATGACTTTGGCAAGAAAGTTTGAATTTGCAGAGAATACATTCAAAGAACCTGGAGAAAGAGTCTTAATAAAATGTATTATTATTATTAAGATTTTGGATTTGAGAAAAGAGCTTCCAAGAATAAAATCGTATATGCTTTGAAAAGTTTTCAAGAATATTGTGTTGCGTCCCCAAAAGTTATTTCTTTTTGAGAAAACCTCCCGACTCTTGTGTTCACTCTTCCGTTCTCTCTCGATATTTACAGAAGTCATTCATCTTACTCGCCCGACCGATCTAAGCCAACCCGTCGCCATGTTCTCCCAGTGCGGCATCGCCCAGCCAAAGGAGTTCCACCGGATTATGTGGGGCATCAAGTCATGGCCGGGGGCCCACCCGTGGCAGGTGTCGCTGCAGGAACGACCAAAAGGCTCCGACGTCGCCTTCGACCCCAAGTGCGGCGGTGCCCTGCTCTCCTCCTGCTGGGTCGTCACGGCTGCGCACTGCATGTAGGTACCGGGTGCTGAAATTTATTAGCCCAAGAAATTTGGATTTATTTTTTTTCTCTTCAATTTAAAAAAAAAATACTCTTGAAATTAGGACTGCGGGAAGACCAATTTTTATTTTCATAAACACAGTGATTTTTTTTTTCACCTTCTGTTTTTGTTTGTTTGTTGAATGTGCTTCTAGCAATACATCGAATGAATACCGGGTGATGGTGGGAGCGGCCAAACTCGACTCGACGGAACTCACGTACCAGCTGGTCCCGGTGGTCCGCATCGTCCTCTATCCTCCTCCGCGTGAAGTTGACCTCGGTTGGTCCAAACGCATCCCACGTTTCTGGATCCTTTTGCGATGCTCCAACCTCCGCTTCTTGTCTTTCGTAGCTCTGCTCCAACTCCAAGTCACACACGGCCGACACTGTGCCCGGGAATCAAGATTTGTCCGAGCTCTGTGTCTACCCAAACAGGAGTTCCCCGCCGAAAAGAATGCGTGGTCTCGGGATGGGGAGAAAATGGAAACTGTAAATTTCCCCAAGTGATATGAGCGCGTGATTGATTGATTGATTGAAAGTGCATTTTTCAGATTGCGGTTTCTCGTTGACTTTGACCGCAAGGCAACTAAAGTTGCGTCCGTTTTCCAGCCCGCAGAAGCAACGACTTGTTGGACGCCTACGTCTTGCTCATCTCGGAGCAGACCTGCAAACGGCCTCAAGTGTACGAGGCCTATTTGCGCGACGGCCAGCTGTGCGCGGGCATCATGGGAGGGGGAGCCGACTCCTGTAACGTACGAACGCCGAGCGTCGCGTCCTTTGCGACAAATCGTTTCCGCACTGGAACCTCCAAAGCGGCGCAGCGAATGATGCCGGCCAACTTCCAAAACCGAAGTGCGGACATTTTTTTTTCAAGTCACCTCTGACCCTTGCACCCTTTGGAGATTTCACTTGGCACCATTTCGGGCCCCCTTGTCTTTTTTTTTTTTTTTGGCTTAGCGCATGACCTTTGGCTTATCGCGCAGGGCGACTCCGGCGGCCCTCTGGTGTGCCAGCACAACGGCGTACATTACCTGGCCGGAGTCCTGAGTTGGGGAGACGGCTGCGGCGTCCCGAACAAGCCCGGCGTCTACGTCGACGTCTACAAGTTTGTCGACTGGATTCGACGCGAGATCGGCTGATCCTTGGCGAGGTGAACCCGTCGCGCAATCAGCTGCCAACTCGATTTATACGCCAGCAAGTGATGTGAAGCTACGAAAGCAGGAAATCCTCAACCATTAAATGATTGACAGAAACGTTCCAAGATTGATTGATTGATTGATTGATTGATTTTGAATGCGGTCAAATGGAGCATTTATTTACTCCGAGCCCAGCTTTGAGTTTTCACGTCACAAAAGCTGAACCTGCCAGACTTAAGAGTTGATGCCTCGCTCCGAGTGTACGGCATCATTAAGCCGAAGGGGGGGGGGGGGGGGGTGACAAAATGACAGAAAATGGCCACTTCCTGCTGTGAATACATTCCGAAATGCAAACATTCATCTTTCATGCTCTTAAAATCATTTCATGTCACGTCCGACATTTCCTGGGTTCATTTGTATTTACAAACACCGCGGCGGTTTTAGATGTGGGGCAAGCGGTTGAGTGCCCCACCACATGCGGCATTCCATTCCATTTTTTAGAAATACATGACAGAATCTTCATGCTCCGAAACACGCTCACCATCAAATCCACCAATGCCGTTTTGTGACTTTCCCTTCCAACCTTCTTTTTCTGCATTAGAATCCGAATTTTCTATTCTGCCGCCGAGTCTGCACAAAAGCCTCGATGTCGCCTGGTTTTATTTTTTTTTGCGCTAAACATAGCAAGTTCCGTCTTCATTCAACATGCTTTCATCCATCTCGCTCAGTCCTGCGTGGCCGTATTCTCCCAAACTTCTAAGTCTCTTTGATAGCTCTGGCCTGACCGGATGCCTTGAGCGTGCCGTGCCGCGCGGCCGACGAGGCGCCGCTGCTGGATTTCTTCTCCATGGATTTGAAGGAACTGCTACTCGTGGCGGCGGTGGTGGTCTTTTTCTGCACGGTCTGGGAGGTCTTGGTCCTGTTGACGTGAAGCACCTCCGTGGCGTCCATGTTGACGCCTTGCCGCATCTCCTGGCTGGTCTGCGCCTGCTCGGACGAGTGTTGCTGTTCCTGCTGTTCCTGCTGCTGTTGCTGCTCTTCCATCCGCTGCTGGTAGTGGAGCTGCGACATGGAAAAGGTTGGTTGAAAGCTTGCTAGCGAGCCCTTTGAGCTCTATGCTGGCCTTTTGTGGCCAATGACTACTTTTCAGGAACCCGTTCGTCATCTGTGTCGATGCAAACGTGTAAAATTCCCAAAAAGTCAAATGTTTGTCCTTTGCGACTTCAACTCTTGAAATGTTCATTTTGCCGACATCATGACCACATGAAACCCGCACCACTTCAAGTCTCACCATGATCATGCGCTGGTACTTGGCGATGGCCTCGTCTGTGGTCACCCCCTCGGCCAAGCCCAGCTCGGCAGCCCGGCGGGCCAGCTCAACCTTGTGGGAGCCGGGAGGGGTCCAGCCCGCTCCCCTCATCCGGTTCAGGTCCGACTTGTAGTTCACCTGCAACAGACGTCGCAGCAGGAGCAGCTCCAGCGTCAACCCAAAAGGTGACACTTGACACTACAGTCGTCGTGACGATAGTCATCGTGAAAAAGGGGGGGGGGGGGGATTGACAAAAGTGGACTTTTGACTTGCTGGGCGAGTCTTACGTCGCTCTGCAGCCGGTAGGCCTGCTTGGCGTGCTTGAGCTGGAGCTGCTCCGAGTCGCACGTGTAGTCGTGGAGCTTGCTTCGGTACGCCAGGTCGCTGGCCTGCGCCTGGCTCTTCTTGGCCAGCAGGAAGTCGGGCTGGTCGGCGTGGATCTTGTAGTTGGCGCGCTCCTCCTTGGACTGCCGCTTGTACTCCAGGTTGCTCTGGAGCTTGCTGGCCGCCAGCGAGTGCACCATTTTCGGGTCGTCCTCCACGCAGCGCAGCCCCACCTGCTGGCCCTTCTCCCGCAAGTGAGAGTCCTTGTAGAGCACCTAGTCGGGGGGGGGGGGGCAAGCGGTCTTTCGTCACTCCCCCGCCACAGCACGCAGTCGGAAATAATCAGATTGCAGCTCATCGGTTCGGAAATTAGGCCCGATTGATGACGAATGGCGTCTTATCGATGAACTCCTCCAGACTGTCAAATGTCTTGAGCTTGGAGGACTTTGGAAGCGCAGACAACACTCACATCGCTGGCAATTTCCCTGGAGGCCTTTGCCGTTCGGAAGGGGATGGCGTCCAGCCGCAAGTCGTGGCCCAGCATCTTCAGCTGCTCTCCGGAGGCCTTGTATACTTTCTGCACCGGTGAAATTTGCAGGTGAAATTTCAAAGTCAAATTCACTTTTCAACCGTTTAGACCACAAACAAAAAAGGTTTGTACGGTGCACGTTTCAAGTTTTCAGCGGGTCTTACGTCGCTAACGTGCCGGGCGTTCATCCTGGCTCGGACGAAGTCGGGGTCATCCGGATGCAAGGTGTACTTGTTCATGTCGTCGTTCCTCGCCGATTTGTACAGCCTCTGGATTGGGAGAAGCGGAATCGCGTGTCCGGAAACTGCTCAAAACGTTTTTTCGGGTTTTCCATTTTCTTCACGTTACCTCGCTGCACTGTTGATAGCTGGCCTTGGCGTGGAGCATATCCGGGGAGTCGGTCACCGAGGTGAACTTGAAGCTGTCTGGCAGTTGGCGGTATCGCTTCTGCACGGCGGAAAAAAATGCATTCGCTGGACGGTCGTATGGCGTCGGTATATCGCGAGTCATCGTTTGCGACCTGCTTTGTGACCGTTTTTCATGTTTTGTTACAGTTTGCGGGAGGAGGAACCCGACATCCCCCCACATCGTTGGGATCAGATATGTGAGTATCGTCGGACGGTCTGTCTGATTGCGTCGCTACGTCGGCCAAGCTCTTCCCGATCTTTCGGCTCTGTCTGCTTTACTACTTGGCACGTTTTCTCTCCCAAAGCGCCTTGCCGTGTTTGCTCGCTTCTTTTTTCCCAACACGGTGTCGTCCGAAAGTGGCCGCTTACATCACTAACGAGTCTCCCGGCGTTCTTGGCCGACTCCAGCTGCGGCGCTCCCACGCCGTCCCACGCCGCGCCCTTCATGAAGTTCAGGTCCGACTTGTACAGCGTCTAGACAGGAAGCGGTCAAATCGCTAACCCAAGCCAATGATCGCGTGCTTTGCGCCCCCCCCCCCCGGTCGCCTTGCCTCACCTCGCTCTGCAGGTTGTAGGCTTTCTTGGCCCAGTTGACCCTCATGTCGTCGGGAAGCACCGTGTACTCGTGAAGCCTCTTCCTGTAGTCCCGCTCGCTGGCCAGCGCCTGAGCGTTCTTGGCCGTGACCAAGTGGACCGTGTCGGGCGTCAGGCGGTAGCGCCCGCTGGCCGTCGAGGCGTCCCTGCGGTACTCCTGCTCGCTGGCCAGCCGGTTCGCCTGCGCGTAGTGCAGCAGGTACGCGTCGTCCGCCACGCTCTGGGCGCCGATGCGCTTGCCTTTTTCCATGAGGTGGTCGTGTCTGTACTTGTACTGCGGAGAGCGACGTACAAAATAGACGGGACTCCAAAAAAAAAACGGCGCCAGCACAAATCCAAAGACCTTCATTTTGGCTTACGTCGCTGGCGATGCCCGTGGAGCTCTTGGCCGCCTGGAACGGAATGTCCTGCATGGTCAGCTTGTAGCCCCGAGCCCTCAGATTGTGCCAGGAGTCTCTGTAACGGATCTGAAGAACCGACCGTCCGGCTTCAAACGTCCGCCGGTGAAAACACGTCGGCGGGTTCGCGGGAGCCGGTCTGACCTCGCTCAAGTTGGCCGCGTTGATCTTTGCCTGCGTGATCTCCGGTCTTTCGGCCGTGACGGTGTAGCTGTGCCGGTCGCTCGCCCCTTTCTCTTTGTACAGGCGCTAGGCGAGAGAGAGGCGAGGTGAGCCAAGAACGGGAGGAGCACATTGCCAGGGGGGGAAAAGCCGCCGTATCCTCACCTCGTTCGTGATCAGTCCACTGAGTTTGGCGTGGATCATGTCGGGGGAGTCTGCCACAGACGTGTGCTTGAAGCTGTATGGTTGCTGCCGATACTTTTTCTGAGGTAGGACGAGAGAGAGAGAGATTGCGAGTCATCTTTGCTCCCGGTTTGGAGGCAAGTGCGCCATTGAAATCTTACGTCACTGATCAGGTCACCGGCTTTCCTGGAGCCTTCAATTTGCAGAGCCCCCGTTGCGATCCACGCCGCCCCGCGCAGGTAATTGAGATCGGAACGATACATCCTCTGCGACACGGGGAGAGAGAAAGAAAAGCGCGACGTAGTAGCCGTTGGAACGCCTCGGCGAAGCGTCGAGCGCGCCTCACCTCGCTTTGCAGAGCGTACGCCTTCTTCGCCGCCTGCAGCCTCATGTCGTCCGGCAGGGAGGTGTAGCGATGCGACGTCAGCCTGTAGTCGTGATCGCTGACCAGAGCCTGGGCCTTCTTGGCGTGGGCCACCTCCAGCATGTCCATGGGAAGGTGGTGCTTGGAGAGCTGGCTGGCCCACTCCTTCTTGTACGTAATCTGGGCGGGAAAAAGTTGTTTTTAAAAAAAAATCCGGTAAGAAAGCCTCCCAAAGAGAGAAAGCACCCACGTCGCTTTGCAGCTTGTTGGCGTAAACGGAGTGAGCCATGTTCATGTCGTCTCGCAGCCCTTTCGCTCCAGTCATCTTCCCTTTGGTCTTCTCAAACTCCCCTTTGTATTTTTGCTGTCGTGAGACCAACACCGCATTGCAATGAATCGATTGGCAAGACGATAACAGCTCCGATCAGATTGCCTCGTCGGATCATCGCGCTGTCGCACTCACATCACTCAGTATGTCAGCAGAGGCTTTGGCCGCCTGGAAAGGAATCGCATCCAGACGCAGCCTATGGCCTCCGTCACGTAGTTTCGTCCACGATTCCTTGTAACGACTCTGAAATCAAAGTTTTTTTAGCTGGTAAAAGTCGCGCAGAGGCAGAGCGGATTGGTTTTGGGGCCGTCCGTTTACCTCGCTCAAGTTCAAGGCGTTGATCTTGGCCTGCACAAACTCGGGCAGCTCCTCACGGAGGGTGTAGTTGTGCTTCATGTTTTCTCCCTCCTCTCTGTACAGCCTCTGTCGAGCGACGTTTTCACATCGGCCAAAAGCGCTCATCATCGCGCTCGAGACGTGACCACGACGAGTACTCACGTCGACGGCCAGTTTGTTGCTGAGTTTGGCCTGGACCATCTCCGGCGTGTCCTCAACACTTGTGAACTTCAGGGCGCTCGCATTCTGCCGATACTTTTTCTAAAGCAGGAATCCTGACGTGAGAATTTCATTGGGCGATTTGGACGGCCGACCGCGACGTGGTCGGGCGGGCGTTACCTCGCTGAACAGCTCCCCGGCTTTTTTGGCCTGCCGGACATCCAAAGACTTGGAGGCCTCCCAGCCGACGCCCTTCATCCAGGCCAGGTCGGATCGGTAGAGTTTCTAAAGACGCACACACACACACACAGAACAGGCAGTTCTCCAAAACGGTTGACCCTGGCCGATGACGTAGACGTTTCTGAAACTCTCTTGTCGACGGGGGGGGGGGGACTGACGTCGCTCTGCAGTCCGTAGGCCTTCTTCGCCCAGGCCACGTTCATGTCAGTTGGCAGCGTGGTGTACTCGTGCAGGAACGTTCGGTAGTTGTAGTCTGCCGCCAAGTCTTGGGCCTTCTTGGCCTGGCTGATGTTGAGCATGTCCAGAGAAACGCTGGGGAGGGAGAGATGGATGGAGTCGCACGTGTTTGACAGTCTCAATGTCAATGTCGGGAGAGGAAAAGTATCATCCGCGCTTTAGAACAGCGCGCATGTAAAAAGTCCCGTCGCGTTCGCAAAAACGCCGAAGGCCTCACTTGAATTGGGTCTTGGTGTCCTCGTAGTTCTTCCTGTAGTCGCGGCCGCTCTGTAGTTTGGTGGCCAGAGCCGAGTGAGCCATCTGCGAGTCGTCGCCGACCGACTTGATTCCGATCACCTTGCCTTTGTTTTTCTCATATTGCTCTTTGTATTTGACCTGCCAGGGAACAAGACCGGACGGAGGGAGGAGGAGGAGTTCTACCGGCCGGTCACGGAAGCCACCGATGGAAATGATGAAAACGGTAAGCACGAAAGTAGCTTTGTTTCTGAGGCGCGGCTTTTAACCATTCATTTGTGAATTTCACACAAATCAAAGGTCCGGTCTTCATTTTTCTAAATCTGCCCGCCGTTTGTGGGGGGGGGACTCACATCGCTGGCCAGGTCTCTCTTTGCTCTGGCGGTGAGAATCGAAAGGGAGTCCAATCGGAGCTCAAAGCCCTTTTCCCGCTGTTTCTCCCATTGGCTTTTGTAGATTTTCTGAAAGAAAAACAAAGAAAGTACAATCAGATGGGCAAACCCCCCAAAAAAGTTCTTGGAGGCCACCGGCCTTAATTTGCGGCCAGCAAACACTAAAGTGGAGGGGCCCGACGGCAGGAAACATTTTTTAAATTGTACACGAACGACCTTATGTGAGGTCATCAAAGCGTGAGCGTTGCCGTCCGTCGCTGTTCTCAAATCCAGTTTGGTCGGCGCACTCACCCCGCTGAGAAGCTCGGCGTTTGCCTTGGCTTGCCGGAACAGCGGCTCGTCCTTCGTCATGGTGTAGTGGTGGATCATCCGCTCGGTGTTTGCTTTGTACGCCAGCTAAAAAAAAAAAAAGCACCATTTCCAAACGCAGGTGAGCTGCGGCAACAACGCGGGGGTCCGCCTTTCATCGCGACCACCTTACGTCGCTCTGCAATTCCTGGCTCTTCTTGGCGTGTTTGAGGAACAGGTTGTCCGCCACCTGGGTGAACTTGATGCGGTCCACCTTCTGCCGATATTTATTCTGCAAAAGAGCGGCGGCGCCGGAGACACAACGCGTCGTTTATCCGCAGCTCGCTCGGAGATGAAACGCGCGATGGAGAACTGACGTCGCTGAGCAGATCCCCGGCTTTCTTGGCCTGCGTGATGTTGAGGCAGCCGTCGGTCTCCCAGCTCACCCCCTTCATCCAGTTTAAGTCTGAGCGATACCGGTTCTGGAAAAGAAAAGTCGTTGCTCAGTTTATTGGGACACAGAGTATTGCCCAGAACGTCTTTGTGAGAATGAAGTTGAAATGGACAGAGTGGGAATTTGAAGACTGATTGATGTACCTTAAAAAAACAAAATGGCTGTTCTCGATAACATCGGTCGGGTTTCTCGCGTTGAGCCAGCGGACGACGCACTCGAGAGTAAAACTTGAGACAAACAGTCGAGCTCCGGACCACCCGATTCACGAGCCCAACCGTCATTTGAAGATGACGTGCCCCCCGTTTTCTCACCTCGCTCTGCAGGGAATACGCCTTCTTGGCTTGCTGGACCTTGATGTCGTCAGCCATGACGGTGTAGTCGTGCAGCCTGGTGCGATAGTCCACCTCGCTGGCCAGCGCTTGGGCCTTTTTGGCGTGACTCAGGTTGACCATGTCCATCGACAGGCTGAACTGGCCCCGGTTCTCCTTGGAGCCCTTCTTGTATGCAATCTGCAGGGGGGGGGGGGGCGGAGCCAACCAATGCGAGTGACCTCACGAAGACCCGCGCGAGTCGTCTGGCTCGGAATGACTTACGTCGCTGTGCATCTTGGCCACCCGCAGCGAATGCAAAGTCTTGGAGTCGCTCACGTTGACGCCGGCGGCCGCGTCCCTGTTCTTCAGATAGTTTTCTCTGTATTTGAGCTAGGGCGCACATCACATCACACGCATCGTGACTCGCGCGTTCCAAATCATTCGGCTCGTCGTTTTTTTTGCCCCTCACGTCGCTGGCGAGGTCTCGGGAAGCCTTCGCCGCCTTGACGCTGAGGTCGTCCGCGCCGATGTCGCGCGACTTGGATTTGGTCTTCTCCCACTCCGACTTGTATTTGATCTAGGACGGGAGCGCGCGGCGTAAACCGGGAGACGACGACGATGGAGAAAACGGGGGGGGCGCTTACGTCACTGCACAAGGCCGCGTTGACTTTGGCCCGCTTGATTTGCGGCAAGTCCTCGCGAAGTGTGTACAGATGCTTGGTCTTCTCGTAGTCTGCTTTGTAGTTGAGCTGAACGATGGCAAAAAGAGCGCTTTTTCACGACGACAGGGTGGTTTCGCAACACAAAGCAAAAAGAAGGGTCGTTCGAATGGGGGGAGGGGGTGGCAGAATCCAAGCATCATGGCTTCTCATAAAATCCAAAAAAGCTTTGTTGCGAGCATCTTCTTGATGAAATGCGTTGATAAAAACGTTTGCCCTCGACGTCACACTTTTGGAGCTGACGCGTTTGTACTCACGTTGCTGATGAGTTGAGCGTTTTTCTTGGCCAGCAGGATGGCCGGCGTGTCCTTCACTGGACTGTACTTGACCTGCTGGATGTGCTGCCTGTAGTTCTTCTGCGGAGGAGGTGCACAGAATTTCACCGCCGGGCAAATCCCTCAAACGAGCGCCGTCATACTCGAGAGAACTCACGTCTTTAAGCGGGTCCAGCTTCCTTTGGCTGCGGTAGCCCGGGGTCAGCGTGGCTTGGTAGGTGTACTCGCCTTGATCGTGCTCGTGACCTTGTTTGTATGAAATCTGAGGAGCACAGGAGGGACGGCAGTTCCTTCAACGCCGAAACGCTGGCGCACCGGCTGTGAACTCCCGACGCGAGAGGCAGGTAGGACTCAAATGGCCCATTTTTTCGAGACGCGAGGCTCAGCTACGACCGGCATTCATTCGTTCATTTGACTGACCGGCACATCGAGTCGATGGTCTGTAAATGAGGAAGGCTTACGTCGCTGGCCAGCGTCCGGACTTTCATGGCGTGCATGGTCCGCTTGTCCATTCCCGAGTCTTCGTAGTGGCTCTTCATGTCGATGTACTTGGCCTTGTATTTGTTCTTGTGCACCACACGGGAAAAAAAAGTCGCGCACGTGTTATCGCCACGGTCACCGCGGTTCCCGTACGACCAGAGTGCGATGACGTCATTGCTCTGGACTTACGTCGCTGGTGAACTCGGCTACTTTGCTCGCATTTTGAAACTGGGGCGTCTCGCAGAAATTGATGCTGTGGCCTTTGCTGTTCTCCAAGTCTTTCTTGTACTCCACCTGTTGGCCAGGAGAGGAACTTGACGTTGTGGTTCTCCCAAAAAACACTGAGCTCACTTCGAAAAACTCTCCAAGACCCCATTTTTCAAGAACAAGGCAGAAATGTTCCTGCTAAAAAAAATGACGCGCGCGGTGACCTCATTTCGGAGGGATGCCGAGCGTGGCGTCTCCGCGACGGCTTCGAGCCAAAGCGAGCGCCTCACCTCACTGACGAGCTTGTTGATCTTGCGGGCGTTCATCAAGGCCAGGTTGTCCTCCGAGGTCAGGCTGTGGAAATGTGATGTGCCCTTCATCTTATTTAGGTCTTTTCTGTATTTCAGCTGCGAGAAAAACAGATGAAGCAAAGTGGAGGGGGGGGGGGGTTCTTTCTTGAACGCAGTGGTCTCTGCTAACCTCCCAAACACACACCGAGCACCGAAATCGATTTCAACCCATCCTAGTTTTGTTTTCAGCCACACAACTTTTAAGAATCCCCATCCAAAGACAAAGTGAACTTTGCCCTCACATCACTCGCGTTTTCCTGAGCCTTCTTAGCCAGGTGGTAGCCGGGCGTTATCATGGCAGGGAAGCTTCCTTTCCCTCGCCGCTGCTCGTACTCTTCGGTGTAGGCGATCTACGGGAAAGTGCACCGGCGTGATTAAATACGCTGGAGACGATTCACGAGACACACCTTTTGAATTCCGCACTTCAGATGAGCACAAGCTGCTTTAGGAAAGACGGTTTTACTTCGATATACAAAAAGAACAACAACAAGCACCTGGCTGAAGTTGTCTGCATTCTCTCTGGCGTGGAGCATTTCGGCCAAGGCGGCGTCGGCACTGGCCTTGCCCTTTATCTCCTGCTCGTAGACGTGACGATACTTGATCTGCCGCAAACCACCGAGACAGCGGTTGACTTGAAGAAAAGCACTCACTCGAGTACGCTCACAAAGTACCCAACGGCGCCATTTTGTTTTCCGCTTACGTTGCTGGCCTGTTCGGAGGCCTTTTTGGACATCTTGTATCCAGGCGTCAGGTGCGCCGGGAAGCTGCCTTTGCCTTTGCGCTGCTCGTACTCCTCCGTGTAGGCGTACTGCAAAAAAAGAATATGAGACTGCGGCCGAATCGTAACTCCATTGAAGGCACCGCGGCATCGGCGCGATGATCTGCCCCAAGTGCGAGTCGACACGAAAGTCACTGACGACCAGACTCACATCGCTGACCATCTGCCCTTGCGTCTTGGCCAGGAGCACCTCCGGGGGGTCCACAAAGGCGGCGTATTTCGAAACTCGCTCCTCGTGGCCTTTTTTGTATTCAAGCTTTTCCAGACAAGAGCACAAGAATGTCAACACGGGCGCACACGCCTGCGGCAAATGTGGCAAAACGTTCCCTTACGTCGCTCGCCAGGGCGTCGGCCATTTTGGCCGCCTGGTATCCCGGCGTGATCAGGGCCGGGAAGCTGCCTTTGCCTTTGCCGTCGTAGTCCTCCGTGTATTTGACCTGGCATCAGAAGTGGCAAAAGTACTCACACATGCCGTACTGAAGTAGAATGACAGATATTTGTGTAAAAATAGAAGTACTCATTCAACTCCTTTCCTAAAAAAAAAAGCATTTAGACGAAAACCGTCAACTCACGTCACTGATGTTTGTCTGAGCGTGTGACATGGACACCATCTCCTGGTTGTACCAAGACTGCTGCTGGGAAAACTCTGACTGAAACTTGAAGGACTGTTTGGATACAAATAATGTCATTTAAGGCACGCAAGCGAAGAGAAGTGATGATGATTTGGTTGTATAAAATGTCTCCTCTTCCCGAGGATTGAGGTTGAAGATATAGCCGATAAATTGTTGACGGGAATTGCCCCCCCCCCCTTTTTATTTTTTATTTTTTGGGCCAGTTGCTCTCCTTTTGAGCTCACCTGGCCGGCCATCTGATTGGCTAGACGAGCCCTCTCCAGCTCCCCGGACTTCACGTCATAGTGGAAGGTGGACATAAAGCGATCGGCATCCTCGCCATACTTCAGCTACAATTGCACATAGACGACAAACGGTTAAAGCCAAGACCAGCACACGTTTGCACAAGCGCAACACAGGACATGTGCCTCCTCTGCCAAGCTTGCGCCACATTTTGGTGTTGACAAACATCGTGACTCGATGTGACCGGATGGTTTTAGGGACTGAGATCCGGCGAGAAAACACTTTGACTGATGATGCAAGATTATCTGTTAGGTCCCAAGTGTTTGTCATATGAAGCAAGAGTAGATTTACTCCATGTCAGTTTTAGTCTCAGCCCAAGAATGATTGAAAACAAGTTATGTGTTCAAAAAAAAAAACAAATAAGTCAACGGTCAGATCACATATCAGCATGTGACGACCTCCGTTTTTTTTTTTTTTGGGGGTGCATCTCTCAGTAGCCGATATGCTCGCTAGCCTGCCGCTAATATAAGCCGGGAGTGTCTCGCGTGGACTCTGAGACGCAGACGGAATCCAACAGACGGACGGACGGGAACAGGTGGAGGAAGGAAGGGGGAAGCGACGCCGGGGATCTTTTTGTGGAGTTTTAATTTTAGCCGGCCGAAGCATTAAAAGCTGCTGGGCGACGAGGGCAAAACACAGAAATAACCGGAGACACGCTCTCCCTCTCCATTCCATAAGGCTGCCGTCACGATAGACTCATAGCTACCTTCTGGGAAAAGATGCCATGCAGTGATTAAAAAAAAAAAAGGAAGTCATCTGACCACCAAATTTCTGCTTTTTGTGATTCAATCTGGCCTGAGGCAAGCGTGCTGTAACCGCCTTCTGTGTCACGTTCCAAATTCTTCGCAAAGATCGTCGCTTGTGTCCTGAAAGCCATCATGACAGCATCTCACCTCACTGCCGGCATTGCTCTGCTTTTTGGCGGTGACGTTGACGGGCGATTCATACACGCTGGTAAAGGTGTTGTTCCTCGGATTGTGTCTGCAGGCGGGAAATACACACCGTTTGGTGACTTTGATTTGATTTATGGTTTGGTTTTTTAGACCGTTGGCTGAGCTCTATACTCACACTGAGCAGTAAGGCCTCTTCTTGTGGCTGACAAAGTTATTGGCCGTCAGCACCATTTTACAGACGTCGCAGTGAAAACATGCTTTGTGCCAGTTCTGCCGGAGACAAAATTACGTTATTAGTTCAGCGAGGCTCCGGTTGTTAACCACATGGTTTGGCCACAAATTTAGCATTAGCTTCAGGTCTCCAGATCTGACCATTAGCATCCAGTTTTGATTGACCTCTGTGTAATATGATTTATCATTTATTCTGCTTTTAAGCTTTTTGGAAACGTTTCTCTCTGACCTTTTATTTGTTTTTTAGAGATAAAATGCAGACCCTATTTGGCCCACCTGCCGCAGGTTGCACAACATTTTCAGCGTTGCCACAGCTGTGATGGTTTTTTTTTTTTAGAATTGTCTGCTTTGGCATATGTTACATTGAATGAAGGTGTAGTCATGACAAAAACATTTCTGCCAAACAACAATCAATCGAGGCCTTCTTTGAATACCTGATCAATGCAGTTGATCTTCTCCGCCGGGTACACCACAAACCCACACCTTGCACAAGACTGCATTTTAAATCCTTCGGCCCCTTCAAAAATAAAATCTTGAGACAAAGTTCAGGCAGTCCCTCTCGCGTGTTTCTCCGCTGGTGGTAAAGTTAGTTCTGCGACTGTGCTACTGCGTTCTCTTACTTGACAGGGTTTCCCTTGATGGACCACCCCACCCCCCCCCCCTTGTGCCAAAGCATTGGAGACCACTGGCAGACACAGCTGCCTATCTGCAGGACATGGCAATGGAGGTGTGTAATGATCCCTTGCTGGACAATTAGGTCAACCTTGTTGTGACACATCGGGAGTGACGCAGCGTTAGATGTTAAACAATAGCTATAGATAGGAACTAGACCACCGCACCGTGTATGGGAATCGCTTGAAACGCTTTATGGATAGCTGGGAATCGTTTTGGTCCAAGTATATGCTGAGATGCAAAGATAATCAAAACATCAGATTTGATATTGACCGCATTCCTTTTAATTCCAGTTCCGTGAGCTCTAAAAGCTGTGAAGTGCAACAGCTTCGAAAATGAAAATCAATTTCTATTCAATTGAGTTTTATGCGCATAGCCACAAAAGTGTCTAGCACTTTACAAATGGAGCAGGTTGGGGAAAAAATCTGCAACTTTTTTTGTGTGTACATTTTGATTAAAGGGATTCAACAATTGCCAGTTGTATGTATATATGTATGTATGTAACATTTTACATGACAGTTACACTCATATTAACACTTTGTTCTTATAAAATATTTTCTATTCTCAAAAAGGATATTGATGTAAGATGTATCATTTGTCTATTTTCATTACAAAATAATTCTAGTATATTGTATTGTATGTTTTATCTCGTTTTCATTGTGGTCCTAACACTTTTCGTTGTAAAACTCCCCCCAAAAAGTAGAATTTAGTTTAATTAGTTGTTTTTTTTCGGCGTAACATCTTGTTTCAATAATTTACAGTCGTGTAACGCTTGTTTTAATGCCGGCCAGAACCGTTCCAATATGGCAGCAACGCACACGCGTCAGGACAAGGAAGTGTCGCTGATACGGAAGCCGTAGATTACGTTGGCCGTGACGTAAGACGTCGTGACGCTCCTTGGAGATTCCCCCGTCAAACTTGACCGAAGACTTTCCAGCTGTTGTTTTTGAGGAAGTGAAAGCGTGTCGCTGGTGAACAAACGACATTGTTTTTAAAGAGCAACTTGACCGACCTGGCGTCTTAGCACCATAACAACACAACGTGAGTTTGTGATAACGTGGCCACCCTTCCCTAAAATAGTTTGCTAAGCGTTCTCAAACTCATTTTCTCCGCAAACGACTAGCAAGATGGAATCAGATTTGCCAATTGCACTCGCGTTGAAAAGTCACTTGTTGTCTCGTTCCTGAAATAACCGAATGATAATCAGCCCTGTTAGTACGAAGCATTTTAATTGCGTTTCATGAAAAAATGTAAGCGGTTTGGTCAAGTTTGGTCATATGATGCTCAACAGATGGCTGGAGAACCTGCTGAGAAGACCCAACTTGGAGATTTAGAAGAGAAAGAGGAGATGACGATGGACACCACAGACGCCAAACCTGACCGCAAGGGAAGATTTTTACTCTTTGGGTAAGTGCACGTGGTAAGTGCCCCCCACCCCGCCCTCGTGTGACTCGGCAGCTCCAGACAACAGTGGGTGGGGCAGAAGCAGGGGGCAGGGGATATGACATTGTGGTCATGAAAGGATCGCCACCAAGTTGGCAATTCAAATTGCAGGTGATGAGAAAGCCTGGTGCAGTTTATAAAATCCATCTCACCTCCTGATGCATTCAAAAATACTTCCAGTATAATAATAATACCGGACATACAAATACAAAAATAAACCGTGGCAGTGTCGTGAAAGTGAATGACTTCAGAAAAAGGCCCAACAATCTATATTTTATCCATTTGAATGTATTCATTGATTCCCGGCAGTCGAATCTCTTCCTTCCACTGCCTTCAGTGCATATATGTGGACCATTTTTTTAGGACACCTTTGATCAAATTATTGGGTATCCGCAAAATCTTCAAGAACAAGAATAAGTATTTGCTTGCATTGATAATTGTTGTGTACCATCCCCGTTGACCCCACGTGTGGTCACGGCGGCGTGAGGTTCGGGGGGCCCTCGGGTTGAATAGGCTTTTAGAAAGCGCTGGTGCGGTGGTGAGGTTGCTGACTCAGGGAGGAGGAGGGGGGGCTGACAACGCGCCCCCTCCCCATCCCCCCCCTGGCAGCATCCCCCCACCCCACCCCCCACACACACATCTCGGCCCGTGGGCTGGCGGCGGCCCATTCAGATTCTTCATCCAGCACAGAGAGCATGTCGGTATCCTAGCACTCGGCCCCCCCCAAAAAAAAATTCAGCTGGAGAAACAAACTCTTTTGCAGATGCAGAGTGGCGTAGCGCTCAATGACGAACCCAGGTAAGTCGATGCCACGTGATCCTCGCCGCCCTCCTCCTCACCGCCGCGCCCTGCCCACCGCCGCTCTTTGCTGCCCACCCTCAATTGTTTGGTACGGCACGTTGATGCAATTTAGAGGTGGGAGGGGGCCGTCAAATCACAAGTTTAATAGAATCTGAGCGCGCTACGCCGCCGGGTCTTTGTTGACCTCGTGGGCCAGGCCCTTCTGGAACGTGGCACGCCCATCTGGATGGATCGGCCAAAGAATGCTAACATGGCAGCCGCGTCAGAATAGCCACGGGGACGTTTGCTCTCGCTCCATCTGCTGTGCTAATCTTTCCATCCCCGAACCGCGGACTTTGACCACCATTTTTACCGCGTTGAAATGTGTGACTCTCGGATTCGGGTTTAGGCTGCGTTACGGCGACCACATTTGGCCAGCGGGTTCATGCCTTATTGCAAAGCATATGTACTTTTTGGTCTCTGAGTAAGTACTTTGCCCGGTTTGTTTTTAGAATTATTATTAGTATGACTGTGTTGAAATGATCATTTGACTCGAGTTGAACTCATTCGGTACCAGCCAATTCTGGACCAAGTCTGAAAAGACGTTTAAAAACGTCTTTGGGAGTGAATGAGTTAAGAAGGATGTCATCCGTTTTGAATGAGGTCGCTTCCATTTGAATGACTTTATCTGAGATCCGCAGGGGGAGCGTGAATAGTTTTTGTTTGTTGGATTTATTTGAAACCAACTCAGCAAATGCGGTTGTACGTAGAAAATCCTTGGTGATGATTGACAATTTCACTCAAGTATCATCTTCATGTCTCTTGTGCTATTGCTGGTGCCCAGAGAGAGTTGTAGTAAATGGGGGGGGGTCAGTTGCTGTCATCCGTCATTGCGACGGTGACGGCCACTTAACTCATTCAGTAGCAGCCAATTCTAGACCAAGTCTGAAAAGACGTTGAAAAACGTCTTTGGGAGTGAATGAGTTAAGCACCCCGAAAAAAACCCCCTCCTCGGCCATTGAGCCAACGTGTGGGCCGTGTGCAAGTCGGATCACTGAAAGGTCCGCCGCCGTGTCTTGTCTTCAGCAAGAAGAATAAGGATGGCCAGACGCGGGAGCAGGAGCACTCTTCGGAAAGCCATTACAGAATTGTCTCGCCAACATTCCAGTATAAGATGAGCCACGGGCGAGTGGGCAAGTGCATCATCATCAACAACAAAAACTTTGATGAAAAGACAGGTACAAGAGCAAAAGAAGCACACATTTGACCCCCTCCCCCCCCTCCCCCAAAAAAAGCCAGGCTCCCCATCACACCCGCGTTTCTCCCCTCCTGCCGGCAGGAATGAATGTACGCAACGGGACGGACCGTGACGCCGGCGAGCTGTTCAAGTGCTTCAAGAGTCTGGGCTTCAACGTCTTTGTCTACAACGATCAGACCTGCGAGAAAATGGAGCGTCTCCTCAGAGAGGGTGAGCGCAGCGCGGCGCAAACTTTTTGGGGGGGGGGGCGTCGATTTGAACTTGAAACGTGAAGTGCGTCTGTGCGCGTTAGCTTCAGAGGAAGACCACAGCGACAGCTCGTGTTTCGCCTGCATCCTGCTGAGTCACGGCGAAGAGGGCATGATCTACGGCACGGACGGCGCCATGCCCATCAAGACCGTGACCTCGCTCTTCAGGGGGGACATGTGCAAAAGCCTGGTGGGGAAGCCCAAGCTCTTCTTCATCCAGGTAGGACCCGAGGGGCGGGATCGGCCGTACCGAGCGCTTCCCCCCCCCCCCGGTTGTCCCTGAGTTCTGCTTGATGGCACCAGGCCTGCCGGGGTTCCGAATTCGATGACGGCATCCAGACGGATTCGGGTCCGCCCAACGACACCCTGGAGACGGACGCCAATCCCAGACACAAGATCCCGGTGGAGGCCGATTTCCTCTTTGCCTACTCCACTGTGCCAGGTGAGCCGCGTCACTCCGTCCACGCCCGACGTCCGACACCAGGGCTATTCTCAGAGTCCCCCTCCCCTCCCGGGCAGGCTACTACTCGTGGAGGAACCCCGGGCGCGGCTCCTGGTTCGTGCAGGCGCTGTGCAACGTCCTCAACGAGTTCGGCAAGCAGCTGGAGATCATGCAGATCCTGACGCGCGTCAACTACATGGTGGCCACCAGCTTCGAGTCCTGGTCCGAGGACCCGCGCTTCAGCGAGAAGAAGCAGATCCCCTGCGTGGTCTCCATGCTGACCAAGGAGCTCTATTTCAACTGAGCGCCGCCTCTTCAGGGCCGTCCACGCGGCGGTCCGAGAACCGTTCAGGGATCATTCCGGCCCGGCGGGGGAACAAGCGCCGCACTTTTTCGCAGCGCCTGTCCAGTGGGCCCGAAACGGAAGCTTTTTTTTTTACACCGGCACTCCGCTTTCACGTGTTGATAGTGAAACTTCTTCTTTTTTTTTTCCCCCCCTCCCCCTCCCCCTCCATCTTCTTCAGGTTTTTCCTTCACAACAGTGGCGTCACGTTTGATCGGATCTTTGCCAGCAGGCATCGTGAGATATGCATGTTCTTCTACTCCCACTTCACTTTTCTTGCCGCATTTGTCGCTGCCTTTTTTCTTGTGCCCGTCGTCTTTCAATGCGCTTGGCTAACATTTTATGACCAATACCCCCAGCAGCTTCACGTTGGAACTACCATCCTCAGGTTCATTCATGTCCCGTAAAGTGAGTCGATGTCGCGTTGGAAATCTTCCCTTTTACTGGCAAGAAAAGGGTCAAGTCTCATGAATTTAAAAACAAAAACTCACTCCGTTTACAATCCCGACGTTGACGTGCTGGACTGGTTGTGATCAGCCATGAGTAGCGATCCAAAGTCCACACATTTCCGTTCGATTACCAAGTTATGCGGACCACGTGGTTGCAAAAATAGGCCATCGCATCTCAAGCTGGCTGGCGCCCGCCATTTTGCTTTGAGCGGCCAGCTCGGCATCGCGAATGCGAATCCGTTTTTCGTGATCTTCCCAGCACGGCTTGAAAGCTGAACCAAATGAATCGATTTCAAGTGTCTCTGATGAGCAGCTGCAGGACGAGGCTTTGGCCCTAAAAGGGTCACTCGAGTGCTGGGGGAGGTTTTCAAATGATTTCAAAGCGACTATGGATTTTCTCTGCAGCGCTCCAATGAAAGCGAGTAAAATACCATCCGGAGTTGATTTGAAATTCACCGCGATAGTGTCGTCTCTCCTGATTCTACTCTTAACTACCTCCTGAACATTCGTTTGTTTGTTTTGGTGTCGTTTTTGTAATTTTTTTAAGGGCAATTTATGGGCATCTGTGGACCAGCTCATTTGGTGTATAAACGAACCATTTCATCGAATTTGGAATTGATCGTATGAACACAGTTATGTTGGTGCCACAATGAAAAAAAAAAAATCACGTAACATAATCAAGTCAAATCGAAAAAAAAATCAACAAAATAATATATTTGAATTGATAAGAGCACAATTATGGCCCAACGTCGTCGTGTCACTCACAGAGGCAGCTATTGACGATGGCAAGTGTGAACCACCCGATCTCCGTCTTCCCGCACTCAAACGAAAACCGTGTGTTGTTTTTTTCTTTTCTTTTCTTTTCAGAATTTGAAAACACACACTTCCACGCTGAGCACCAGCGACCAAAAGTGCGATCGATCCGAGTCACGCCACAGACTTGCCATTTTAAAACCCAAACCCGAGTATTGATCCCTCGCCTCCCGTGGATCTCTGATCAGTGACGTGGTGCCCAAAATGTGCGGAAAGGAGTGTTTGTGACATTTTTTTAAATTTAATTTCGGGGTTCCATTTTAAATGCTTTATGGTGTTAAATGCTGTTGTCCTCATTGATTTATTTGAAAGGATTTGGATGCATGCATGAATTAAAAAGAGAATATCATCTCAACCAGTGTTTAAATTGTAAAGATTGTTGACAAGGAATATATATATAAATATATATATATATATATATATATATATATATATATATATATATATATATATATATATAAATATATATATATATATATTTAAAAACATCCAAACAGAAGAATGCTTATGCAAAACTTTCTTGTATTAAACATGAATTTATTCTGTTAATGAGCTGAGTAGTTTGTAGCACATGATACCAGGTACATCCTAACATTTATTTATTTGGTTAAATCATTGCTTGTTTCTTGTAAATAAAAGGAAATGTGTGTCTAAAGTCAACAATTGTACATCTACATTTCACACATTTTATATCGAGTGATTTGGCTCGTCCTCGACGTCAGTGCGCAGTCAGCGCGAGTCTGACGAGTTCCTACTCGAGATGTTCCAAAGAAAAGTGAGATTCAAGATTTGAGGTGCTAACACGATGAACACAAGAGGCTGTCGGGAATTCATTCATCCGCTTTCCTCAAAGAAATGTGTTTGAGAATTTAGGTTGTAGACGGATGGACGGACGGACATCCGGAAAGCCCACCGCTGAGAGGACACTTGAGATGGAAGCAGCGGGTCCAGCGTTGAGGTGAGACACACACGTCGTCCTCCAATGAACATTTTATTGTCGACGTTTTGATACATTTAGGATGTAATTTTGGAATTTATTATTATTTTTTTTTCTGCTCGCCATTCAAGTGTTGAGCTCGGCGTCCCGGAGGAGAGAGACGTTCAAGTCAAACAGAAGCAACTCACAAGCGGATGGAAAACCTTGCTCAGCTCATCTCAAAGCGAAAGAGTCGTTTTGTCTTTGGCGAGGGTTGGATTCTCTTAAGAAAAGGTACATATTTTACATTTTAAAAAAATCTGTATGTGTGTGTGTGCGTTACTTAGGATTAGAATTAAAGAACAACACCAAGAAATTTCAGTGTCAAAAGCAAACGCGGTGAGAAGTTTTAAAACATTTATTGCTGGAGAACTTCATTGGAAAAACAAAAAAAGTGCATCATAAACACGTCCGCGACATCCTACATTTGCACGGGATCGTAAACGCGGCTCCGGTTCATGTGCGCGCTTCGAGTTTCAGCCGAGCCATTCGCTAAAGTGCTTCTCCATGGCCTTCCTGGCGGCCCAGCTGCCGTTGTTCACCGTGGGGACGATCCGCTGCGGGCGCAGCCATTGGACAAAACGCTTGAGCTCGGCAAAGCTGCTGTGCTCGCTGTACGGAATCCCTGGAGAGCAAACGAGAAGAATACATTACAATCGCTTGAAAGGAGAAGAAACTGCGCTGACAAAACAAGGCGGGGTGAGATGGAGGCTGAAGTTGGCCTTGCTGCCAAGGAGGAGAAGATTTGCAGGCTCAAGGAAAGGCACCGCAGTCCGCCTGCTCACCGTAGATTGAGACGTTGCCACTGACGACGGGTTGAATGCCTTCCACCGACGCCATCTGCTGGCTGAAGGTCCAGCCGGTGGGCTTGAAGGCCACCAGACGATCGTACTGGCCGGAGAACCTCCCCAGGTGCTCCCGCAGCTTCTGCGGAAGGGATCAATTCCAGTCAAAAGGGACATTGGTGGTGGACAAGAAGAATGGCAAAAGCCTTCCTGGTGCCTCGGCCTACTCTGACGTTGAGTTGCATCATGGGAAGCACGTGGACCCGCGCCGCCGTCCAGTCGGTGGTCAAGCGTCGCTCCATCTGCTCCGACTCCAGGCAGCACATGGTGTTGTACTTGTCCCGGGAGAGGCACACTTTGGAGCCCAAAACCTCCGCCACGGCTACAGAGAAAGAAACGATTTCACTGGGTTTCTTATTTGTTCCAGGAGAGGGGAAAAAAAAAAACCCCAACAAATCTGACAATCACATGTTGGAAGCAAGGAGACGCTAACCCAGGAAGACCTTCTCCTTCCCCACGGAGTAGGACCCGCACACCACGAGGGTGCGGGGGTGCAGCATCACCGACTCCAAGCTGGTGCTGGCGGCAAAGTTGATGACTTCCTGCTGCCGGGGGAACGTGTACGCCGGGCCGCAATAACTGCGAGGACCGGGCGGTTGGTTAACCGTCCGGCGATTTCTTGGGACGACGGCGCGCGCACGGTGAGCGGTTGCGTACGTGGTGTCCAGGTAGAGCGTGTGCACCCTGCAAGCCAGCAGCTCCGGGTACGCCTCCATGGAGGGATCGGCTCGGAAGTCGCCCGTGTGGAGGACGGTCTGTCCGTTGGGCAGGAAGAACAGCAACATGGCCGCTCCCGGGCAGCTAGAGTGAGTCCCGCTCAAGATGTGAGAGCTCGTTGCGGCGAGCGCATGCCAAAATCACATATTGGGAACGAAGCTACGCTGGCCGATGCTCGCGAAAGAAGAAGACGGCGAGAAAGCACATTGACGTACTGGTTGGCGTCGAGTAGGGTGACCTGCGCCCCCTCCACGCTCACCCTGGTGTTCATGGGGAGGATGTGCACGTGCTGCTCCGCCACCTTCAACTTACTCTTCACCAGGTTACCTGTGATCTGGAAACGGACAAGCATTGAGACACGCCCCAAAAAAGGGGGGGGGGCATCTTGGCTTACTTTGTTACAATAGATGGGAAATGTGGACTTCCTGGTGAGCCCTCCGTAGTGGTCCGAGTGGAAATGGGTCAGGAAGTAGGCGGTGATGCCTTCAATGGCGCCATACCGGAAGGCGTCGATGGCAAACGTTGTGCCTGAGTAAAGGATGTAGTCAAAATTCACGTTTCTACGCCTCCCACCCCAAAAAAACCCCAACAACAATCGAGTTGCTGGGAAAAGAGCTTGAGGAAGAAGAAGCCATTGTGCTGTGCCGGTGAGAGTCGGGGGCACAGGAGGTCACTTACCTGGAATCTTTTTATAAAAGGGACACCGCCGTGGTTGTGCATCCGCAGGGTGATCTCCGCTCCGCCATTTGTTTCCCCGCTCTTTGGTCCGCCTCCTTCCCGCCTCCACCGCATTGCCGCCGTGACCGCCATCCTCCCCGCCTCGGTCTGCACCAGCGGCCGCGTTCCTCATCCCGTTCCTCATCCCGTTCCTCCTGGAGGAAGCCCCGCTGGCCGCACTCCCGGAGGTCTCCGCTTGCTCCTCCGCCCTCAATGCTTTGAGGCCGAAAAACACCCCAATGTCCGTTTGCTTGAGTCCGGAACCCCGACCCGCCCCTCCCGGACCCTTACGATGAGACACTGTGCTGGGCTGGGAGGGTCCGAAAGGTAAGCCTGGAAGACTTTCCCTCAGTTGCTCTAAAACCATTTTCTGGGGCGATCCAAGGCTTTCGCCAGCAATCGGCGAGACTCCACCGGTGTCTTCGGGGCGATCCGTTCCATCCGGAAGCGGCTCGTCTTCGCTGAAGAGAACCATGGAGTCTTCATCTTCGGACGCGTCTTCATGAACTGCGTCTTTGTCAGCGGGGAGCTCGGAAAGAGGAGAGTAAGATATTTGATCCTCCCCGTCCTGAGACGCTTGCTTTTCCGCCGGCGTCTCCGTCCTATTTCCTTGCGAGGGGGTCACGGACGAACGGCCACTGGAAGACCAGCCTTTCTTCTTCTTCATGTCGTCTGGCCCGGGCGAGCGCAGCAGCAGCAACAGGGGGCCGTTCCTGGCTTGGGATGGCGGCGGCGAGGGTGGCGCCTCCACGTGGTCTCCGGAGGCATGACGGTTCGGACTACAGCACTCGAGGTCCTGTGAGTGGTTCGGCAAAGCGTGGCCGTTGGCTCGAGCGGAGGCCAACTGCATGTGGCTGAACTTCTTGTAGTGGTTTGGAATGGTGGAGGAGCACAGGAGACCATCAGGACATTCTACGAGAGGGACAACACACACATGGGGAAACCCACGCTGCACTGAACGCATCAGTCTGAAGGAGACTGGGGAAAAGCATGGACCCACCCAAAATTGCCCATGTTTTCCCCCCAATTCGACACCTACCTTTGCATGTGTCCCTTGCCTCGTCCAGACATTCAGCAACATGCCATCTTTGCGACTGCACCAATAAAATACAGAATGGCATCTGGCAAATGGGACAATAGGCTTCCTTGGCTTCACTGTCAACATTCCGTGCCTCCTTTGCAAGTGACGACGAGCTGGCATCACATTGTCCATTGTTCACATTGACAGCGACGTCCCTCGGGGTGGTTGGACTATCTCGGCTGTTACGTGACTTGATCTCCGTGGTGCATCTTCTCCTGGCCGCATTTTGACGAGTGGACGACGATTCGTGTCTCTTCTTTTTCTTCGCGAGGGGTTTATACTCCCAAATATCACTTTCGGAACCGGTTTTCTGGGACATTTGGGGTAAAAGCTGAAACTTCCGTGCGTCACACAACACAACACGACGTGCACAAAGCTCTCGTAATAAGAAGAGAATTAACGGCTATTACCATTTGGATTCAGATGATTGTCGGGAAAAACAACACTGACAACGAGACCCCTGAACCATTATGAGGTGGAAATATAAATTGACGTAATCGGCTGATCGGAAAAACTTGAATGAGGTTTGACATCAGGCGCTTCTCGCCGGAATACCAGGTTGAATTAGGTAAATGCAGAACTTGAAACGAAGCAGCACTTTCAAACAATTTGACGGGAATATCCAAATAGGAGAGTAAAACATTGTTGTACTTTAATATTATTTTAAACATTATTTTTAAAAATCGTATGAATTTTTAAAACGTCAACTTACATTTATCATTGTCGAAAGCCGCTGAGTACATCGACGGGATGCCGTCACCAGTTTCCGCACAAGTAAGTAAATGCAGTTCTTGAAACGCGTACGCGCCTGCACTTTCGCCTCCGACTGCACTACTGTAAATCCAAACGGGAGAGTACAACGTTGTTTTTGCTTTAATGTGATAAAAGAGACCCATACAATCGCGCGACAAGTTGAATTTATTTCAGTCATATTTTGTCGAAAGCAGCGGTACGGATCTCCATGTTGACGTTTACCCGACAGGGCTCGCTGAAGTTTCGACAACATGGCTTCTGGGTGCAGCTTGTCAACTCTGTTTCCTCTTCAAAGTGTGCTCGACTGCGCCTTAAATGACGCCGCGTCGCAAGAGGCGATGGAAGCTCTCGTCTATGACTATCTCAGAGACATGGACGAGAGGGAAGACCTCAAGATGCCCGACTTTGAGACCGGTAAGCCGTGGCCGGCCGGCACCCGCGCCGATGTTTGGACTTAGCTCGCAGAGCTACATGTGCGAACGAGACGGGACGCGCTCGTCGCCACATGCCCAAGCAAACCATTTCGATCAAGTTACCGAGATGAAGTCTTGAAATGATCGTCGTGTCAAGCGAGTGTTCAAGCTAAAGGGTTATGGATCTGTGGAATGCATTGTGATAAAGATTTCAAGTCAGAGAATGTTTTTGTATTCGTTGACCGAGTGCGATGCTGCGTTCCCTCAACACGCCAGCGGGTGGTGGTTTAGCGCCGAACGTTTCACAGGAATACAACCGTGCGGGAATCGGTAACCTCGTGATGATTTTCTCCTTTTTTGTGTGTGTGGATTGGCCGCAGGTCTGGAATGGCTGAACACGGAGGGCCCGCTGTCTTTCGAACGGGAGCTGGCAGGAAAAGTGGTGCTGCTTGACTTCTTTACCTATTGCTGCATCAACTGCATGCACATCCTGCCGGACCTTCACCATCTTGAGCAGAAGCACTCAGTCCAAGGTACGAATGCCGTTGTAAAGGTAATTGCAATCACCTATCACAAAAAAACAGGGGGGACGGGGTGTATTTTTCAAAGTGAGCCATTTATTTGTTTGCATTTGCATGCACGGATATTTGGGAAGATGTGGTGCAGTCCACAGTATTGCTCTCAACATCACGGTTACGACACAGAGTGTTATTCAACCAACTTGGCTTTACCCAATGTGACACCGTGTTACCGTCACGTCCGTTGTCATCTGTGCAGCGGGTGGATGAGTACCTAAAAATATGTCGGAGCTTGAAACTCAGCTGCTGGCCCCATGGGCCACATGGGCTGCCACGCACGCACGCTCGCACGCAGGCGGGCGGGCATGTACTGGCGTACACATTATCGCGCCGGCCTTATCTTTGGCACGGCTTCGGGTACATTCTGTCTGCCGCTGCGCTCCGTGAGGTGTGGGAGCCGCCCACCTCACTCACTCCCACAGTAAGCGGCCCCACCCGCCGCCCTGTCCATCACGGACGGGCGCAATATGTTTTGGGGCAGAGGATGAAGCGAGGCAAAAGTCTACCACAAAATGGCACCATTCGCCTCAGTGGTCACCAAACCCGATGGCGGGAAAACCGTTTGCTCGGATCGGCTTAATAGCTCTCAACAAATGTCAGGCGGCTTCGGCTCCTCTCGCTCTCACGAGCGTGCTCTGCTGACGTGAGGTTCCGAAACATGTGCTTTTCGACAGCAATTAAGTTGCGTAACATGGGAGCCATCGGCTGATGTCAGGGAAATTGTCGCGCGCGCGGGATTCGGAACTTCCTTTTGACTACGACCGAAGTCGTCACGTTAAGTTCTGCGGAGAACACGACAACAACTTGTTCTTGAGCAGGAGTACGCAATTTGTGGAAGGCAGAGATCCAAACCGTTGGTTGGGGTTCTTTTGCAAACCAAAATAAACATACTCCAACCCAGGCAAATACTTTTTAACACATTGTATCTTTTTTTTCACGTCATCTCAGATGGCCTGGTTATTGTTGGCGTGCATTCAGCCAAATTCCCCAATGAAAAGGTAAGCACGACACTCACAATGGACACGGATTCCGATGTGACATTGTTCTCCTCCCAAATTCCAAGGTCCTGGACAACGTCCGCAGCGCCGTGCTGCGCTACGACCTGCGCCACCCGGTGGTGAACGACGGCGAGGCGCTTCTCTGGAACCGCCTGGAGGTCACCTGCTGGCCCACGCTGGCGCTGGTGGGCCCCCGCGGCAACCTGCTCTTCGCGCTGGTGGGCGAGGGCCACGGCCGCAGGTTGACGCTCTTGGCCGACGTCAGCCTGCGTTACTACGGCGACAAGGGGCTGCTGCGGGCCCACCCGGTGGGCATCAAGCTCTACCGGGACTCCCTGCCCCCCAGCGTCCTGTCCTTTCCCGGGAAGGTCTGCGCGGACCGCGCCGGCGACAGGCTGGCCATTGCGGACACGGGGCATCACCGCGTTCTGGTGGTGTCCTCCGCTGGTCGGCTCTTGCACGTCGTCGGAGGTAACGGGCTCCTTCTTTTCCTTCAATGATCCACATCAGAAACACAATGCGGATGTTGCTCATGTTCTTCTTGGAAAAAAATCAAGCGGCGATGGAGCTTTTGGGTGGGCGTGAAATCTGCATTACGCAACATTCAGCGTTTTGCTTCGCCTCCGCAAAGTGCGACCATTCGCGGCACTTTGGGACTATTTTTAGATCCTTCCCATGCTTCAAAAAGCCTCGCAGGAGCCACACGGCCGCCGCCGCCGCCGCCACCGCCGCCGTTCCCAGGCCGAAGCACAAATTGGCAGCGGCCGGGCCGCCGCACGCTGGGAACTGGCCCCGACCTCCTTGGCGGGGACAGAAAAGGCCCAGTGGGACTTTTATTTCTGTCGGCTGAACTCATTCGGCGGCTGCTGTTTGCTTTGGGCTCTCCAAACACATGCTGGATTGGCGGGGGGGTGACTTAATGGATTTATTCAAAGGAACGAAAGAACATCATCCGAGTCAAATATTTAATTCAGCCTTCTCGAAATGTTTCCCGCCGTCGTCTGACCTGAAAATCGGTTGATTCAATGGAAGGGATCACATGATTCTCTTTTTCCTTCCTCCTTTGATTTTCTTTTGGGGGGGGCGCAGGTCCTGAAAGCGGAAGGCGAGATGGCGCCTTGTCCCAAGCCTCCTTCAACTCCCCGCAGGGCGTGGCCATGAAGGGCGACGCGGTCTACGTGGCCGACACGGACAACCACCTCATCCGAAAGGTCAAACGCTCTGGCTTTGCTTTCCGTCCGACTCCCCCTTTTTGTGCCTCCCCCCCCCCCCCGCTGAAACGCGCCCGTCCCGTCAACGCAGATCGACCTGTCGGAGGGGCGGGTGAGCACACTGGCCGGCGTGGGCGTCCAAGGCGCCGACAAAGTGGGCGGCGGCCTGGGAGATCGCCAGCCAATCAGCTCTCCCTGGGACCTCGCGCTCGGCTCGGCCGGTGAGTGATACGGGGGGTGGGGGGTGGGGGGGGTTTGCAATTTTTACAAGTTGTCATTGAGCAGATGTGGTCGAGAGCCAGACTTGGTGACGGGCGTGTCCCGTGTGTGTGTGTAGGTGGCGCGGAGGACAACGTGCTGTGGGTGGCCATGGCGGGCACCCACCAGATTTGGGCCTTGTTTCTCGCCGATGGCAAACTGCCCAGAGGAAGGTGAAACGGGGGGGTTGGGGGGCACTCGAGACAGAAAAAGGCTTTCCCGCTTTCCTACATCACGCCATTCTCCCGTCGACAGCGAGTCCAAGGCAGGGACGTGCGTGCGATGGGCCGGCAGCGGCAGCGAGGAGAACCGCAACAACGCCTACCCGCACAAGGCCGGCTTCGCCCAGCCCTCGGGCTTGGCCCCCGCCCCCGAGGAGCCGTGGGGCTGCCTCTTCGTGGCCGACAGCGAGAGCAGCACCGTGCGCACGCTGGCGCTCAAGGACGGCGCCGTCAAGCCGCTGGTCGGCGGCGGGAGGGACCCCACGGTGGGTGAAAGCTCCTGCTGGGGGGGGCGGGGGGTTGGGACCTGCGACAGAGCGCGCCGTGAGGCTTTCCCGTCGAGTCGCCTGACGCGCTTTTGCCCCGCCTGCGCCAGAACCTCTTTGCCTTCGGGGACGTGGACGGGACGGGCGCGGAGGCCAAGCTGCAGCATCCGCTCGGCGTGGCCTGGTCCCCGCAGCGCAACTTGCTCTACGTGGCCGACTCCTACAACCACAAGGTGCGAGCTTCGACCGCATTCCCGCCGCCGCTTCTGCATTTCGAGAGTGACGGCCGGTCCGACTTTGCTTTTGAGGCTGCGCGTGCGGCGGGCCCTCCAGGGCGCGTTTTAACCAATGCGTGGGCGCAGATTAAAGTGGTGGAGCCCCGGACCAAGCAGTGCGATACTCTGGCCGGCACGGGAGAAGCAGGCGACGGCGACGCTCCCGATTTTGTCAGCTGTCGCTTCAACGAGCCCGGCGGGATCTGCGTGGGCGCCGGCGGGCAGCTCCTCTACGTCGCCGACACCAACAACCACCGGGTCAAAGTACTGGACCTGCGCTCCAAGACCGTCTCGCCGGTAAGATGCTTTGATCGGCTTCGCCTGCTGCGGTCGCCGACCTCTGCCTTTTACCCCCCCCCAGTTCGTGATTTCCTCCGACTCTGTGGACACGGCGCCCGCCAAAGCCGAGCCTCCTGCCGCCACCCCCAAGATGCCCCGAGGAGCCGTCAGGATGGACATGCCGCCGCTGTCGGTGTGCGTCGGGCAGACCGTCGTCCTGTCGCTGGCGCTGGCGCTTCCCAAAGGCGCCAAACTCACCGAGGAGGCGCCCAGCTGCTGGGCCCTCTCCGCCGAAGGTGAGACCCCCGCGTGGCCCCTTTCTTTGGCCTTTTATTGTCTGGCGCGTGCGGCCGACCTTGCCGCAATTGGGACACCCGTCCTGATTGCGCCGTCTCGAATTGACGTGAGCAACTGATCGTGTCAGTCCGGACTCCACGTGGCAAAGTGTCCTCGTTTTTCCCCTCCTTCCGAGCCGAGCGGCGAGCTGGCGCGTTAGCGATACGAGCACAATTTTTCAGCTCGGCACGATAAGAGCACGGCGACTTGCTTGGGATAATTAGCGCCCGGGCGATGTGAGGCCGGCGTTGAAGCCGATCCCATCAGCCCGCAGCGGATATTTCAGCATACGAAATGGCGGCTTTTTAATCACGGCTCTCCCGGGAACGCAATTAGCGCTCCCTCGCGCCGTCCGTGTTCACTCTGCTCCGTCGCTTCCTGATTCAATGAGACCAATCGGACGGATTCTTTTTCTTTTTTGTTTGTGTGGCGAAATGAGCCACGTTCACTTTATATTTTGTGACCGCATCGAATGTTTCCTCCTTGCTTGGCTCCCTCAGACGACGAGTGGCTCCTCGGCGCTCAGGCGGCCACCACCGGCGCCATCGCGGATCTGTCAAAGCCGCTCCGCGTCGCCACCAAGCTTCCGCAGGCTCCGAAGCGACTGCGCGCGGGCCTCACGCTGAGCGTCTGGCTGTACTTTTGCACGGCGGAGGGCGGGGCCTGCACCATGAGGGCGGCGGCCTTCTACCAGCCACTTGAGATCAGTGACATTCCCGGAACAGGCGAGGTCACCGTGACACTGACACACGCCCTTTAAAAAAATAAAACAAAACAAAGAATTTGGAAAGCCATCAATGAAATCTGCAAGTGGGAAAGAACAAACTCCCGAAAATACTGTTCATGTCGGCCAGCTGATGAATGAGCCCAAGGTGCTTTCTGATGGCGTCGGTCCATTATGGTAAAAGCGGGATGCCGATTTTCATAAGCCTCGGAGAGCACTCTAAAAGCACTCCGTTACATCACAGCCGTCATGGACGTTGATTGTTACAAATCAAAGCGCAAAAGAGCCGCAGCTTGAAATGTGAACGCTTTATGTATGCAAGGATGAAGCGGAATGAGGAGTGACGTGATGTCAAAAAGACTTCACGTCTGTGCCGCGCGAGTTTCCAAGAAATAGACCGGCCCCTCTTCTGTGTTAGCATCGCGGCTAACCTGGATTTGCGCTACCGTGGCCCCAAAGTGCCTTGAAAAAGCAGCTGGCAATAATCTTTGTAAATGGAATAAGAATGTGCTCTCTTGCTCAAAACTAGATGGGGGGTTTTTAAGGGGGGGGGGGTTGGTTTCTTGTGTTATTGGCTCCTTTGTCAAGAAGTCTCAACTTCTCAATGCTGCACTTTAAAGATGGAACGGAAAGAATAAATAAAGTGTTTTTTTTTAATCCAAGAAGCTCTTGTCTATTTGTTTCTTGTTTGAAACAAAGCTGTACCAGTCCCCCCCCCACCCCCCACCCCAAATGTTCAGGAACCACTGCTGTGGCAAAGTGGGACCCAAGTGGATATTTGGCGCTCTTCAATTTGCCCTAATCGCAGTGATGGTCTCAAGGGGGGGGGACAACACGCCCTCCGACCGACTCATTTATCTTTTGGGTGACGTAAGCGCGCAGGCAGTCCGGAACGACGGTGCCGCCTGCGCCTCCCGAGGGATTTGGATACGCAACAACGCTGTCTGTCAAAACAACTGCAGAATGCGCGCGAGGGAAACGGTCGCGGTCTCTCAAAGGGTTGAAAAGGAGAGAAATATGGCTTGAAAAATCAATTTAAATCTCTTTTTTGGACAAATGTCACCTTTCAAGACCACATCGTAAGACCATATCATAAGATGAAACTTGATCGAGGGGCGAGACAAACATTCTCAGTTTTCCCAACTCAAAACCCGAATACGAGGTTAAAAGCCAACTTGGAAAAAAAAGCCTGCTTTGAATACTGTTTTACAAAACCCAGTTTGAAACCCTCGACCTAGTGTGAACCCTTCCTCTAAAAGCCCAACTCCATTTTACACCCCTAATTTGAAGCATTCTGTGGATGCCCGACCCCCACAGCAGACCCTCTGCACGCCCCTGACTCTTCTGAAGCGCCGTCGTGCGGGGATGCGATGAGAGCCTCGCGATTGGCCAAGCGCGCCGGTGACGCAAGCGTCCCCGCCGATTGACGTCCCGGCTCGCCGCTGCGCTCCCGGAGCTCGAGGCGCCGAGCCTCCAGATGGAGTTGGCGCGCGACCGGAGCCCGTCATGGGGGCCGCGGACCCCGGCAACGGCACGGAGTCCGACGCGGAGTGGGTGGCGGGAATGAGCCTGCTGATGACGCTGATCGTGCTGGCCATCGTGCTGGGCAACGCGCTGGTGATCGTGGCCATCGCCCGGACGCAGCGTCTGCAGACGCGCACCAACGTGTTCGTGGTGTCGCTGGCGTGCGCCGACCTGATCATGGGCGTCCTGGTGGTGCCCTTCGGGGCCGCGCTGCAGCTGCGCGGCGCCTGGGACTACGGCTCGTTCTTCTGCGAGCTGTGGATCTCGGCGGACGTGCTGTGCGTCACGGCCAGCATCGAGACGCTGTGCGTCATCGCCGTGGACCGCTACGTGGCCGTCACGGCGCCGTTTCGCTACCAGAGCTTGCTCACCCGGGCCCGGGCCAAGGCGGCGGTGTGCGCCGTGTGGGGGGTCTCGGGACTCGTCTCCTTCCTGCCCATCCTCACGCACTGGTCCCGGGACAGCGCGCACGCGGCGTGCTACGAGGACCCGGCGTGCTGCGACTTCGTCACCAACCGCGCGTACGCCGTCTCGTCGTCGGTGGTGTCCTTCTACCTGCCCCTGGTGGTCATGGCCTTCGTGTACGCGCGCGTCTACCGGGAAGCCAAGCGGCAGCTGCGCAAGATCGAACGCTGCGAGGGCCGCTTCCGCGTCGACGCCGGCGGGAGGCGCTGCCGCCGCCGCCGCCGCTGCTGCCGCCGCTGCAGCCGCCGCCGCCGCCCCGCTCGGCCGCGCTGCGCGAGCACAAGGCGCTCAAGACGCTCGGCATCATCATGGGCACCTTCACGCTCTGCTGGCTGCCCTTCTTCGTGGTCAACGTGGTGCGCGTTTTCGGCGCCGAGCTGGTGGACGAGGACTTGTTCGTGTCCCTCAACTGGCTGGGCTACGCCAACTCGGCCTTCAACCCGGTCATCTACTGCCGCAGCCCGGACTTCCGCAGGGCCTTCAAGAGGCTGCTGCGCTGCCGGCCGCGGCCGAGGGCGGAGCGCGCGCTGCGCGTCGGCTCCTGCGACCTGAGCCGCTACTCGGCCGGCTTGCTGGCGGCCTCCTCGCTGGAGCCCGCCGGGGGGGGCGGAGGGACGCCCGGCCCGTGGGCCGCGGACTGCGCCGTGATGGAGAGCAGCCTGGCCGGAACCGGGAAGCCGCCACTCTCCGAGTCCCGTTTCTGACTCCCGAGTCCAAACGTGACACACCCCCCATTTCTTTTCAGCGCACAAGGGTGATCGCGGACTTCATGTGGACTATGCTTCAAAGCCTCAAGTTCTTGCTGAAACCCCATTTTAAGCACCCGCACAACATTAAATGCATTGAACTGAACTCCGGCTGTGAAGTACCAGACTTTTGAGAATGATTGAGCGAAAACCCAATTTATTTTCTCTGCTTGTTGCTGGCACAAAGACACATTGGTCACGAGTAACTTTCCGGGGATCGATTCGGTGTCATTCAACCTTGAAGCCAAGGAAGATCATTTAACACGAGTCCGGGCTCGAAAGAAGACACTCTACTGCAGGGGTCCCCAGCCGCCGGTCTGCGGACCGGTCGCAGGGCACAGAAAGAACTTGCCTTAATTCCGTTTGATTTATTTCGGAAAACGAAATATGTTTTATTTTGAAAAATGACCGGATTCTCCGTTACATCCGCCTGTGTAACGCTTGACACACGTCAAGCCACGCGTGACCGATTGCGCTAAAAACAAAACGCAGGAGCTCGCAAAATGAGTTTTTTAAAAACTGCTGGAGATCGCAGATGACGGCGGCCTTAAAAGTACGTTCGAGACAACTGGATAAAAGTTGTGGCTGAATACTCCGAGATCGCCACAATAGCACTGTTGCTATTTCCGGCATGCTACCTGTGTGAGTCGGGCATTTCTGCAGCAACGGCGACTCAAACAAAATGACGAAGTAGACTGGACAGAAAGCACACACTTGAGGTGTCGTTGTGTCCTATTACCCCGAGATGGGACCGTCTGCTTGCAGAAAATCAAACTCGGGGCTGTGGTGAGTCGTCATTTTCATGCACTTTGAGTTTGCGTTGTATCGTATTTGGAAATCATTCAACATTGCCAGAGCGATCAGAGTGTTGCATATTAACACTTTAAATGCCGGTCCCTGAAAATATTGTCTGACAGAAACCGGTGCGTGGGGCAAACAGGTTGGGGGGGCCCTGCTCGACTGCATGATTCCATTGAAAAATGTTACCTCGACTTTTGAAAACAAAGTTCTGAAAAATGAAAAATGAATTGACCTTAAGTTAAATACAACAAAACGGAAGCAACATTTATTATTGCTCTTGGTTGTAAAGTGTCCTTGAGTGTCATGAAAGGCGCTTGCAAATGTAATGTATTATTATTATTATTATTATTATTATTAAATCTCCATTTAGCCCAACCTCGTGAAAATGAAATGACATGCCTCATTTTTGTCTTGAAGCCCGCCTTGTGTTTGACCTCACAGCCGTCGACAAGAGCATTTGCAGACAAATTTGTTCCTATGAAAACGTTGCCCATTTATTTCTGCCCGTGAGGTTGCG
This sequence comes from Hippocampus mohnikei, assembly GCA_026261675.1. Taxonomy (NCBI): domain Eukaryota; kingdom Metazoa; phylum Chordata; class Actinopteri; order Syngnathiformes; family Syngnathidae; genus Hippocampus; species Hippocampus mohnikei. The sequence goes on from JAKGUB010000802.1 coordinate 1,737,206, forward strand.
GGTTCAATTCCCGAAAATGTCGAATGTGGCTTAACGTGCTGTGTTGAGTGTCCTGTGGAATTAAAACAAAAGAAACCTCTGTTCATCGTCTCTTTGGGTTCATTGATTTTTGTTGTGCTTCGGACGTTCGGAGGATTTTTTTCCTAGCGATGAAGCGCCGAGACTGCTGACGGTGGTCGTGGTTCGACAGTCCCTTTCGTCAATTAGGATGCAAAAAAAAACAATCCTTGAAACAGCCTCGCCGGGAAAGACGAAGCGTGTTATGGCGAGGGATGACTGCACAGCAAATGCATGCACACTAATCAGGCCGGTTATCTCTTCCCACAGGCACCTCCGCCGAGCCAAAGAGAAGGGCGGGCGGCTTTGGCCATTGGCAGGTGCGATCATCCAAAGCCGAGAGGGGAGTCGGCGTTTTTATCAGCGAGCTAAGAATAGCCTCCTGAACTGCTTGCACAGAATCAACCTGCGCCTGCAGCTGGCTGGAGAGGATAAAAGAGAGAGAGGCAGAGAAAGGATCCCCACCCAAAAGTAAGATGAAAGGCCATCGGCGGCACCGTAGTTGCAATTCACCTTCACATGCTCGGTTTTCCAAAGATTTGAGAGGAAAATACCAGTGAAGCAATCATTCAGTCAAACGTTGATCACGCGAACGCCCGTCGGGGGCTGTGGACTCCGGTCGTCGCCGGCTTCCTTGTCCCTGCAGGAAATTCTTGCTGTGCTTGAATCCTACCGGGCGCTGTGCGCGTGACCTTCAGCTTTGTCGATGACTCTAAATCTACCTCGGGCACACAGACCCCATTCCATTTGATGTCGTTGGCTACCGGCGAAAAGAGCAAAATCGACAAAAGTGAGCTTCCACAAGGTGAAGATGCATCTCATTTAATTCCCCAGCCACACACACATTCGCGCACATCCTGGCTACCTACGGGACATACACCTCATCCAGTATTTCACAATATATCGACAAGACAGAGGCCACGGAAATCATTGCACAGAACCAGAAAACGGGTAACCCCCCCCCCCCCCCCCCAAAAAAAAAGTCGTTTCAAAGCTATCCTAATCATGTTTGACCAGATTGGCAGGCTTCTGTGTTCAAAGCCGACATTCCCCACAAACGGCGCGATTAAAAAACCCAAAACGTCGAATATTTTATTTGGAACAAAATGGAGGAAACAGGAAATGCAAAACTGAAAGCAACAAGCGAACTCAGGAACGAGCCTGGTGACTTAGTTAAGGGGCAAAAGCAACTGCATTTTTGTGGGCGACCAAAACAAATGTGCACATACTTTAAGGGGGAGGGAAGGGGGAAAAAAAAACAAACAAACTTCCGTTTTGATGAAAAATGTTGCCTTTGATTTTTATTCCAAAAAATAAATTGGTATTTTCATTTGCATTCAATCAAATTTCAAATTTGAGGCGATTGAAATCGATTTGTTGTGACGAGTGAGCGGGAAAAGCAAAATGTTGGCGCTACCGGTCATTTAAATTCACAGCAATATTGCAAAACATCTTGAAGGAAGAAAAAAAAGTCAGCCCCCCCCCCAAAATAAATAAATAAAAAAAGAGGCAAGAACGATCGAAATAAAATCAAAGTGGGGGAGAAAGAAAAAAATCCATCAAATAAACGACATTCAAAGTGGCCTGACGTGGACGTCCTTCCATTTTCAAGAGCTTGCGCGTTGCCGAGCGCGGCGTCACAAAATGGCCGCTGCTCCACATGGGGAGGAGTGCGACGTGTTTACGGGCGAGCAGCAGCTTTTCAATTTAGCAAAACCAAATCATTTGGCATCGAGGTTTCACGTGTGGATGGCGTCGTTGAACAAAGAACCCAGAGACAAAATCGACGCACGCGCACACTTGCTCCATTTTCCTTGCGGCGATTGTCCACCGAAGAGCGCGCGCGTCTACATTCAAAATGGCGGCCTGTCCTCGGAGGAACGGCAACATGGCTCATGGCGAGGAAGATCCGTTGTACCGAAACGGGTGCAAAGTCGACGGAACGATTCAAGTAGGTCGGAAGGCGAGGAGAAAAAAGAGGCGGCGGGCGGTCCCCCGACGGGGCGCTGGCGTGCTTGGCGTGCCGGATGCAAGCCGCGTTCTCAGATTGTCCTTCAGTGCTGTCCTCACGTCCTCCTCTCAGCGTCGCCGGGCTCTCGTTGCTGTTTGATCAGCTTCTCGATCTCCGCGCCCAACGTCTGGAGGCTCTCCTGGAAAACGCCGAGCCCCCGAGGTGAGTTTGGCCCCGCGGACGTCATCGTTGACAAGACGGGAGCTGGGCCGCTCTCCCGGCGTACCTTGAGTGTGATGTTCTTCAACAGGGTGTCCTCCAGCACCGCCTGCAGCTTCCTGTTGATCTCCAGCGACAAGTCCAGCGTGAGCCCGCTGTCGGCCGGGTGCGAGGTGTACAGCGACGCCATGATGCCGCCCCGTCGGCTCAGGTGGGCCTTGTTGAAGTCGGACGCCTCCGACGACAGCGCCCCCGACTCTTCCCTTAGCACGTAGCTCTGGATGATTCTGGGCCGCAAAAGGAGGGAGAGAGGAAGACGGCGTTTGACGGCCGTACTAGCGTACCGTTGAGCCACTGGTTCGCGTTGACCCAGGAGTCGATTCCAGGACCAAACGCCTGCTGTGAGTTCCTTCGCACGCTTTCAATTCTCCGAGCACACGGCTGTCAACATGCCTGCTAATTCATTCTGAGGTGCCGCGCCCCACGCCCCCACCCCGTGCCCCCGCGCTATAAATAGCTGTCATGAATTTTGGAACACAAGGCGAAGTGCGGCTGAGAATTTGTAATTGTCTGACTTGGCGCGTCGTGTCGGGGAGGGGGGGGTTCGTCATGAATGCGTCAAAGCACATGCCGTCCGTCCTTCAAGGTCAAGGGGGGGGGCGATTGAGAAAACCCTGCACGTTATTTCTGGCATTTATTTACACAATGCTGCTTATTCCGCAAGGAGCATGCATCGAAAAAAGATGAATAAGATTGTATTTCAAATTCAATTTGAAAAAAATCCTCCTCCTCCTCCTCCTGAGCAATTTCTCGTCGCCACTCACTTGGTCTTTCTGCGTATCTCGTCCACCAGCTGCTTGATGTGATCCTCCACGAACTCGATCTTCTCCTGCTTGCGGGCCAGCGCCTTCTGCAGACGGACGATGCGCTCCACCAGCACCGCCTTGTCCACTTCCGGGAAGCTGTCGGCGCCACCGCCGCCGAGGAGGAGTGGCCCTCCGGCGAGCGCTCCTCGCCCGCGCCCCCGTGCCGCGCGTTCAAGGAGCCTTGGGGGGAAGGTAAGGGCTCGTTTCAGCACTCGGCAAAATGGCACGGGCGACCTTTGAGGGCACTCGTCACGTATCGAACGGCGGTCAAGTCCTTTGCTTGCGTGATGAAAGATTGGGGACAAACCGGGCGAAGCACCTGAGGAACTCGATCGGCTGCCCATGCTGCCGCCGTCGCGGTCGCAGCCTCCGTTCTCAACCTGGTCCAGTCGCTTCCGGGCTGAGACGGAACAGAAGGGGGTAGGGGGGCATGTTTGATTCTAATAAGAGTCGTCGAAACCCCCCAAATCAGCCAAAAAAGCCAGCCGCCCGGGATTGATTCCTGACCTTGCGTGAGCTGCTTGGTCAGGTCCTTGAGGTTGGCCGCCTGCTTCCTCTTCTGAGTGGCCAGCTCGTCCCTCAGCTCGTCCACTCGCGTCTGGAGCTGGCTCAGGTGTCCGCGCAGCGCCGCCCGCTCCTCCTGCAGGCCCCGCACCTCCTGCCGCCGCAGCGCCTCCTCCTGCTTGAGCCGCCGCGACTGCGGGGATGCCGGACGGAGAGCAAATCAGCGACGGACGGGGGGCGGCGACGGATCGCAGCTCGCCCGAGCGCCGCGGACCGACCTTGTCGTCCAGGGCGCTGTTGGTCTCCTCCAGCTTGGCCCGCTGCTCGGCGAAGCGGGCGGCCAGCTGATCCAGCTGGGCCTGCAGGGCGTTGCTCTCCGACTGCAGATGCGCGTTCTTGCTGCTCAGCTTCTCGGTGAAGCCCAGCAGCTCGGCCTCGCGCTCCCGGCTGCCCCGCACGTCCCGCTGCAGGTCGGCCATCTGGGCGTTCAGCGAGTCCGCCTCGTCGCACCGGGACGCCAGCTCCTCTCGGTCCCTGCAAGCACGCCGCGTTCACAACCGCCAATCCGTCGCTAAAGCTAAGTTACGAGTCACTCCCGACGAGGCGAGAAAGTAAGAGCCACCGTTGATGCTGCTCCTGCAGCGCCGCCATCTTGTTCAGCTCGTCCCTCTGCCGCCCGATCTCGGCCTTCTGCCTGTTGATGATCTCCCGGTACTTGCTCAGCTCGTCCTCCCAGCGCGGACGCTCGTCCTCCAGACACTTCAGCTGCACAGCGCGACAGGCGCGTTGGGGGAGGCGTGGCGTGGCGTGGCGGCGGCGGCGGCACAAACCTTGGTGCGAAGCGTGTGGAGCTCATCCATGCTCTCCTTGTAACTCCTCTTCAGGTCGTCCAGCTCTTTGGCCTTCACGCGATGCACCTGCAACCAGCCGCAAACCGCTCAAGCTCGGAGAAAAGGGACCACGTTTGCAGGTATCGTATCTCCACTCAAGCTGCAATAAATACAGCGTCCATCCGTTTGATTTTGATTTGACGGCCGCGTCGTTTAAATCAGCGGCGTCGCCTTCATGCGAAATGGTTTGTGCGCGGCGGCGGCGGCGCGCTCATTAGCGCCATGAAAGCGGCGCGGCGTGGTGGTTTGTCTCATCTTTTAAACAAAGCCATTAACGGGGCCCAGCGAGAGTCAACTTTTCCCAGAAGCTATTAGCGGGCCGCCGTATCCACGACAACCTGCCACCAAATGAGATGGGGGGGGGTGTATTTTCTATTTGCTCCGTTAATTCACGACTCGCCCGCTTCTTTCGAGGCTAATGGGCTTTTATTTTGTCTCGTTTTAAGAGTGTCTGTCGAGCGTAGCAAAGGAAGAAAATCGCAGAGGTCTTCGGATGACTTGTTCGCTCACGAGCAGCAATATTGGACAACCAAACGCGATGTTGGTCTGAAACGCCGAGGTTGGAAGCGTGGAGGGGGCTAGCTCAAAACAAGGGCAGCTTCACGAGCTTGCCACTCATGCGGCTCCATTGGAGGCTTTTGGGGGGAAACGAGTGGGCGGGGCGGGGCGGCAGGAAGCGGGCGACGTCTTTTGGGCCCGCCGTTCGGATGCTCAGCCTCGCGTCGGTTCTTTCTAGGCCATTTATTTTTAAAGTGTCCTTCCGCTTGGAAAGGAGGAGGATGAAGGACAAGAAAAAAACAAAAGAGGCCATTGTGTTTGGATTAAGTCCACGCTTGTGCACATGCGTATCGCTTGTTCCCTTGCCGTCCGCGCCCGCTCAGCCTTCCGAACGCGACGAAATGACCAGTGAGGCTCTTGGAGAGCAGCCAATAAACGAGCCCGTGCCTGTCGGCCGTCGATTTCCACCCTTCCATTTCATGTCAAAAGGTGTCCGTCATGTTGACCGTCGGTGGACGGAGAGGCGGCGGCGGCGTCAAGGCGTACAAAATGGCGTCACCTCTAATTGGTCCGTTTGCTCCTGCTTGTGTTTCGCCAGTTGGCCTTTGGTCTCCCTCAGTTTGGCGTCCAGCTCGTTGGATTTGATCTCCTCCGATTCCTGTCGGACAAAGCGGAAGGTCAAGAGGGCGGCCGCCTCCGTCGTCATGCCCTCGGCGACCGCCGCCGGGGGTCCGACTGCGACGCGGACGAAAGCGGCTCTTTGGCACCACCAAGAGGTGCGTATCAAAACTACAGCAAAGTCATTTCATGATCCGGCCAACGATAAATAGGAGATGTCGCCCCCCCCACCCATTATTGGAAGGTCGTCCATCACCAGAGAATGCAAAAAGGTGTGTGGCACCTGGTACGTTCGGATCATGTCCTGGCAGTTCTTGCGGATCTGCTCCGTCTCTTCTTTGGCTTGCGTCAATTTGGACGTGATGTCCCTCAACTTGTCTTTGGACTCCTGCGCGCAGAGACGGACGGAAGCGTGACTCATTCGCCGCCTCTGCCAAACACTCTTTTCTCACTGGGTTTACTTTTGCGGCGCGAAGAGAGATGGCTTTCATTTGTCTAAACTTTGTAACGGAGCGTTTCATCATCTGACGGCCGAGGGCGACCAACCGACTCTCGCCACTTGCCTTGTGGGCGTCGACCTCGCTCTTGAGTTTGTTCTGGGCCCACTTGACCTTGATGAGCTGAGAGCTGTTCTCCTCCTTCAACTTTTCCAGCTCGCGAGTCAGCCGGCCGACGTCGCCTTCCTAAGAACAAAGCGCATGGCAGCCGAGCGACTTGCGGCGCTGGCCGGGGTGACAATTCGGGGGGGGAAAGACGAGAGAGAGAGAGACCTTGGCGTCGCACAGCTGCTGCAGGCGGCCTCTGTCCTGAGCCAGCTGGTTCCCTCGCAGGGCCTGGCGATCCACTTCCTTCGCCGCCTCCCGGAGCTTCTTCTCCAAAGTCTCCTTGTCCCGCCTCAAGTCCAGGGCCTCCTTCTCCCCGCGCACGTATTTCATCACCATGGTCTCCTTCTCTTGGCGCGCTTCCTCACACTTCCTGTTCACCTGCGGCAGAGGAAGAGCGTTCATCCCCCCCTAAAATGGGCAACTTTTGAAACCCCCCCCGGAGGCAACGCGTGCTAAAAATGGTGCCGCTCCAGCTCTTTTTGTTCAACGGACAGTGAAATTAAAACTCGCCAGGTGTGAAGGGAAGGCGGGGGGGGGGGCTCAGAAAGTGACGATGCGGCAGCCGCAGTTGCGGATGAAAAACCTCTGTTTGCTTTGCAGGTGATGATTTGCAAAAATCAACAACAACAAATATGACGCTGAGCAAACGGAAAGGAAATTGCTATTTTGGAATTTCAGGAGCGCAGACTGACGCCGCGTCTGCTCAGCACACGCGCGTCAGTCACGGTCGCCATTCCAGCCTCAACCGGGGTAAGGCACCGAAAGGATGAGCAGAGCAGCGCCGCTCGCCGACGGGAGAAGAAGCATCGTTGCGTCGGGGGAGGGCTGCCTTTTACCTGTTCCAGGCGGGAGGTGGTCTCCTTCTGCATTTGCATCAGGGCCGCCTTGGCCGCCTGTTCCTGTTGAACGAGTTTGTCCCGCGTCCCCTTCAGCTCCCTCTGCAGCTCCTTCACCTTGCCCTCCAGCTGACAACACAAGCGGGATGGGATGGTAAACCGAGAACGTTGGGCGAGAACAACGGGAAGGCCGCTCCAGACAGAGAATTGACGGGGAAATCGGATTCTGGCCCGGCTGTGCAGTATGAAGATGAAATGCGTCTCACGTTTGTGATGGTGTTCATGTGCTGCTTCTGCGTCTCCGCCCTCTTTTTCAGCTCCTCCTTCATGTCGTCCTTCTCAGAACAGATGCCCAGGATGAGCTCCTGATGCCGCTTGTTTTCCTCCAGCAACCTTCACAACACATCAACAATTTGACCGATGCAAAGCTGACAAAGAGTTACAGAAAAAACAATGGCTGGAAGGAACGTTTTTTTTTTGCCTTCCAGTGAAAAATGAGGAGAAAACGCGGATGGTGGATCCTTCATTTTGTGACTATTGAAGCGTTTACCTCTGGATGGACTTTTCCTGCTGCGCGTACTTGTGCTGGACACAATGCTCCAAGACCGACACGCAGTCGTCCCGCTCCAAAGGGACCCCGTTGACCCCGGGGGGGCTTCCTTTCCCGCCGCCGTGCCTTTCAACCGGGGAAGCTGGCAGGCCATCAGCTCCGACTCCAGCTCGTCCAACAGAGACTCCTGCGACAGGGACCGCCGGATCTGCGAAATCAGCTTGCGGCTGCACTCCGTGTCGTACGGACTGGGCGTCGAATCGGACGGTGGCGACGCGCCGGCGCCCCGTTGCGGGCTGGAGGCGGGCGAGGAGCCCACGCTGTCCAAAGCGGGGCTGGGGGGGCCGTCGGAGAGCCCAAATGTGGTGCTCGTGGAGTTTTTGGAAGCGCTCTGGATGGACGGCGGCGACGGGCTCTCGGCGCATCCGTTTCGGCTCTCTGGCGACGGCTCCGTGCTGAGAGGTGGCTCCCTGTCGCCGTCTTCGTCCAAAGTCACGGACGCTTCTAGGCGGGGGCTTGCGGCCGTATCGCCCAGGGCCAGCCCACATCCTTCGTTTGAAAGAGGCGCTGGCCTTTCCTCTTGCGCGCAACATGTAATACTGTGATGCTCGCCATCAGAGGCCGGCTGGCGCCCTCCCCCTACTTGTTCTGCTATCTTTGTCTTTGCAAAAGCATCTGGATTTGTTTTGATAAAGCCACCTTTTGTCCGCACGCGTTCCTCTCCTGCGCAATCACCAGACGCCGGTTCTTGTTTTTCGACTTGAGATTGAGAGTTCCGGAGCTGCTCCAACGGTGGAAACTCAGCGCTCCATTCCACGTCGGATCCCTCCGTCACATGTGCATCCGAGCCTGGGTCGGGTTGCTGCATGGCGCTTTCTGTGCGTCAAATCTGACAAAAAAAAAAGAGGGCGAGGAAGAGCGCGATAAGGGACCGAAGGGTGGCAAACATGACTTGAGGCTATTTATTCAACCCACAATACCTTGAAGAAACGAGTATTACTTGCTTGGCTGGGTTGTCAACAGAATTCCAGCAATATTCGTTACAAATTACATCCACAAAGTCTCTTTTCAATTTGAAATAAATATGAAAACGGCAATGAATGGTCAGATTTGTTGTTTTCAATCACACGAGAGATGTCTGTGTCGGTTCCTAAATCAAACATTTACACACCAGTCGATTGGAAGGGATGGTCCCAGTTGCATCCCTTCGTTTATATTTGGGTGTAGTGGTCTGTTTATCAAGTATAACTTTATTGTCAAATGACATTTCTTGTTTTTTTTTTAATTTATTGTCGTACCACACCAGAGACAAATCATTCGTGTTCCCGCAAACAGCTCTTGGCCAATGGAGACAATGATTCTGAAATTGTGCTTCATGGAACGAACGCCGCCCTTATTCAGAAATGTTCCACAAGGCAAAAAAGCTTGCCATTGAATCCTCATTTGATCATAATTTCCACGGATTTGTCTCTTCATTTGCTCTTGTAATACATTTGATAAAGAGTCAAAGGATTGACAGCCGCCAATTCCCAAAGCCCTCTTCCTACTTCCGAGGTAGGTGTGGCAAGTGGCCGACAAGCGGCCCAGAGCACCGCGGTGCCATGTGAGTCTTTAAATGTACGATGAAAATGCTTGATTTGTCTTCAAGAGTGTGAATTAGACACGTTAAAAAGCCTCGGTCTTTTCAAGCAGCAAGAGGCGTCGATGCTTCTTTTGACAGGTGTCAGCTGTCAAATAACAAGCGACACCGTCGGCTTTCGAGCCCGTATTGAAGAAAGCTTTGGTCGCAGCCGTGCCTTGTACGATCCATCCCGTAGAGATGGCCAAACCGGAGCATGCCGCTCAACTGGCATTTTGTTCCAAACTGTGGCGATTCAAAACGAGTTACAGCCTATTATGCAGACATTAGCACGCGAGGTTATCAGCTCGCTCCTAGCACGTCCGCCTCCGACACGGCTGTTATTAAATACGGATAAAATAGCAAACGCCAGACTAATGTATTTCAATGTAGCAACATCGGGCGACGATTCATTTGTAACGCCGACCTGCTTAGTTCGGCTTTCAGCGAAAATGAAAGCACTGGGCTAGCCTACAGCAGGCAGCTAAGCTATGACGACTCATTTCCGTGAATGAAACCAGCGTTTGAATATAAGAATGAGACTATATTTACCCACCGAGTGTGGTAAATCCATAAATGGAACGGGTTTTTTTCACGGGGCTCGGATTAATTTAATGGCGACTTTAGAGCCGTGACTCTTGTGTGTCTTGCCAGCTGATCGGCCCAACACAACAAGTCCTTTTTGCTGTGACACATCAACAAATATGGCCACTGCAGGGGGCGAAAGGACAGAAGGCGTGAACCAATGAAAGCAAAGCTTTTGTGACGTCGACTGGAAGGCGCAGGGTAGCTCCATCGAAAACATTTTTCAAATGCGTTAAAAAGAAAATACCTGAAATAGTTTATGAAAAAATAATTCTCATTTCTTTTTTATACAAAATTAATTTCATAATAAAAAGGCAAAAGGACAGAAGGCGTGAACCAATGAAAGTAAAGCTTTTGTGACGTCGACTGGAAGGCGCAGGGTAGCTCCATCGAAAACATTTTTCAAATGCGTTAAAAAGAAAATACCTGAAATAGTTTATGAAAAAAATAATTCTCATTTCTTTTTTATACAAAATTAATTTCATAATAAAAAGGCAAAAGGACAGAAGGCGTGAACCAATGAAAGCAAAGTTTTTGTGACGTCGACTGGAAGGCGCAGGGTAGCTCCATCGAAAACATTTTTTAAATGCGTCAAAAAGAAAATACCTGAAATAGTTTATGAAAAAAATCATTCTCATTTCTTTTTTATTTAAAATTAATTTCATAATAAAAAGGCCAATTACGTTACTCCATGTTGGTCTATTTTTTTATTTATCTTACTCTAAACTTAGGTTATTGCAGTGTATTTCGATATGGTTTTTTAAGTTTTGTGAGCTATTTCTGTAGTATCTCAATCATGTTTATGTATTTCACGTGACAGGATATCCAATCAAAATCGACAATTTCCGTCTGAAATGTTCGACCAATCAGAAATGTATGTAATCGCCGCATGCCTCAGGTTTTTAAATCAGGGGCGTGTAGGTGGAAGCACGAGTTCGTCATAAAAAGTATGTACTGTATTAGTTGAAAATACTGTAGTGGGTTATTGTGAATTTTTATCAATTTGACGCACTTGTATGGTTGTTTATTGTGTCGTTACACTGCATTAGCTCTGGTACTTCCCCAAACGAACGGTTATCAATTAGTAGCAATTAATAGCTAAGCCTGAAACGAACGGCTAATTTTGCTTCGTCATGTTAGCAGAGGACTTCAGATAATTCGCGCTTGAATTGGACAAAAATATTATTCACATTAGCAAGTTAATTGCCACTTCATTTGTGATATTACATTTATATGTTGTTGTTGTTGTTGTTTTTTTTGGTTGTAATTATAGAACTAAATTTGCCATGAACAACTCATCGCTGCCAAACCAGCCATTACGGAAGCCGTCATCCAGCCCGGTCGTGTGTCCGTTTCCTGGACTCGTCTTGCCGGCCGGTTGCCCTGTCAGGCCGAACTTGTCACAAGGAGCCGGTAAACACCTTCAACTCTTTGTTGACTCAATCAAATACTTTCAACCACATATGTCAGAAATTCAGTCCATTTTTCCTCGGTTGTAGGGCCAGATTTTCCACCGGCCAGAGGGGATACACCAGCTGTATGTATTACATGTCAAATAATTCCCATTCAATAATATGTTCTTGCTTGTCAATTCCTTAAAAAAAAGCTGTTCTATATCTTTCTATATTTATACCTGTCCTCCCTAAAGGGAATTGGTTCCATGCAATCATCTGTGCCCCTCTGCCACTTTTGTGGGAAGCAAGGTAAAAAAGAACAACACAATCACAAATGAAGTGGCAATTAACTTGCTAATGCGATTTATATTTTTGTCAAATTCAATTGCGAATCATCCGAAGGGCCAAAAGTAGGTACACGTAATTTTTAAAAATGTATTAATTCTAAGCAAAGGAAGAAAGGGTGCAAATTTGAGGCATAGACAGAGGTTAAGGGAATATGATTAAAAAGGTTTGATCTCGAAGGAAGTGTGAGTGTCACGAGGTAAGGTGGGAATGAACAAAGAAAGGAAGTCGGGCAGAAAGTAGGCTGGAAGGAAGGAAGAAACAAACACTTCTGAGGTCCAAGCAAGGAAAGCAGATTAAGACATGGAAGGAAAAACAGGAGTAAACGATGCGTAGGTGAATGAAAAGTTAATTTGAATGAAGGAAAGAAAGGAAGGAAGAGGCTAAAGAAGGAAAAGATGCCAGGGAAAAACATTTAAATGCTTAAAAATGAGAATGTATCCCAACCCCTGTCCCACACTGTTATGACATACTCAGTTGTGATGTTTTCCCTCATGCATCTGCCAGGGAATTTACGTTGTACTCGTTGCAAGAAGGCAACCTACTGCTCTAGGGTGTGCCAGACGAAAGATTGGGATGGGCACAGACAGATTTGCATACCCGCTGGCCCGGAACCTGCAAAGTAAGTCAACTACAGCCGTGAACATACATTTCATAATCCTGAGATTAGAGGGGAGACTGTCATGGAGCCAATATTCGTTTTGAGTAAAAGAGAAAATATTGGTGCCAACATAAAAAAATGACAAACTCCAATCCTTTTGTTAAAATGTCTTTAAGCATGTGTTTAATACCTTTTCACATTTTTTATTTATTTATTTTTTTAGATTCTAACAAAAACTTCACGGTGGTCCAAGGATAATCAGTATGTTTTAAAAAGTTTAGAAAACTATATGGAGTAAATAGCTAAACAATTTAATTCCCTTATCAGCCATTCAATGACATTTTTTTTTTAAAGAATCGGTCGGTGTATTCCTCAGTAAAAGATCCATTTGAATTCAATTTTAAAGGAAGAAGCCGAATCAGACCGCCGCGTTGCCATCATTGGCACACAACACCACCCTCCCGGATTTAAGGGTAATTAGACGTCGGGCCTTCCAGATGTATGCAGCACAGCACCGATATATATACCGGCACTTTCTCATGGCTCTCCTTTTGTGAAATGAAGCAGGCAGATGCAGTGGATCCCCACAGGGTGTATTTGAAGGACTTGCACAGCCTTCAGCTTCATCAGGGAAAAGATGTGCAGGTAACTGAAAAGCCAAGAATTGAAATTTGTTTGCATGTTAAGTATTGATTGATTGGGGATTTTGATTTTAGGCATCAGTCGTGGAGTTCTACAGCCCTGGAAGATTTTTTCTCCTTGTCCAAAACCCCGATCTGCTGAAGACTCTGCAGAGTATCAGCAGCCAACTCCAGAAGACCCCCAGCTGTCCCTCAGCACCCCGTCACGTCCCCTGCGTCGGAGAGGTCTGCGCTGCACAGTTCTCTGCTGATCTGGTAAGAAGCGACGACTCGCACAGACGGTAACACGACCGTTTGCTGTACAATGCCTTTTGGCTTCCGTTTCGTCATGACTAGATGTGGTACCGAGGCCTGGTCCAGAAGTTGGCGGCTGACAAAAAGTCTGCTCGTATACTTTACATCGACTATGGAAATGAGGAAGACGTCCCCGTGGACAGAATCAGGCCCCTGCCTGCTGACCTTGAGCCATTTCATCCTTGTGTTAGTATACACGCACACGCGCACACACAAAGCTTCGGTCCGATCGATCGTCGGGCAGTGGTTCCCGGGCGTTCTTGAGCCAATGCATTCTACATTGGATTTCATATATTTCATCCTATTTTTTGGAACCTTTCCCCTCAGGCCACGGAGTGTCGCGTCGCCGGCGTCCAACCGCCGGATGGCAGCTGGTCGGCCGAGTGCTGTTCAGCAGTGAAGCCGCTTTTGGCTGGCAGGGTCGTGACCGTGAAGCTGGTGGAAACGCCGACGAATGGTCACGCGCACGCCGTGGACGTCGATCTTCCCACGGGTACGGTCTGCCTTGAGTGGGCAATCCACTGCGTGGCGTGAAGATGACATCAAGGCTTCTTTTAGGAAAGCGTCTGAGCTCACTTCTGATCGATGGCGGTTTTGTGAAGAAAGCAGTTGATTTGCCAGCGGTGAACGACATAAGTAAGCCCGCATCGTTGACTTTTTCCTCATTTCGTCCGCTCCGCACTGGTTTGCGGTCCTGCAGATCTAGCGTCCGTATCCTTTTGGGGCCTCCCTCAGACGCCATGTTGAGCGCTTCCTCGGAAAACTATCAGCGTCAATCTCAGGGGAAGGACGACGACACCCGGGCGCGGCCGCCCGAGCCTCTCACGCAGGCCGTGGGGGACTCCTTCTCCGTCGTGATTACACACTTCCATTCGCCCGATAAAATGCTTGTGCAGAAGGTGGACAATGCCGGTTAGTGTTTCGTGAAAGCACCAAACAAGTCATGATATTTGCAGACTGAGAGATTTGATTTGGCAGGTGTCATTCAGGAGTTGCAGCGGAGTTTGAGGCTGCATTGCAATCAGTTGTCCGCGCCCCAAGACTTCAGACCGGCACCCAGCACCATCTGCTGCGCGCGTTTCTCGGGTAGCAAAGTCGCACAATGTGAATTTGATGCTTTGAAGTTGGACACGGTGACCCTCATCCGTCATCTTGCGTTCGCCGTGGACCGCTTGTGGTCTTCCAGAGGACAAGCAGTGGTACCGGGCCAAAGTGCTGGCGTACCCCTCCGAGGAGCGCGTCTGCGTGGGCTACATTGACTTCGGCAATTCTGAGGATGTGGATATCGGCCACTTGAGACCCCTCAGCCCTTCACTGCTCACCTTGCCCATGCAGGCCATCCCTTGCGGTCTCGCAGGTCGGTCGGTCTCTGTATCCATCATTTGATAACCTGGACAGAAAATAATGGAGGTGAAGTTATTCAGTTGCTGTTTTTAGGGAGCGCATCTTTTTGAGTGAAGTGGTCGCTAAATAGCTTGAGTTTAGTTTAGTTTTTTTCAATTGGTTGTAATGGGCATCTCTCTTTAACTGCGTGGTTATATGTTGCCCCCTGCTGGTCATTAACGTGCCTCTGCTTAAAGTGTTGTGTTTTGAGGCAATGTGCAACTGGCACTCAATTCTCAAACTAGGTCTGTCATCGGGATCCTTTCAGGGATACAACCTGTTGGAGGGAGCTGGTCCGAGGAGTCCCTGTTGGCCCTGCAGCGGAGGGTGTGTAACAGAATCCTGCGTGTGGAGATCGAAGGGGCGCACGAGGGCAGAGCTCTGGTTGTCATGGTTGACGAGACCAGCGACCCCCAGGACAACATCGCCGAGCTGCTCGTCTCCGCCGGCTACGCCTCACCCGTTGCCGCCGCCGCCGCGGGATCTCTTAAGGTCGACAATGAAACGCAGGCTGAGCAAGCTCCTCCGGAACCAGCTGGTAAGACAAATGCACAACGGTCAGGCTCCTTTCTTTCTTTTGTTCGTTAAATTACTTTATTGTATCATCACGGCAAAAAAAACCCACATTTTGCGAATTATAGAACCAGAACACAAATGTATTACAACAGACTTTTTAAACACGTGGCAAATTTGATCGGATTGTGGGTATCCTCCTGCAGATCCGACCTTCCCAGTGCACTGGAAGACCGTGGAGTTGCCCATCGATGAATCCTTCAAGCCCGACATCGCCGCCGTGACCAGTCCTTCCCTCTTCTATCTGTTCAGCCCCAGCCAGGGTCGGGGCATTTTTCCATTGTCATTCGGACCCCAAAGCGTTCCAGACTTGCTTTGATCCGCCACTCTCCGTTGTCATCCTTGTTGCAGTCGATCAGCAGAAGCTCCGGGAGATGATGCAGGAGCTGGCCACCTTCTGCAGCAGCGACCGGGCCACTTTGTCCTCATGCGCTGACAAGAGCGAACTCGTCCCCGGGGCCGCCTGTTGCGCTCAGTTCACTGGTGAAAAGCACACGTCAAAAGTCTCACCTGTGTGTCGTCTTGCGATGGATACTCTGTCTTAACTTGTTCGGTGAATCGAAGACTCAAAATGATCCATCATGTAGGTGTGAACGATGTGATTGTCCATGTAGTGTTAGTCTAAGTGTCTTGTGATTGGCTGGTGACCAAGGAACGGTGTACCCCCGTTGCCCAAAGTCTACTGTGGTAGGCTTGAGCTCACCCGTGACACCGACGAGGAAGAGGGCTGTCGAAATTGGGTGGATCAAATCATTTTGCGGCATTCATTTTCACCCAAATGCCTTTTTTTCTCCTCACCAGCGGATGACACCTGGTACCGTGCCGTGGTTGTGGAGGTCGGCAACAATGAGGTCGCAGTTGTCTACGCGGACTATGGCAACAGCGAAAATTTGCCAGTCTCCCGCATTCTGCCCATCCCCGAGAGCCTGTTGCAGCTGCCCTTCATGATCGCCCGCTGCGCTCTGACCGGTGAGGAGAGTCGCACGTTCTCCATTCGACGTTCCCCGGCAACATCTCTTCCTCCGCAGGCAGGGAGCATTTCCCCGCCCTGTGGCCCCGAGAAGTGCTGCAGATGTTCCTCAGCCTGTTGCCGGACGGAATCGCCGCCACCGCGCTGTCTTTCGACGGCTTCAGCAACATCCTCGCCGTCAGCCTGCCCGCTGAAAAGGGCGGGGTCTGCCTCAGCGCTCTGATCCGAGATGCCCTGGAGAGCCACAAGATCACGAGTGAACCGAGCCAGTCCGCTGCCGCCGAGGCCGAGCAGGTGGAGAGGAGCGACGCTACTCTGCCTCAGATGATGACACCTGCCGGAAATAAGATTGTGGGAAATACCGCAGGGGAAACTGTAAGCCTCGAGCAGACCGCCCAAAGCCCACAGCAGAGAAAACCCCTCGCAGCAGAGTTCCAGAAGAGTGGGTCAAGTTTGAATTGTACTTCCGGCTATTTTAGAACCGTTGTCATGTTCAGGATCAATGATGAGTTCCGCTTTACACACACTGACCCTGGTTCGATTCCTCCGTATTTGACCCCCCCTTGTCTTTTCCAGGTGACCCGCCCTCTGCATGTCACTGCCTGAGCTTCGAGCCACAGGTCTGTGCTGCTTTTCTTGACCTACTTAAGTATCTTACTCCATCTGAGCCTTTCTCTGCTGCGTTGTGTTGTGTGTTCATGAAAACAAAGTTCCCAAATTCAAGTCATATCCTCAGAACCCCAATTTCCCCCCTTCCTTCCCCCCGTAGATGCAGCGTTTGGAGCGGATGATTGAGCGTATGGAGCTGCTTCTTTCCTCACTCACACGGTTTACTGAACGCTTGCAGATTTAAAGCAGCTGTTGTCATTGTAATTAGACACCGTTCACCTCTCTTTTTAGGGTGCTACAATACCGTTTGTTCCGTTTTAATAGTTGCATGTCTTTCATCAGTGCGCTGTGTTGCCAAGAATTCCTTTTGTTAGGTTCTTATCGCCTGTTCAGGTGGTCCCTTTTTGTTTCACATAAAAGTTCACTTCAAACCGGTTCCGTCTAGCTTAGTGTTATTTCAAAGTACATCACTCGAGCAAAATTAGAAAAAGAAGTAGCGCGCGTGGACTGAGAGGATCACCGGTTTGGTGGAGTGAGCGGTGGGCACA
The DNA here is from genome assembly GCA_026261675.1 of Hippocampus mohnikei. Lineage (NCBI taxonomy): Eukaryota > Metazoa > Chordata > Actinopteri > Syngnathiformes > Syngnathidae > Hippocampus > Hippocampus mohnikei. The sequence goes on from JAKGUB010000802.1 coordinate 1,754,361, forward strand.
GTCGAGAGGTGCGCTAACGGCTCTCTTGTGCGGATGCGATCAGTTTGGAAGCCAAGAGGTGCGTGAAGGTGGGAAAAAAAAAGACACAAGGACATCATGGAAAGCGAATTTTGACAAGCCTTTGTGGTAAGTACAGACAAATTAGTCATTTTAAAAGTAAGTTAAATCTCGATATATTTTTTTTTGGGGGCACGATGGCCTGACCTCTTGTGTCAAATGCACTTCACGTGAGGGGCATTTTCCAACATTCAAACCATTCATTGATTACATGTATCGGAATATGACATCTGTTCATCAGAATTGTCATTTTTTTCTTTTGTACGTCCTCAATTTTCCAGGCAAACTGACACAGAAGTGAAAGGAGAAACAAAAGAATGCCCATTTCATTTTCCTTCTGCTACAAGCCTGTCAAGTTAAAACTTTCTTGACGCCGATCCCGGATGGTTGCTGCAGGTGTGCCAACATGCTCCTCATTAACGTTCATCACGGTTTCCTTCTGAGGCTGCTGCTCCTTCAAGGTCAGATGACAGTTTATTTCGGTCCATTATGGCTACTGGGGCAAATGCGTGAGGTATAAAATGCATCATCAAATCATAGCTTTGTTATCTTTGCAAAGGCTTACTTATGTGTTGATCTCATTTGCTTGTGCGCCTAAAGTTATCAATGTGTATGTGTACAGAAACTTGCCGGTAAAGTGAACTGAACTCATGATGTCCAGAAAATATTGGACTCAATGTAATAAAAAAAAGACTCGGACAGCGTTGTTGACAGGATGTATTTATTTGAATAAAAAGTGCGTTTTGTTTTTAAGCTAGCAATAGATCGACCCCCTTCCCCCAAAAAAGGCTGATTAAATGACGTGCATATATTTACATTTGGCTACCAGCATAAATGTTGATCCAAGCTACAATCTCCAGGATGATTTGTAGCCAATTAAAGACGGTCAGTGGTTTCAAAGTTGAGACGCTTTTCAGTGTACAAGAGCAATTAGTCGACTGGCCAGAATGTTACCGCATCGAAATGCCTCCCTTCGTTTGGAGCACAACAAGTCTTTGAAAGTATCCAGTGGTTGCGGAGAGGACCTCTTGCGCGGAGGCCGACGATCGCACGTCTGACAAACCAGCGCTTCCCAACTAAAAGGCCTCGTTTCCACCAAGCAGTACAGTTGGCTTCAGTCAAAAAACAAACAAACAAACAAGAAAATTGCAAGTTTGTGGGGGGTACCATGACTGGTAGTCTGCCACAGTACGCAATTGTATTTGTCAACACCGAACGGTCTCTGGTGTGCAACGGTGGAAACGGGAAGAACACAAGTGAGTTTGGGTCTGCAACCGTACCGTGACAAACTTAACCTGGACTGTACCACTTTATAGCGGAAAACGGTTAAGAGATGAGCGCACAGGCTTCAACTGGTTGACCCGAAAAAGACGCTGGACTCTCTTCTTTAAGCGGTGGACTTCCTTTCCCACTCCTGTAAGGACAAAGCAGCATTGAATTAAGGATGATTTGGAATTCAAACACAAGTTACTTGTTAGTCAACTTGGTAGTCAGCCGCCATCAGATTGTGTTACATGTTTTTGGACTGTATTGATTTGATTGTTTTTTTCTCCACAGAAACTTAAGTTGCGTAAGCAGGCCTCACTTTGGCTTTCTGCAGCACTTTGCCTTTGGTGGCCATGATGGACGCCGGCCTGTTCTTAAGTGCGGTAGCCGAATTGACAGGAGCTGCTGCGTCTGCCCCAGTGGGGCCGCTGGATGTTTCGCAGGAGGATGGCGCTGATGAAATTTGGGGAACAGGCGGAGTCGCTGATTTGGTCTGAGGGTGAGCGAAAAAAAAGTTCATTCATTCATACGTGAAGACTTTTTCATGTTCCTGGCGGCTGACCGCATATGCCTCCTGGAGGTTGCTGTCCAGTGTGGTCCCCAGTGTGAAGGGCCCGGCCTCCACCTTCTTGAGACTCTCCTTCACTTCCACCAGCCGCAGCTCCACCTCCACGCGCCGCTGCTCGGCTTCCCGACTGGCCTCCTCAATCTGCTTGAGCCGAACCTCCAGCGAGCTCTGCTGCTTGGGATCTGAAACCAACACGGGACTCCTTCACAAGCCTGCGGCCAATTAAACGTGACTACCGCGTGTCTCCCTCAAAGGTCAGAGGGATCAAAAGTTGGCTGTTTTTCCAAGAAAAAAAACATCGTCGTGTTATGATAAGAAATTAATTTTGTGGAAAAAAAGTTGCAACTCTGACAGAGCCTGAATGTATTTTTTTCAACAAAAACTTGAAGGTTCCCTCTAAAAATATATTTTTTTGAAAAAGTTGTAACATTACATTCAAGTCATTTTTCTAGAATGAATTTGGGGGTAATTGAGAATCCCAATTTTTTTCTTATACTGCACCTGTCTTTGGAGTCAGCCAGTCCTCCCTCATACGTCTCCAGGTTGGTTGGACCGTTTGTATTTGTTACTGTAGCATGAGTTCTGAGAAGTTATGATTTACCTTGACAGGTGCTGAGCTCCTCTTTGGTTTCTCTCCGTTCCTTTTTCAGGCCGGCCAGGCTGCTCCTGACGTCTTCGCGCGCTCTCTCCAGCCGCTCGCGCTCGTCGCTGTAGCGCAACAAGTCTGCCTCTGTGCGTTTTTTGCCCAGCTTCCCCTCGACGGCGCCGGGGCAGCCTGGTAATCGGCATCCCAGCCAAAAGTCAGCCTTGGGATCCCCCGGGTATGCTTGCATAAAAATCATTTTGCCATTGTCTTTGAAGGACTCATTTATCATTGTTTTCCTTTAAAAAAATATCTAGATATAGAAGTGATTATTATAAATGTAATTATTTTGTTTTCTTAATTTTTTAAAATAATTTTTTGAGCATTAAGTTTGTTTTTTTTTTTTAAATCGCATGTGTTTCTAATATCGTGTCCAGTGAGTGAAGGTTCCTGTTGTAGAAGCGGTTGTCCACCACTTGAGGGAGCCAACTTTTTATTTCCATTTTTTTAATTCTGCATACTGTACTTGGTGAAAGGTGCGAGTGTTATCATGTTACCCCATTTGATCCCACTCACCTGTGCTAAACGCTTTAGGTCGGAGCGGTTGAGGACTAAGAGGAAAGCCAGAGGTTGTTTGAAGAGTCAAAGCTTTCGTGACCCCCGAGGAACTCGACGTCCTCTTGGGGGGCTCCTGGCTTTGAGTCTTGAAATTTGGTGGCGTCCGCTGCGGTGTCTCAGTTGTGGGAGTTGTGGAGGGCTCTTCCTCTGCTTCGGCGCAGCTGCAGTCATTTAAAGCTGATGCCGCCTCGGGTCCTGGCGGGTCATTTGGAGTCACCTGGAAATGGCACCAGAGTTTCATCAGCTGCTTTTATCCTGGAATTGCACAAAACCTACTTCCGGGTATGTGGCTACCTCTGTATCTGGGTGCAAAGGGTCCTTCTGTTCCTCTAAGTGTTGAGGGGATTCTCCTGATGTTTCTTGTGTAGGAAATTCCTTTCCGCCATCTGCCGCTGGATGCAAGAAAGACCTCACAGGGACCAGGTCGAGGTAGACTCGGTTTTCAGGGTCCTCATCCTGAGCTCTCAGGTCTTTTGGGTCTTGCGCAGACATTTCATTGTGCTCGTCGGTGTCCTTTTCTTCACTCTGCGGAAGACAGCCAGCAACAATATCCTGAAGAAAGAAAAACAAAACAGGAGGAATACAAGAAAACAGAAGCCATAGTTCGTTAGTGGGGCTAACAATTCTTTCTTGTGAAGGTTGAGACTCTTGGAGGACTCTGGAAACCCATTTATACCTCTGGATCAGCGATTGACGCCACGTCGTCGTACAGCTCATCTGGGTTCTGAGGGGTGGAGGGCAGGGCGTCGATGTAGGCGTTTGGCTCGGAGTAGCGCCGCTGCATCAAGCTGGAGCCACAAATAAGCATTTTAAACCTTAGCACGCTGATTTTCAGACTTTTTTTTTTAGGGTCGATGCACCTTGACAGATAATTATTATTTTTTCTTTCGTTGACTTACTAGAATGACGTCTTTGCAGCGTTGACGATGCTGGTGATCCTCTCGGCATTGACGTAGTCGTAGGTTAGCTCCTCCGGGTCGGTCTTGCTCCCTGTCTGGGACAGCAAGAGGCCCAGCCAGTGGCCCATGACTGCCGACGTTTTGGCCTGGACAAATAGACACACACACACACACAAGAATCAGTGCAGTCTTTATTACTCCCGATTCCCCGAAGTCTTGGTCAAAATCTGGTCTCGTCTCCCCAATGTCTAGATCCTAACTTGTACAGGAATCCTCACAATCTTTGTCTCGACTCAGTTTGGACTATTGAAAGTCTTGGTCTGACCTTCTCAATGTCTGAACAAATACCGCCGTTGCTGCTCAAATATGCAGCAGGGAGAAACCGAAGGGCTTTTCCCATGACCAAATCCCAGGATATCCCCACCCTCCGCCAGATGCACGCATACAACACATGGACCACCCTTGCTCCAGTCAGGATGCCATTTACCTCATGCACCGGTTGTCTTGGAAAAATGCTGACGTCACCCCCCCTCCACCGGCCTCCCTTTAATGAAAACTTGTCAGGGGACTCGGGTGTTGCGTGTCAAAAACATGAACTGAGCAGTGCTTGTCCAGTGGGAGGTTATGCAGTCTCATGAGTAGAAATGGCACCTTATAGAGTCACTCGAAAAAGCTTTGTTTTCACATTATATCTCCCACCCAGGTCATGTGCTGCTGCGAAAAAGAAGTGTGGTTCTAAGTGGCTGCCAAATACCTCCAGGGTTGCCAGCTGCGTGCCGCTCATGTCGATCCGGAAGGTGTAGAGGTGCTCCGGGCTGGGGTCCGGCGACACCTGGCAACCCCCCAGCTTGACGGCAGGTTGGCTCACTTTGCTCTTGCTCTTGTCCTGGTAGAACCACAACTGACCGTTCTTGATGAGGCACCAGCACGTCCGCCACTGGCAGTTCACCAGCACGTTGAGGTAGCCTGATGTTGGCGCGTGCAAATAAAAATAGGAGGAAATTCCATTCTAACTTAATCATACAAATTCAAACTTGAGAGTGAATTTGTCGGACTGACAGTGAATAGCATTTTAATGTCCGATTCATTGATCACCAAATATTTGTATTCATGCACTTTACATATACCGTACATTTAATATTCATATTTATGATTCAATAAAATGTGAACTGATTAACAACCCATATTCTTTAGATATGCTTTTATTTTCCAAATATTTTTGTCAATGTTACGTCTAAATTTGTCGTCACAAAAACAAATTGACAATTCTTTTGCATACCTCCGAACGTTTGCACGAGACCTCTAACCTTGCGGGGACTCACCGGAGGTTTCGACACATTTCTCGGCGCTCTCCAGTGCCGACGCTTTTTTTTTCCCGATGTTCATCAGGTTGCTGAACTTCAAACCGGCACCGTATTTTTTCTTGACTGTCCAAGGAGAGTTGAGAGGGACGCGAAGCATCAGCACGTGACTCTGTCGTTCAAGTTTTGCGCGCAAGCTCACCATCTTTCTCGGGGGTCTCGGCGTGACTGTCTGTGCTGCTGCCGCTTTCCAAAGCCGCCGAGTGTCGCTCGCCTGCGTCCGCCTGTCAAAAAACAACCGCGCTTTAAAAATTCCGGTGGCATTTGCGCGGGATAAATCGACCAAATTCATTCATTTTATTTTGACCTTAGTGCAAATGAGCCTCGGAGAGTCGCAGGCAGGATGCTGCAAGTCGCCGTTTTCCGTCGGCTTGGGACTGATCTCCTGGATCACCTAATGTGTAGAAAGCAGCGTGTCCCGACACAGTCACGCGCTACAGTCATGTGAAATTCATTCCGATAAGACTTGCTCAGGAAAGACGACGGTGTGGTTTCCCCCCCCAAAATGCAGCATTCTCAATCAGGGCGTGTCGATCGTTTGCTTGTGGCGTGGAACAACGCCGTTAAATGTCAAACAAAAGCCAAATGTCACCTTGAGCCACTGCTCCGTCTGCTCTTTGCTCTGCAGGCCCAGCACGATGGCCTCCCCCCCCACTGGGACGATCTTCAGCTTGTGCTCCTTCCTCTTGAGCTGCTTCTCCTTGTAGGTCACGCTGCAGCCCAGCAGGCTCACGTCCAGCAGGGGCATCTGCTCTTTGGAGCTCTTGTAGCACTGAAAGCGGCAAAGAAGACGCCGACGATTGTCAACACTCCCGATAATCAGCGTTGCTCACCAAAACCACCTTTCTTGTCTGCAAAAGGTTTAGTTCATGGAAAACCAAACTTCAAGCTATTCTAACGGCATTGATTTTTGTATTAATTTCTTTTTTTTACCAGTAGACGGTGCTCTTTGATGACACACAGTTGCTTGGCCCATTGGCCAAGCCACTTCTTCCTCCACAGGAAGGCACAGATGTGCGCATCTTTCATCAGCTCGATGGACGCCTCGGCCGACGGCCACTGGTGCTGCGCCGACGGCGACTTTCCTCTGGTCACCGCGTCTTCCTCATCGTAGGACTCGTACGAGCTGCTGACCGCCTCGCCGTCGTCTGGGAAGTAAGTGTGAAACCGCGATGAATGCATGTTGAATGGGAACGACAAGACGGGAAGATAGCTACCGCGGGCGATAGCGGCATAGACGACGCTGTCGGAGCTCGCCACTCGCAGCCAACGCCTCAAGAGGAGGCTTTGCGGCTCTGACAAAGCGCCACATGCAGCAGCAGAAGAGAAGAAGGGAAATAGTGTTAATGTACAGCGAGAATACGCCGTGGATCGGCCAGAGACAAAGCTGAAAGGAAGCCAACTTTGCGCCGAGATTGGGACATTCGACTCAAGTTTTGACATCACATGAGGGTTATATTTGGATCTTTCTTTCATTTGCTTATGCGGGTGTCCGTGAAGAAAATAAGGCGTTGTCACGAGGTGATAAGAGTGAAGAATAGTATCGCGTGCAGCGTGATTGAAGGCCCGTTCTTACCATTGACGGTTTCCTCGTACGGTTGAGCCTCCTCGTAGTAACTCTCTGAGGCTTCAGAGCAGGTCGGCGCCTGGACGACAGGTAGGGGAAAAGGTTCTCGGGTCACGGTGCCCTAATGGATTCGGAGAAAAAAAAAAGAGATTTATTATTTTGGCTTCTCTCAAAACATCACCAGAATATTAGAAACGCGCCTGCAAACTACACGCACTGGGTCGCCTCCTCTTTGTTGCATGAATACTAATCCAAGATAGTAATTAGAAGGGGATGCAGAGGCGTCGTCTTTCTATAGATCAAATTCTAATTCATCATGCCGATTGTGCTCTTTTGGGAGTGTTCCCGTCCATCACTGGCTCCCTCGACATTCCCTCGAGTTCCTATTCATTGTTTTCAAATCTCAAAATGACACTAGAAGAGGTACCGAGAACTGAGCGGTGACTCAAGAGGAGATGGAGCATTTTCCGCTGTCGCTGAACGTTCGGCAAGCCGCTCGCTGCCCATCTTTCAAACAAAAATATTTATTCTCTGGCGTTTGACACAGCATGAGACTTGATTTTTAGTTTGTGCTTCCTGTCGTCTTTATTCCCCCATGTCAGTGCTTCACAAGTCGTGAAAAATATAAACTTTTGGGGTCTCGTTGAGGTCTCGAGTCCTGCGCCAAAGACTCATAATGTGTCGAAATGTCTCGACGAATGAGAAAAGGTTCACGGTATCCCTTGGGAGGGAAACCATGACATTCTTGAAAACGCGCCAGAAGATGAAAGTGCTTTCATGTGGGATGACTTTGATAATCTATCCACCAAAAGGTATTGCCGCCGAGCGCTGAAGGAAATCAGGTCACTTCAGTCCGACTGTAGCAAAGTCAACTCCGCAGAGTTGAATTCAGAACCATTTTCGTCCCCTGCTGCTGATGAAACGTCTGATGTGAAATCTTCCACTTTCTCAGGCCCTCTCCCGAGGCGCGTCGATTCCCCAGCAAGATCGCAGAAACGCGAGATGGAGCAGAGGAGCAGAGGAGCTGCCTATTTGCACACAAAGCGAGCCCTGGGGGAGGTGAGTGGAAAAGTAAGGAAGGCTTTACAAAGTTGATGATCCAAATGCATTTTAATGTGAAAGATGTTTTGGTGATTGGTTTTTTTCCGTCAATAAGACGTTGCAACGCTTGATCTCACAACATTAATACAGGACGGCGGCGCGTTTATTTTAGTTCCGGAACTCAGCGGTGCAAACCGTGAGCCGCCAAGTTAGGAGGGAGAACACGCTCGTTCAACCCTGCCGGAGGTCCGCCCCTTTTTTTTTCAATGCCGAAAAATCTGTTGACGAGGCGCTAACGCTCTTCATATTGGACCCTTTCACATGGAAGTCTTTTGACCTAACAGGAACTTATTAAGACATTTGGTGGATTTGTTTCTCCTGTAAATCACACAGGAATGGAAGCATCTGCTATTAATTAAAACGAGGCAGCAGCAGCCTCCTGTCACGCCCACCTTATCGCTATATTCCCAAAAGGGGACGCGGAAAAAAAACAAAAAGCAAGTCGGCTCATGCGGACATTGACACGGCATGCACACAGACGGCGAGTAGAAAATGCACAGGTGTGTGTTTTGGTGTCAAATCTGCTTTTCTTTTACTCCTCCTTTTGATATCCTGCTCGACATGATGCAGCAAAATGAACAAAAGCAAGCAACGGGGTAGCAGGGGAGGAACGGGGGTGTGGTGGAGGGGCTGAGGGAAAATACGAAAAGGCAGAGGAACATGGAAAATCCCCCGTTCCCATGCCAAGAATCCGCTACAGCCAAAAAAAAAAAAAAACAGTCTGAATCTGCGAGCTGTTGTGGAAGGAGTTTGAAACGAGATGTTTTCGAACAACCTTGAGACTCGCTCCCAAATGTGGCATGAAACATTTGGAATCGGCGCGTGGGGAGAAAGAGCGACTCCGTCGTACAGTCGGATCATGTTAGCTCGAACCAATCTCGGCCCGCGGGGACGTCTGCTTTCATTTCCCCAGCTTGTCGCTTCCAAAGCGGCACCGCGACTATCTTTAGAACGACTCTATTTTCAGACCGTGCGGCGTCGACGCAATGGAACTCTTCAAAACGTTTGTTTACCGGTCGCACGTCGCGCATAAATGGACCCATCTCGACCGGAGTGACACAGTTTCCGTTGTGAGAAAACAAAGACCCGCGTTTCCGAGATCATGGCCTCGCCTGGGGCCTGGGATTCATTCACGAGAAGAATGCGACCCTTGATCTGCCGGAGGGAGAGAGCGGTCGGCTGAGGGTGAAGGTGGAAGGGAGCTGCTTCGTCGTGGAGAGGGCCTTGCTCGCCAGGCACAGCGACTACTTCCGGGCCCTCTTTCGGTCTGGCATGCGAGAAAGCAAGCAGGAGGAGCTGCACCTGAAAGGCGGGCTGCGCGCGCGAGGTTTTCTCATCGCTCTCGCGGTCTGTCGGCGGGAGAGTCCCGCCCTCCGCGACCCGGAGGAGCTGCTCGACGCCGTGGAGTGCGCCGCATTCCTTCAGGTGCCACGTTTGAGCCGCCATCTTTGTGATATTATCGACTCGGACAACTGCCTCTTGCTGTACCGCGCCGCCGACACCTTTGGGGTGGGGGACCTCTTTCGCAGCGCCGCCCTGTTCCTTCGCGACACCTTCGAGGACCTGAGGGAAACGGCGCGGGCGACGCTCCCCGAAGGTCTTCTGCAGTATTGCCAGTCGTTATCCCCCGCATCTTACGTTGCAATCGGTACCCACTCGCCTTCGACAGAGCTGCTCCGCGACGCCCACCGGGTCGCGTGCTACCTCGATGAGAAAGAAGGACGGTGGAAGCATCTGACGCACCTCCCCACCCTCTGCAGTACCTCCATGTGTGGCGTCGCAGTGCTGGACAACCTCCTGTACATCGTCGGGGGAGTTCACGGTTACGGAAAGGACGCCGTTGACGGCGCCTTCTGCTTTGATCCCGAATCGGGGGTTTGGACCGCGCTCCCAGGGCCCCGCCGACCCAGATATGATTTCACCCTGCTGGGGCACGAGGGCCGACTCTACGCCGTCGGAGGCGAGTTCCAGAAAAGGCACGTGGCCACCGCGGAGCGTTACGACCCTCTGAAGGGAGAGTGGACTTTTATACGACAAGCGCCGAGGCCGGTGGCGTCGGCCGCTTGCGCCGTCGCGAGGCATCGGATGTTCGTTTGCTTCTGGAAGCCTCCCGAGACCACGGACATTTACGAGTACGTGGCGCTCGATGACCAGTGGAAGCTGACCACCGCCATGATCAGACCTCAGAGTTACGGCCACTGTATGGTGGCCCACAGGGACAATCTGTACGTCATGCGCAACGGGCCCTGCGATGACTTTCTTCGCTGTCTCATGGACTGCTACAATCTCACCACGGCCCAATGGACAGCCATGCCGGGCACTACATCAACAGCAAGGGGGCGCTGTTCACCGCCATGGTAAGGGGTGACTCTGCGCTCACGGTCAAACACATGCTCACGCTAGAGTACGCCATCGGCGCGGGCGAATGGAAGCCCCGAAGGCAGATGGAGGGTTTTCCGAAGAGCGGATCGCTGCGGACGTGTTTGCTTCGGCTTCCCAAGGCGGGGCCGGTGATACCTGCGGCGGAAGCGCAGAGGAACCAAAAGGTCGATGACATGCTGGTCTAAGGTTTTTGCAGGGAACTGTTCTCAGGATTTCATCGTGTCGAAAAATCTTCCTTCGGATCAGTCATGCTTCTCTCAGGCGGCGGTTCTCCAACTTTTTCCGACTTCATCCCAGACCCCCTCGGTCCCCAGACCGGCGTTTGAGAACAAACCTGCATTTTCACCATTTGACACGTTGCTGGAGTCGCGTCACTTACTGTTCTGGCGGGTGGCAGATTGGGAAGGTTCTTCTGTGGGACGGGGGCGTGTTTGGATGCTTTTCCGTTGACCGGGACGCTTGCTCTGTCATCTGGAATGTCAAAGTAGCATCCAAGTGAGCGGTCATGTGATCTTGCGCGCCATTTTGACATCAACACGCGCCAGTGGAGTTCTGCCTGAACATGCTATTGACACGCCGAAAGAACATTGTGACTATTGATGAACTCGCCGTCTATGGCATTTGTGTTGGCGCTAAGCTAGCGGCCATTCTGAAGGCACAAACATTGGATTACATTGATTTGACAATATCTTTCAAACTACTGCTTGTTGTGAAGTGAGTCATGTACCGCTGCTAACTTGCAAGCACTTGATCTCCAAAAGTCACGGATTCAAAATAAATAAAAAAAATCATCCCAGCGACTGCTTGTGTCTTGAGAAACTTGAGTCGGGCCACTCTTACTGTCTTTTGTCTGCTCGGTTGCTTCTGCGTTGAGGTTGTCCAAGTGGGTCAAATGTTACGGCCAACGTGAGTTATTGCACCTTGCGCTTTTGAAGCGAAAAGCAGACACAAACTACAGTCACAGACGACCCGAATCCCCCCACCCCCCCACCCCCGACCCCACCAGCGTTTCCTGTCTGTTTCTTCATAGCTCCTCGCCATCTGTAGCTGCCTTGTTTTGTTTGGACGACGAGAAAGAATTTAGTTGGGGATGATTTCTCCTCCCTTTTGTTCTTCTTGAGTTTTGAGTCGTGAGATTTGAGTCTACTGAATAATTGATCAGGTCATCACCGGAAGGAGCGAACAGCTCGCATGCTCTGGCCATCATCACATCCACTATTAAACCGTAGAGCTGATATGATTTTACGGTTTTTTAATGTGACCCCCCCAAACAAAAAGAACAAAAGAGCAAGAAGCAAAACGCTTTTTTTTTTTTTTTTAGCCCGGGTTTCCCATGAAACAATTCGAAACGTTTTACCTTTCTCCGGGTTTTCCTTGCTACCGACGACGACTTTATTCATGTAGATGTACTCCTCATCCGCACCTGCGTCCAGAAAGCATAAACACTCAATAAACTACAAAATTAGAATGCATGAGAGCTATTCTCATGTATTACTTACGTAGAAATTAATTTATGATTCAATATTGAATACATTTCATTATACCGGTAATTTAAAAAAATAAAATGTTAAAATGTACGTTTGCATATGAAGGTTTTGAATTCATATTTTTAAATGATTGGACTGAACGTAATAATCATCTCTCCATCCATAGATTTTGAAATCAAAACAGAAGGGCCACTGGATTGCTCTACCGATCGATCAGTGCGCTGGCCGCTCTGTTTCTTTTTCAAAAGCGATGAATAAACACTTAAATCCTTGTCCATGCGCATACGTTTATCCTCCTAGCATGCGTTTCCTCATCATGACCTTAAATTAGCAGCATTTTTATAAATTGGCTTCGTCGTCGTAGAGGAGGAACTGCAGCTTGGGAGGAGATGACAATGTCCCGTAAACAGTTCTCAGAAAGCGAGAGAAAACAAAACAAAAGTGAGCGGCCGCTGGTCACCATGGTAACCTTGCAGAAGAAGCTTTCCTAATTGAATTCATTTTTGCCGACCAAGATGGCAGCCACAAAGGCAGCTTTGGGTGTGAGATTCCTTTGAAATTGAGAGCTTGGGCGGAAAGTAAACAAAAAGAAAGAAAAGCGTTTCTGCCTGTGCGTGGAGAGATTGGCGTGCTATTTATAAAGTGCGGCTCACAGGAAGTGAGCGTCCCCGGTGGATGAATGCGGCTTTGGAATAATCATACAGCTCAGAGCCAGGACAGGAACCAATCCAAGACCTGAACATGGAAAGGGAAGACTGTTTCAGTGTGTCGGTATCACAGCATGAGAAGGGCACTCACTGTGACCTTTTCACCCCCACAAAATCCATCGGGAACCTCGGGGGACAAGTTTTTATTGAGTCCTCCGAGGGCCAGACTGGACTTGCGATTGATTCATGATGGGCTTTTTATATGCCGTGATTTGATTTCCCACAAATTCACTGAACTTTGGGAGTCGGCGCTTGGCAATCTGACAACCCGTCGCAGTTATTTTGCTATCTTCCTAATTCTTGCACTCTCACCATTAGGTACACGGGAGCTGACTGGACCGCGGTTTGTGAAATGACTACGGCATCTAATTGGAGTACATTTGTGGACGCTCGTTTTTGACGCCGAAACCGACCCAGCTGACGATATCTCACTCCGTCCCCTGGGTAATACACTACTTGTTTATTTTCTTTGCTCGTGGCTCCGACACTTAAAACACAAAACTGCTGGTGGGCTGATGTTATTTATGGTGGCTGGAAGACTGTTTCCCTGCGAATTTTCGGGGGGGATTGTTTCAACGTGTTCTCACGAGAGTTGAGAAATTGGAAATTGCCGCCAAAGGCCCGTTTGCTTGAAGCACACGGTGTCCACAAAGTCTTGACGACTCAATAGAAAATAGACAGATATTCCTTTCATGTGTTCTGTGACCAGGCTCTTAAATCAAAACACTTGTTACTCAAATCATCTTAAGCCATCGCAATGAATGGATGGACATGCCAGTGATCCATTCCAGCCTCACCCGCCCCAACCCCTCCCAAAAAGTTTTTCTCTTTGCGTGCCTCTGGAAAATCTTAAAAACTGTCGTCTGGGATTTTTTTTTTTCTCAATTGGAGCCGTCCTGTGAATTCTGCCTAGCAACAAGCCAGAGCCCCAGACGTGAGCGTAGTAAAACCTCTGGAAAAAATTGCAATATTTTTTTTTGGGGTGGACGTGCCCTGCAAGATTTGCTTAGCAACCAGCAAAATTTCCAAAATTATAAATACAACTTAGCCTCAGGCCAAGCATGACCACGGCCAAGCCTCCAAACGCTACATGAAAATGTTGTTTGCTCGTACCGTTGCACACAGTGTAGGACTGGAGTAGGTCAGAGAGCAATCCCTTGTGGATGGTGGCGTTCCCGCTCAGCGTCTCTTTGTCCAGGATGAGCAGGAAGTGGTGGAGCTCCATGAGGAGCTGGTCCAGCACTGCGAGGACGCACAGAACAAAGAACAGGAATGGAAAATAAACCGGCAAGGGAGGATTTGTCTGTTAGCGCCAGCGTTTAGCATGGGAGAGAGCCAACTTTTCAGCCTTGACGTGCCTCCCCCACGCACGCCCTTTCGGGGTCAGGCCGTGTGGGGAGCTCTTTGTGCGTGTCTGCGGGCCTCGCGCAAAGCATGCGGAGGCCCTCGGAGTGGGGAGCGAGGATGCGAGGCGAAAGGTCTGGCATATACTTGTACGCTTCGTTTTGTTAGCTAACAAATAATGTCCTTTCAATAGTATACTATATTGCACTTTATAAAACCTACAGTCCTAGTTTGTGTCCACAATGTAACGGTTCTTGTCCCATTTGCATCGCACTAAGCTGCAGTGCAAGTCATTTGCAGATGATAAATAATATATGCCTGACAACCGCCATAATGGTGAGTCACGATTGGCAAACTGTTGTTTGGTGTCAAGGCCTATCGAAGCCTCAAAAACGTTCAGTTGTCGCTGCACTGGATGCATGTCTCCTCGAGGGCTCCGCAGCGCCTTCTCCAAAGTCCAAAGTAAAGGCAAGCACCGGAGAGAGTTGCGACATCCTGAAATAAACCAACTGTGCGGTCAGCCGAGGGCTGGCCTTCCAGAGAAGAACCTCAAAAGGAGGCTCTCTCTCCTCTCTCTTCAAAGTGTCACTCTCCTCTAATGGCTCTTCCGCCTCACGCCTTCAAAGGGAGAAAACGGGAAGATGCCTTTGCAGCGCCAGGTGTCAAATGCCGAGCTTTACATGTTGCAGATGACGAGAGCCCCTCCGGCGGCAGTGGCTTGTTTTTTTAATGACTTCTGCTCACGCTGGGTCAACTTCTGTTGCGGGGCCCCCGTTTGAGGCGCAAAATACGGGAAGAGCTTTTCACAACAGGAAAAAGCACAAAAACTGCCCCAACGCAAGACTTTGGGCTTTGAATTGGGGTGGCCTTGCAGGCTGCGTTCTTCTTTAATCCAGCCCACCGAACGACCGCCCTCACGTTTGCTCAAGAGCTTTTCGGCCATCGCTAATCAAAACACCTTTGAAGGTTGGTTATCGATTACGGTCACTTTTTTTTGCTATTTTCAGGACCCGACCTGGGGTCCTTCCCCGTGACGTGACATGCCAGCCGCACCAAGGCCCGCCCGCCTCTGACAAGCACACTGATATGTGCTCCTGATACGACCCAAATGACTCATGTGGTGACTCAATCCCACTTTTGCTTTTACTTTGCTCTGCTCCCACTCGCTTGTTTTGCAGAGGTTGACCGAGATGAACTTTTGGCATTCCTGCTCGCCAGCATTTCAATGAAATCACTTATTGTCGCTCAAAGGAAGCTCAATCATTACATCATGGCTTGAAAGTAATCTGCGAAGCAAATGTCATCACTCTGTCAAGGTCATGTTCCCATCCGCAAGTAAATCACAATTTTTTTTGTTTTTCGGGGACGTGGGG
This sequence comes from Hippocampus mohnikei, assembly GCA_026261675.1. Classification (NCBI taxonomy): domain Eukaryota; kingdom Metazoa; phylum Chordata; class Actinopteri; order Syngnathiformes; family Syngnathidae; genus Hippocampus; species Hippocampus mohnikei. The sequence continues at coordinate 1,769,674 of JAKGUB010000802.1, forward strand.
CGATTTCTCAGTGACGCAATGTTTTTGCAGTTTGCCAACATGTAAACATGAACAGTACATGATTTGAATGAAGTAGCAAAAGCGAGTCAAAATGGAAGGAAGCAGTGATGCAATCACGTCGGCTGGACGTGTAAGACGTTTCGCTTGCTGTTTTTTCGGACGCTTCCAAAATGTCCTCTGGGGATGAATCGCACTCGTATTTTTGGGATGCGGCGGGCGCATGAGGGAAAAATAGCAGCAGATGTGCTCAAATGGCTCTTTTCACATCTGGCCTTGCCACACTGCCTCTTTTGTCTTTTTTTTTTTTTTTAATCTCCGCAGTATGTCTGTTTTCATTTACCACTTTGGCCTTTCACGAGAACTCTGCAGGGAATCGTACAATCGGTGACCCTGACAAACAAAAAAAAAAGGGATGTACTGTAACACATGCCCGGAAGAGTATCCAGTTCGATTTAGCCGTTATTTGAAAGTCGGCGGCATTTTCAGAAGCAGAAACGTTGTATGTGTCTGTTATTATTAGGATTTTTTTTTGGGATGCAAAATCCCACTAAATTCGGATTGTTTTCGATCAGGTGCCTTAGGCTTCCAAACCAGCCATCGTGAGACGCGTTTTTTGTTGGCTTTTAGTTTTGTTTGGCTTTTTGACGTCGCGCTTTTTGGGGTTGCTTTGAATATCTTGTCAGGCTTCGGGTTTCCACTTATTAGCCCCGTTGCCCCCCGTGTCAGCCGCTCGGCTCCTTCCGGCCGCTCGCGTCTTGTCCATGTGTGCCTTGTTGCTTCGTTCTTGTGTTTCTCATTCGGTTCCCTGCTTTTGTTCAGGTACTAGTCACGTCGTCGCTGCAAGTCGTGTTTCCATAACCAGGCCAGGTTCTCTGTTGTGGTGAGTAAAACTTTCAATAAAACTTTCCGCAGCATATTTTGAGTTCAGTGTGCTTGTTTGTTCTCGAGGTAAAGCTTTGTTTCTCCTCTCTCCTGCCTCGCTTCTCCTGCCTCCCTGCACTTGTCTCTACACCCCCAAACAACAAGACGATTTGGCATCTTTTACTTTAGAAAGTAACCAACAAACGTGTCCATAGTTTACGACGGGTAGTTGCTGTGCATTGCTCTTTGGACAAAGTGCTGCAAAATTAGCTTCGTTTTATGCCAACGCCTCAAAACAAAACAAAAAAACAATGTTAATAAATCTAGTCTGATTCTTAATACCTTCAAATGTTGACCCTAACCTGATTTAAGGTCCACGATAAGAGCAAGGTTGTTCAGCTGGGACTAAATGCCCTAAAATAAATCCACATCTTTTTTTTGGGTTGCTTTTTGTACCATATTCGACTGTATATTGTCTGCAATTGGGCAACACGGAATGACGATGGAATGGAGTAACGAAATGCTGCATCGTCCAAATGTGATCTTTTGCACTGAAGTCATGATGCCAGCAACCAGTGACTCTCTGGGACTCTGGTCGTCCAGCGTCGGCCGATGAAAAAGCAAAATGCAAAGTCAGAGGGAAGTGGGCACAACAACAAGAAGAAGTGAAACACGACGCTCGCGTCGCCTGTGTGTTTTTCCATCAACGTGCCGCTTTTGATCATCTCCCGAGAAGAAGTTGTTTAGCCTTTGCCATTTGACTCGTGCCGGTTCCTGTCTGGCTTGACAAACCCGCTCGGTGGAAAGTGAAGCGCTCATTTGACCTCCGCTGTCAGTTTATGCTGTAGCCTCAAACATATCTGACTCATTTCCATTCAGTTTAAGGTGCATCAGGTCCCGATTTATGAATTTTGGTGTGTGTGTGCACGAGTGAGTGGTTGTCTGATTGACCAAACCGCTCGTTCAACGGTTAAGACAGGCCTCAAAAATGCCCTTTTAATAGGCCATTTAGACTGAAAGTCAACGCTGCCAAATAAAAACTAACTAGCATGGTCCCCCCCGCCCAACCCACACAGAGGCATAAAAGCTCCTGCACTCGCTCATTATCAGGTTGACGAGTGGCCGGCAGGGCCCGCGGGCCAATTTTCTCATCTGAACGCCTTCAAAAGAATACCCCATGAGAAAGAACACGGCGCGCGGAAACTAAACTGGCAGGAGTGCGTCCTCGCCCCCGCCACCCGCTGTCAGGTAGCGGGAAGACGTCTTCTTTTTCATCACGTTTACAGGCCGCGCCAGCTTCCTTCGAATGACCCGCGCATTGCCCTCCCCGCCCGTTGCAGCGTTGACATACTTTCAGCTAAGTACTTTGTACTGTGGCCTACTTTGCTGAGAAGGCTCAACCTCAAAGTTTGAAGAAAGTACCTTAACTTAGTGTGTCAAAAACTAAGCACGCAGAGTCCACACGAAATGTCAAACAAATTGAGTCTCTGTGCCGAATGCTTCAAATGTGGCCCCCTGAATAACCCGCCTTGTAATCGTGCTCTGTATTAAATGCAAAAGAATTCTTGAAAAAACAAAAAGTTGGAGTGGAAACGGTGCCATCTGCTGGATGCCCAGAAGCGTTGCCCTCATCAAAGCCTCGTGGACCAAAGTAGCAAAAAGACCCCCCACCGCCACGCAGGGGGATTAGCACGAGGAGTTCATTCCATGCTGGGAAAAGTCCCGCTCCTCCTAAAACAACATCCGTGCTGCAGGTGGACATGTGAGCAGCTGAGCTCCCTTCCTCTCCTCCTCCGCATCGATACCTGCAGCTTTCGAGAAGCCAGCCGCCATCTGCCGTCCCAAACAATGCCCGGCCTTGTCATCCCACCACCTGCCGCCGCTGCCACCTCCCTCCCTCCCATCGGAATGTTTTCCAGTTTTCCCCCACCGTGCCCCATTCCCCCGCCACCCACTTCCCCCGCAACAACTGCCCGCTGCTCTCGCTGTTATCCAATTCAGCATCCTGCAACATGCCCCCCCCCCCAAAAAAAATACCCCTCCCGTCTTCACTTTCAGCCATTACTTCATGACACAACTCAAGGTGCGCTTTGGTTTTCCTGCCCTTGACATGACCCCCCCGTCCCGTCATTCGTTTCTCTTGGCTGCCAGAGCAACAAGTGACTCTCTTCAAGAGCCAATCAAGTAAATCATGTTGACCTCCTGCAGACGACTGGGTCAAACGGCGTTGCCGGCCAGCTTCTGGAGTGGCACGGGTCGGACGCTGCTGCCTCTTTGGGTGGAAACAGGCCATGGCTTTGTCTTTGACGTGCCACGCCATTGCCCGACGAGCGAGCCGTTGCCGGTCAACATGGACGCTCGCCGCCCCGAGTCGTCAAGAGTTGGTCTCCAGCTCAGCCCCGACTGCAATGAGGATGGACAATCTCGAAAAGGGAGAGTTGCATTTTCATTTGGAAGCGCCAAGGAGGTTCAAGGCCAAGCGCTTTTGATCCTGGACCGCCGTGCAGCTCGACTGGGGAAGCGTTTGGAAGAAAAGCCGGTGAACACTTGCATGAGATGAGCCAATTTCCTTCAGAGGGCTGAATCCGCCGTGAACGGAATGACGTGAAGACATGAAGAATTTGGCATCTTCCAACATTGCTCCATTCACACACACACACACACACACACACACACACGCATAGCGAGTGGGAGGAAACGGAGACCAAGCGACACTTGTTTCTTTCAAAGCCCCCTGCCAGTCCAGTTTGACTGCTGGACATTGTTCTCGACCGATAAAGGGCGACAAGGAAAACCAGCGCATCAACCAAAAAATAACCGCCGGCAGTAAAACAAGCAAACCAAAATTTCTGCCATCATTTGGCTTTCGTTTCATCGCATCCGGGGAGGGTTGCGATCGGGCGCAGCACGAAAAGCGGCGGCCTCGCTCATCCCAAATGGACAAATAATAACCGCGAGGAATGCCTTGAGAACAACGTCAGCGATGAGTAGCCACAGTGCAAACAACTTTAGCCAATGTTTGCTTTCAACATGAAAACGTTTCCCCGTAAACAAGAGCGACCGCTCCGCCGAGCAACAGCCGGCGTGGCTTCAGTTTGCGCAAAAGAGATCGTCAGAGTCACTTTTTTGCCATCTCCCTCCCAAAATCTCAAGCTCCACGATTCGTGCGCGATAGATTCCATTAAAGTTGTCATTTTTCTTCCCGTCCACAGGCTGGACGAGGTTCCTTGAGATAAATTCCACAAGAGTGAAATATTGCCTCGTCCTGATCTTCTGCGAAGAACCATGAGTACGACCGCCGCACCGAGGAGCTGAGAAAGGAGCCGAGACCCTGTCCGGTGAAGGGCTTGTACTGCCCCCCCGGGCGGCCCACCAGAACCAGCAGCCCACTTGTGCGTTGAAGGTGAAGGTGGCATCCGATGCCATATCGCTGCATGTTTAGATCAAGTCCAATGGCACGGAAATAAAACGCCGAGCAACATTTTGGGGCTATTCAAGTCCCGAATTTGACTTTCATCCCGGGCACCACCGCACGCGGTTCTCGCAGTCGTCATTTCCCGTCCGTGGGAAATCGTAACCGCATCGCGTTGACAGCTCAGCCTCAACGCGCACGACGCTTGCTGCGGCATCTTGTCGACTGCATGTGAAACTTCATCCGCTTACCTTTGTGCTTGTCCATTCCCTCTTGTCCCGAGGTGTCCCGCACCAACTCATACAAGCCGACTATCCTCAAAGTTTCCAGACAAGAGTTCGTGGGGGCCTCCGGCAGCGTCTGGCGGCGTCTGGACCCGCCCGCCGCTCTCTACTTTCGGCCCGTGAAAACACTCGAGTGGCTCGGGTAGCGGCAGGTCCGCTCTCCACGTCCTCTCGCACTCTGCGCGATATGGTGAGTGGCGCAGCCCCCCCTCCCACCCCCGCTTACTCCTCCCTGCCTGCAGCATACACACACATTACACCAAACCACTCGGAAACTCCCCTTTTCGCTTTCAAATCCAAGGAAGTCTCATGAGAAAATAAAGATGTGCTTGACTTCGTACTTTCACTTGTTTTTTGTATCGAGACGGTTTTTACAGTGGATTAAAAAAAAAAAAAAAGACCACAGCCCTATGACATCCCCAAAAATGTGAGCAAGAAAAAGCCTTTCAAAAGTTCTCCCCACTATTGATGTGACTTTCAACTCAACAGCTCATTCAAACCCCCCCGCCCTCCAAAACGAACCAGTTTGAAGTCCATCGAAACAACTGGCTTGGTTATGGTTAGTAGCCGTGTAAAAAAAAAATACTATTTGAATCAGAAAATCGGATTTGGTTCAAAAGGTGCAAGCACTTTGACTCAAACGGAATTGAATATTGTCACCGAATCGTCTTTTATTGTTCGTTGCTTAAAGATAAAGCTACTGAATTAGTTCCGTTACAGTGAGCGAGCTACACAGGGTGGCTACACTTATCTCCGTTTATTTTTTACTTCCGCTCTCGAATTTTTTTTTTCTTCAATTGAGTTCATATTCATGCTGGAAAAAAAGTGCTGATATCATTTTTCTTGGTCTCCTTTTTTTTGGGCCCCCAGGTTTGAACTGGGCTTTGTTATGTTACAGCGCATTCCTCCCATTCCTCCTCCCGCTCGCTGCTCTCCCACGGGCTCCCTTTAAGGTTCACCACTTTGTTATTTGCACAACGGCCACGACAGGATGCTTGAAATGTCCTCGGATGGGATGTTTTGGACATTTCAAGTGCTTGGTTTGTACAAACAAAGCATTTCAAAACGTGACAAACACACAATATGACTTGCCCAAGAATAATCAATCATCCTGATTGTCCCCCAACATTGTTCCTCCAAAGATGCAGGTCCCTGCCGATCCGTGAAGGCTCTGTGTGGGGTGTTTGGGTGTGCACAAGCAAATTTGGCCTCCCGGGATGTTTTCCTGCGAATATTTCCCCGGTTGGTTCTGCAACAACAACAAAACCCCCCCACGCCTTTGGTGTGCCTCACACCAGCGGCCAAAACCTTGCAAAAAGAAACAAATCAATAAATAAACTCTCAAAAGCCCCCGATTGAACATTGATGTCGGTTAAAATAGGATGTTTTTGAATCGATGGGTGTGCAGCAGCATGGTACACATCAAAGACATGTTTTGATTGTGTAAAAACTGCAACGTAATTACAGGTTTTGGTTTAACGATCACATTTTGGCCAACTTTGTTTCAGCAATGTGTCTTTTTGAAAATAGCACAAGGATCAAGAATTCGAGCCCATTTTTCTTCTTCGTTTATTGATTGATTGATTGATTGAATTCCTGCTCGCCTCTCCCGCTCTACTGTGTAGCCAGTGCTGACTGTATTTGGTTACCGTGACGACCAGGAGCGCGTCCAGCAGCTTTGCGCCAAGCCTCGTGGCTCCTCCTCGTCCGGAATGTTGAGGGAAAAAAAAAGTCAAAACGTAAAAGAATTGATTTCTATTTTGACTCAGTGAGGCGGCGCAAAAGTACCGCTCGTCGGAGCTGCTTAGCTTTTGGCTTTGGCGCTCAGAAAAAGTGTGAGAAAAGCAAGGACCGCTTCTTGTCCCAGCCGAGCTTGTCGTGTCGTGACCTCAGGGCGCTTTTTCATGAATTAGCCTAACTTGTGGATTTTGCGCCGCTGCTTTTGATGTGCTCGCCTTGGCCGCCGGGGCTCGAGTGTAATATGAACGGATAGGTTGTTGGTTTGCGCTCTTTGCAGGGGATCGAGAATATTTGTCCCGTCATCTGTCGACGTGTTGCTCCATCGCTTGTGTTGAATCTGAAGCCACAACTGTTGATCGCTGGTATACGGTTGAAAGTTCCAAAAGAACAAAACCCAAAAAAGAAGGCAGCGCTATGCGGTTTGTCAGAAAGCTATTCACTCCCTGGTAAGGAGAGAACAGACTGGAATGATGACGACGACGTCTCAGCGTGAGCTCCAAACGGAGGGTGGTCTTAGCCCTTCTCGCCCCCTCGCGCTCTGTCCACGGCAGACAAAGTGTCTTGTTAGTAATCCGGCAAAGGGGGAATTCCTGGAGTGCAGCAGACCTTTGGAAGCGCTTGGACGACATGGGTGGCGTTGTAACTTTTTTAAAAAAATGTGATTTACTGTCGATTCACTGGCGCTTGTCTATGTAGGAGCAGAGGGGAAAAGCGGGACGCTTCTTTGAATGTTGTAAGTCGCAAAGTGCGTCAGTTACTGATTTTTTTTGCTCGCAACATTCACATAAAGAGCATTCCTCGCCAGTGAATCACAGGTCAAAGGTCACCGAATCGACTCCAAATTGAACCCTCGTCAATTCTTGGGCCGCAGCCAAGTTGGTACATTGAAAAGAAAAAAGGTCCTCCCGCCGCCGCCGCCGCCGCCTCCTCTGCCTTTCATTTAGACGTTTTCATCTCAACCGGTGCCTGGGCTGACTGTTGCGTCTGGGAATTTCCAAAGAAAAGCGAGCCGAGCGTCTCTTTTGGCCGCCTCCCTGTTGTTTGGGGAACGCAGAGAAACGCAGCCAGCGCACTCGCAAAAACACCTTGCGGAGATGAGAAGAGAGTCACGGTGCAATAATATTGGTTTTACTTTACCGTTAAGCCTGCTGGAATATAGGGAGGGGTACAAGCGTGTGGGAAAATGTTGATCCCGGCTCATAATGTTCCGAATATGACAGATACATTTATTTAAAATCAGTCAGAGTTATTGAATGACGACTCGGGTTAAAACGGCTTGAACACGTGCTTTTTTTGGGGGGGGGGGTTGGTGCTGCTTATCAGTGGAATGTGGAAAATTATTATTGCTTTTCAAATGTGTTTGTGTATTTGTATAAATGGAAGTAAGAATTGTATGGCTCAGTTTACCGTTGTGCTTTTCCTGTGCATTTTCTTGAATCTTCAAAACACACCGCAGCGCCATTCGGTGCAGTGTTTTTTTTTGTTTTGTTTTCCCCAGACAGTTTCAAAAAGAGTAAATCATCCATCGGAGCGCATTGCACTGCCATCTTTTGGTGAGAATACAGGAATCTGTTTTGGGGCGAGTGCGCATGCGCCGAACAAGGGCTCTCCGGGCGTTGGAAGAAGTGATTGATTCCTTCACTTATTGTAGTTAATTTCAGGTACCAATACAGGATACAAATACAACGTACGCAAAGGATCAAATGTTGGGCGCGTTTGAAAAGAATGTTTGATCGCGTTTTTTGTGTAGCTAAAGGGACGACCTGTCCCTTTAAATGGGAGTCGTTCTCCGTTGCGCATGCGCATTTCGTGTTTAGCTTTCTCCAACCTGAGGAGCCGACTCGGGACGCGTTCGCTGCCAGTTCTTGTTTTGTTTAGACGGCAACAACGCCGATTTGCCATCTTGGATTAAAACAACCCACCCCACCGCGAAAGTCGGGTCGCCGTCCGGACGCGTGGCGTGGCGCGAGTGGGCCCAAACGAGCGCTTCAAGTGCTGCCTAACCCCGCTTCCACTGTTCCAGTCGGCGAGAGGACAGCCTCATCCTCCTCCTCCTCCTCCTCCTCCTCCTTTCCTCCTCCTCCCCGACCTCCACATCCATGTTGGCGGCCGCAGCCCTCGAGCTGGTTCCGGGGGTTCCGAGCCTTTGTTCTGGCGTGGACGACGTCCGGCTCCGTCGCCGCGGCTTGTGGAAGGACTCGCGGCGTGGCACGACACCCGGTGGCCTGTCTTGAGGAGAGTTGACGCGTTAAAAAATGGCTGCGATTTGAAAGACGGGGGGGAAAAAAAAGAAGAGCGCTCATGAATCAATGCTGGGACGCTGCGCAGAAGCTAACGGGGCTAACAGATGATGCGTTAGCTCTCCGCTAAACGAGCCTTTCAACCCGCTCGCATCCTCCGTTTGGAATTCCTACCCGACTCCGGAATCCAGAAAGCGGCGACCCCCCCCCCCCCCCACCCCACGTTTTGCATCCAGTCCCCATTTAAATATGCAGAACTTTTTTAGTCCCACTTGAAAAACACTGTTACAATTTTGCCCCAAAATGGATCCAGCCGGGAGATGTTCGGATCAACGAACCCGCGGAAGATACTTGGTGGCGGTGTGGCTTCTGGTCCACTTGGTGGTGTTCGCCCACTCTTCGCCCCCCAAAGCCTGCGACAAGTCGTGTCTGTCGGGGAAATGTCTCAACGGGTCGTGCGTGTGCGAGCCGGGATGGGTGGGAGACCGGTGCCAGCATTGCCAGGGCCGCTTCAAGTAAGTTGGTCAGCATGAAATGCCGGATTAGGCGTGCCAAATGTTGGCCTTATTTATGACGCCATGAACGCCTTCACCTTGGAGCAAAAATTGTGCATGGAAAGCTGCTTTTTAGGATTTGAAATGCAGTTTTGACACACACCCATGTCAATCACCATGAGTCGAAAGCCCTGATGTGTCAATCATGCCCAGATGGCACCATTAGGAAACAAGCCCTTCCGATCGAGTGATTGATCAAACTGGAACTGACTTGTTTTGGTTTTTTCCTTTCTTTTTTATTCACTTAGTTTGAATGTGTGAAGTGTCAGCCGGGGAAAAAAAAGGTTATGTGAGAAAAATTGCTTCCAAGAGAGGTGGAATGGCAACTGCATTTTTTTTAACACAATAAGTAGCTTGATTGAAAAAATCGACTTTGTGTGGGTGTTAAAAAAAATCCTTTGGGATTTATACGTAAACAAATTGTCACAACTTAAATGACAGTTGCTGCTTCCACACAAAAATCAACTTTTAGTCTGTCAATATTGGGCGGGATGCTCTTGATGTGTGCAAACGCCTTTTTTCAGCTCATATGAAATAACGTTGTTACCTCTAAGAGTGAATTTCTAACCGTAAATACCGTCATTGTTCAAGTCACGGTCATTTCTGAATGAGCGCCAATGTGACTGATAGCACCATTCTCCACCTCAAAACACAAGGGAGTACTTATGTTGACTTTTGTCGTGGCAAGAAATCCTCCCCCCACTTTGTGGCAGCTCTATAATCAAGACCATGGCGCACAAGTATGGTTACGTTGATAAACAGCAAGTCGTGGATGCGCTTGGCCTTGGAAAGGCTTGTCATTGGACATGGCCTCAAGGCACAATTCAAGGAAAGCCAAAACATGCGGCCTCTTGGGGCGGAGGGGGTCTTCCTATGGGCAGGCTTCTGACATTTGCGCTGGCTCTGGCCATAAAGTAAATGATCCAAATGGTTGCCAGTGTACAATTGGTCAAACTTTTATTAAAGCGTCCTTTGCTGCCACATCAAAAGTAATTATACCCCCCCCCCCAAAAAAAGAAAAACCCACACAAATAAAAGCTTAACACAGTGCAAGTTGTTGGGACTTTGTCCCTCAGGGGCTGAGCAGTTTTTACCCTGGATGCCCTTCCTGACGCAAACAGGCATGCTCTTGTTTACAATTTTTTTCATTGAGGTTTTTTTTTTTTAATAGTAAAAAAAAAAACTACCGTAGTCAAATTGGAGGCCTTATTTCTTTGTCTTACCATAAATGTCCTTTCGAGTGCGTTTAACTTGCAGTGCTGCAGCCGCAATGTAGTTGGATGACTCCTCCCACGACCTCTCATGACCGAGTTAATGTCGCGAGTTATTAATCGAACTCTCCTTCTGCCTTTTCGTTTCAGGTTGACCGAGCCTTCGGGCTTCCTGACGGACGGTCCCATCAACTACAAGTACAAAACCAAATGCACCTGGCTTATCGAGGGCTAGTGAGTAACTCCGATTGACGTTCTTAAAGTGCGGCTGGACGGCGCGTGTCCCCCCCCTTTTTTTGAATCGCCGGCTTTTAATTGGCCCCGGGTTACATCTGCCGAACGTGCGCATCCGCCGAGTTGCCACGGCAACCGCAGTCATTGCGAGGACGGGGCCGTTTGCCATCAAGGATGTTACATCTACCGTGTCCGCCCTGGCCTCGGCGGCTCGTCGTTTACCTTTCTGCTGTTTGGTTCTTGGCGCCACATTTGGGACGAAATGTCCCGACGATTACTACGAGCATTCAATCAATAAAGATGGAAGGGAAACGCTTCATCTGCGCGATGTTTTTTTTTTTTCCTCTCTCTCTTCAACAGCCCGAACGCCGTGCTGCGCTTACGCTTCAACCACTTTGCTACGGAATGTAGCTGGGACCACATGTACATTTACGACGGAGACTCCGTGTACGCTCCTCTCATTGCTGTTTTCAGGTGAGGGACCCCCCCACACACACACACACACACACACAATAAAAAAGAAAACTCCCAATCCAAGCATTTTAGCTTGTGGTTTGTTGTCACGTTGACTTTTTGTTCTTCTGGTGTACCAATATTATCGTATGTCTGTACTCCTAAAATGCCCCCTCGGTATTACAACATCTTCCAGGGCGACGCGCTGCGGCACAAAACGACTGCACACTTGTGCCGAGTGCCTGGCACGGTTGCAGTTCTGACGAATTATGACATTTTTTGGGGGTATTGCAACAAAGCCAGCTTCCTCAACTGGGCTCTTTTGGCCAGCAGAATTGTTGGTTTGCTTCCGACGTCACTTTGTCTCACAGCCCAAAGTTGTACTCGTCTTCCTCGAGAAGAAAATACGCTTTGCTGCTTCCCATCGTTTAGATGCAAGTATAAAAAAAGGTTGACTGTTTTTCTCTGTTGCATTTGTAATGGCGGTGTATTTTAAATGTTCACTCGTGTACTTGATTACTCGAGACCCCAAAAGTAGCGCTGGTCTTCTGGCTCCTTTTTTTCCACCGCCACAACATTTCTCCCCGCCGCCATCGTGATACCAAAAAAAACCCAAATGAAGGCAATTTTCATCTTTGTTCCCAGCGGCCTCATTGTGCCGGAGGTGCTGGGCAACGAGACCGTCCCCGAAGTGGAGACGATGTCGGGCTACGCGCTGCTGCACTTCTTCAGCGACGCCGCCTACAACCTGACGGGATTTGAAATATTCTACTCGTGAGTGCATGGAAGCGATTCAAATCATTCCGACGTTACGTCTGCTCCTTTTTGGTTTCCCTCATGGCCAAGTGGGGGGCGTTGATTCTTATTATTTTGTGTCCAGGATCAACTCCTGTCCCAGCAACTGCTCGGGCCACGGGAAGTGCACGCCGGGCAACTCGGCGGCCAGCCGCGTGTACTGCGAGTGCGACAAGTACTGGAAGGGGGAAGCTTGCGACATCCCGTACTGCCGCAACAACTGCGGCAGCCCCGACCGCGGCTACTGCGACCTCACCGGCGAGAAGCTGTGCGTTTGCAACGACAGCTGGCAAGGTCAGAGCGCCCCCCGCTAACTAGTCCCGCTTCGCGCCACGTGACGGCGATTTGAGCATTGTGACGCAATCACGATTCTCTCGCTCCGGCCCTCCTCGCCCTCTCAGGCCCCGACTGCTCCCTCGGCGTGCCGTCCGCCGAGTCCTTCTGGGCGTTGCCCGGCGTCAAGCCCTTCGGCACCTCGCTGGGCCGGGCCTCCCACGGGGTGGTGGTGCAGGATAAGCTCATGTGGGTGGTGGGCGGCTACACCTTCAACGTCACCTCGTTCCAGATGATCCTCAAGTAAGCCCCGGGACCCAAGGCGGCTCGATTTTGTACTCGGGATAACGCCATGTCTGTGCTTTTGCACGTTTAAAGGCAAATGCGTTTGACCTTGACCTTGACCTTGACCTTTTCAGACATTCCAAAAAAGAATTTGACCGAAGAGAAAAGTATTTGACTAAAATGACCAAGTAACATTGACAGAAGACTTTGAAGCATTTCAAAATAAAATAAGGAAAACGCAACTTTGCCTCTCAAATGACCGAAAGGGAAATTGATGTGGAAAAAGTTCTCCATTGCTAAAGTTGCCGTTGCTCCCCAGCTACAACCTGGAGAGCGGCGTTTGGAACACGGTGCCGATCAACGGCGGGCCCGTGCCCAGATACAGCCACTCGCTCGCCTCCTACCAGGTAAGCCTCGATTTTCAGCCGGACCGCCGAAGCCGGAGCGAAGCGAGCGAGCATCACCCGCCGCGTCTTCTCAGGAGGACATCTTCATGTTCGGCGGGAAGCTGGAGTCCGGCTGGGCCAACGTGACCGGACGAGCTGTGGGCGTTCAACGTTCCCGCTCGCACCTGGCAGCGGAAGAACCCCGCGGCGGGCTCGCCGGCCCAGGCGCGGCCGTACGCGGTGGAAGGTCACACGGCGCACTGCGTGGTCCTGGACGGCGGCGAGGCGGTCATGCTGGTCATCTTCGGCTACTCGCCCCTCTACAGCTACATCAGCAACGTTCAGGAGTATCATCTGAGTGAGTCCTCCCGCTTCCGATGGCAGCCGCCGCGGTGGCCCCGCTTGCTCGCACTCGGACTGATTGGTGGCGGGGGCGGGGCCTGATTTGCACCCCTGCGCAGGAACCAACACCTGGATGGTGCCGGAGACCAAAGGCGCCATTCCGCAGGGAGGCTACGGCCACACCAGCACCTACGACCAAGCCGGCGGCAGCGTCTACGTCCACGGGGGCTACAAGGCGCTGCCGGCCAGCAAATTCGGCCTGGTGGACGACCTCTATCGCTATGATGTCAACACGCGCACGTGGTGGGTTGGCTGAGGCGCGGGCGGCATTTGTTGGGCTGCATTTGCTGAGGACGCTTGTCATCGCGGCAGGTTCATCCTGCGCGAAAGCGGCATCCCGCGCTACCTCCACTCCGCCGTGCTCCTCAGCGGCACCCTGCTGATCTTCGGCGGCAACACGCACAACGACACGTCGCTAAGCAACGGCGCCAAGTGCTTCTCGGCGGACTTCCTGGCGTACGACATCGGTGAGGCCCGGTTCCCATTTTTTTTCGCCCCTTGCCTCGGAAGCATCTGCGTCAATCACCGACTCGTGGTGACTTTCCTCGCCCCTTCCATGTGGTTTTGTCGTCAGCGTGCGACGAGTGGAGCGTCCTGCCCAAGCCCGACCTGCACAGGGACGTCAACCGCTTCGGACACTCGGCCGTGGTCAGCAACGGGTGAGTGGCGGAAGCTCACTCGCGCGCGCTCTGCGGACGCCGCCGCCCAGCGTTTGACCGCCTCGCCCTCACCAGGTCCATGTTCGTGTTCGGCGGCTTCTCCGGCGTCCTCCTCAACGACGTGCTCGCGTATCGGCCGCCCAGCTGCCGGGCCTTCCCCGCGGAGGGGCGGTGCGCCAAGGCCGGCCCCGGGGTGCGCTGCGTCTGGAGCGGAGGCCGCTGCCTGCCCTGGGAAGCCGGCGCCGGCACGGGCGGCATCAGCCCTGCCCCCTTCTGCCCGCCGAAACCAGGTTGCGAGCGCTGTGAAGAGTGAAACGTGCACGTCGTCTTTCTCGGCAATATTTCTCCTCCCGCTCACGGTTTTGTCTTCCGCTCCTTCATTTCAGGTACCGTGGATGAGCTCTGCTACCGCTTCTCGGACTGCGCCAGCTGCACGGCGAACAGCAACGGCTGCCAGTGGTGCGACGACAAGAAGTGCATCTCGTTGCACACCAACTGTACTCTTGTGAGTACGCCAACAGGGGGCGCCAGAGCACCATTTTTTTCCCCCTCGTCTAGGCCTCCGTTTAATACACTGTTTACCGTTTTGAAAGTCGTCCACTGTTCTTTCTGTATATATACGCTCGAGGCGACTAAAAGCGTGAATAGCCCGGCGAATCCCTCCAAGGTTGTCCGTTTTGACATTTTCAACGGGCGACATTCGCACCAAAGGATCCCCCCATTTACTGGCCACTCTCGATTTAGGTAGCTAGCAAACAATCGAGGCAGGCCCGGCTCAATGCAAGTGCCCCCTCCTGTGCTCGCCTTAGAACGTGAGGAACTTCACCGCCTGTCCCGTGCGCAACGAGCGGGTGTGCAGCAAGCTGGCCAACTGCAAGAGCTGCTCGCTGAATCTCAACTGCCACTGGGACCAGAACCAGTCCGAGTGCCACGCTCTGCCCGGTAAGATTTGCACACGCAGGCTTGAGGCTGTCTTCGTTTTCCGCCGTGGCGGAAACTTTCAATTCTCGCCAACCGGGAGCGTTTTGGTGATAATTGTGATTGACGGCAGCGGCCCCGCTTGCACTTACTTTCCCGAAATAGTGTTTGTCCGTGCAACTGCGGGTGTGTCGAGGCTCCCTCATTGGTGGAAATGCATTTTATCAAAGAATATTCCTCGAGAGTCAAATTGGGGCCATTTTAAGGCTTCAGAGATTGCGAAATCTCAACCCAAATCAAATTTGAGGCTCGTTTCCTCCACCGATTTAGCAGGATTGTATTGTTTGTCCTGTACAAAAACAAAAAAAAAGAAATAGAGTGAGGTGTCACCACTTTGCATGGTCATTTGGCAGCCCAGCAGTGCAGCGAGGGCTGGAGTCAGGTGGGCGAGGCCTGCCTGCGGATCAACTCCAGCCGCGAGAGCTACGACAACGCCAAGCACTACTGTAAAAATCTCCATGGCAACATCGCCTCGCTCACCTCCGCCAAGCAGGTGGACTTTGTTCTGGACGAGCTGAAGAAGCTGCAGCAGCAGGACAAGGTAGACCGACCGACGGGCCTTTCCCATGATCCGCTCTGTTGCACGTGGCCTTTCTCCGCCTCCTGAATATGCGGCGGCGCGAGGCATCGACGTGTTTTTTTCCAATATCTCGTGTGCCCCTTTTTTAGCGTTTGTCGCCCTGGGTGGGCCTGAGGAAGATCAACGTGTCGTACTGGGGCTGGGAGGACATGTCGCCTTTCACCAACAGCAGCCTGCGCTGGCTGCCCGGCGAGCCCAGCGACTCGGGTTTCTGCGCCTACCTGGAGGAGCCGCGGGTGTCGGGCCTGCGGGCCAACCCCTGCACGGCCACCGCGCACGGCCTCATATGCGAAAAGGCCACGGGTGAGTGACCCCCCGCGCGACACCACGCCCTCCGGGACCGTCCGTGCAACAATGCAAGGAAAAATGTGAATGCATAAAATAAGAACGAACAATCTCTGCAAAAAGAAATCATTTGGATCAGTTGAAAAAAAATTGACAGAATAGTCGCGTTTCACTTTTTATCTCGATCTCCCAAACGCACCGATGTGATCTCTGGTGGCAGCTGATAAATAGAAACAAAACATGGAGGGGGGGGGCAGCGGGGGTGGAATGTAGCAAATAAAGAAAGCGGCTGTACCCGACGGGAGGAAGCGCTGGATGCTAATTCTCAGGAAATCCTTTTTTCCACGTTTTGTCCCCCCTCCCTGCAGGAAACCCCAACCAGGGCTCCCGCCTCCCCTGCAAGAAGCCGTGCTCGCTGCACACCACCTGCGCCAACTGCACCAGCCAGGCCATGGAGTGCATGTGGTGCAGCAGCGCGCGGCGCTGCGTGGACTCCACCGCCTACGTCATCTCCTTCCCGTACGGACAGTGTCTGGAGTGGCAGACGGGAGACTGCCTGGGTGAGCGCCTCATCCCCCGTCCCCCCCCCCCCAGATCGCTTTTCCCTTCTGTCGCTTCCTCAAGTTGCCCGCCGATCCTCACGACAGCAGCAGGCAAGAAAGGGGAGACTAACCTCTTGTGTTGGTGTTTTGCAAATTGACTTGCCGCCGTTGGCAGCCTTTGAGAAGTTGACAAACTCCAGTGAGGAGGAGGGCAACAGAACAAAACGATTTGAACAAAAGGGGAAAGGCCTTTTTACGCGGAGCAGATTCCAAAGTGGAACGCTTGTCACTTGCACTTTTTAAAATACAAATATAGCAAGTCACTCTCGACGGTTGAAGCACAATTTCACCTTTGCCCCCCAACATCACCTTTCCTGGCATTCTGCTCCGAGATTTGGGCACCGAATGCATTTGAAAGCAGTGTCGGTGCCGTAAGCGGCGGTTTGGGCCCGAAAAATGTGTTTCTACAGGCTTGCCATCCAATTTTGGGGGGGCCATCCTGAGCATGGGATTTAGCTGCTTGCTACAATTGATTGACGTCAAAATCCACGTTCGAGTTGGATTTTGTGTTTTTATTTTTTAAGTGTGGCACGGAACCCCCCCCACCAACCTCCTCATCTGTCAAGCTGGGACCGCCTGGTTCCTGCGCCGTCGACCACTCAAAGCCCTCCACCCCGCCCGTCCCAACGCAATTAAGTGGCCTCACTTTGGGCTGATTGCTGCCGTGTTGTCATGGCGACACATCCATTAGCAGACGAGCTGCAGATTGGTTTGACATCAAAGAAGAAGCGCCGCGCGTTTGTCTCGCTTAAGATGGCGGCGACATTTTCGTCTGGCGGCCAAAGTGGCAACGCCGCGGCTCCTCCGGCAATTTAGCGGCGCGCCAAAGTGGGCTGCGCGAGTGGGTCCAAGCCCTTTTGGTAGCTCAGAGTGAGGGGGCCACTTTGCACTCAGGCCTCATTCGCTGCCTTTCTTTTTTGTTTTGTTTTGTTTCTCTCTCTCTCCTCGTCCACGTCGCCGCTTTAAAACCAAAGTCTTCTCCTTGTATCTGCTCTCACATCTGTTGTTCTGACAGCTTAACGGATAACGCGTTAATGCCCCCCGCATAAAGCACTTTAAAGCACCTTAATCTGTCCGTGGCTGAGAAAACCTACTCGATGAAATCCTCTCACACGGTCATTGCGGCACGCGTTCACATTGCAGATGTTTGCCGTCAAGGTGACCTTGCAAATGAAACGTGCGGAAGCCCTGCAGTCCAAAGAGGCTCAGGCGCAGTGGGTTCAAACATGTTTCACCTTCAAAATCCCCCCCACCCCCTCTTTTTGTTGTTTTTCTTTGGTCGCCCTTCAGCCCAGAATTGCTCGGGTCTGCGGACGTGCGGCCAGTGCCTGGAGCAGCCCGAGTGCGGCTGGTGCGGCGACCCCAGCGGCACGGGCAAGGGCCTGTGCACGGAGGGCTCGTACAGGGGGCCCATGAAGAGGCCGGCCAAGCAGGGGCCGGCCCACGACGTGAGCCTGGAGCCGGGCCTCTGCCCCAAAGAGAGAGGCTACGACTGGTCCTTCATTCATTGCCCCGGTGAGAAAGACGCTTCCTCTTTGGCTGACGTTGGCGACTCGGCCCTTGAATCGCAGGGGTCTCGTTAGGGCGACCTTGCGACCTTACGCTTCGCTCGTCGTGGAAACTAAACGCAGAAGAAATTCACGGCGGGTTGTAATGTGCCGACGCCAGCAACTCGGCAAAATCGCTGGGAAAATGTGAACGTCTCACTTGAAATGTCTCCAAACGCCACAAATATGTCACAATGAGTGAACATGAAGAAGCGGTATGACCTCTGTCTCCTTGACCCCCCACCCACCCACACACAGCGTGCCAGTGTAACGGCCACAGCACGTGCGTGAACGGCAGCGTGTGCGAGCAGTGCCGCAACCTGACCACGGGTCTTCACTGTCAGACCTGCATGGCCGGTTACCACGGCGACCCCACCAACGGCGGCAAATGCCAAGGTGAGTCCCCGTCAAAACTCTCGCAATTGGTGTTCCGCCAATTGCGAGAGTGAGCGGCAACGATGGTTATTGTAAAGTGTCCTTGGGTGTCTTGAAAGGCGCTTATAAATAAAATTTATTATTATTATTATAAAACATCTGCATCATTCATTTCATGTCATGGCGCGCCTTAGCCAAGAGATGGCGCTGTTGGACTTCGCTTAGATGGGGCGGCCCAATGAAGTGCAGATGGCGACACAAATGTCATGGATAGACGAGCAAATATCATGGATCGCAACGTTAGGCTGACCTTGGAGCAAGCGGCAATGCGCCAGCCAAGCCAAGGTCAAAGGTCAAAGCTTCTCTTTCTGCAGCGTTTGCCCGCGAAAGATTTTGACGCTGACAGCCGCCAAACAGTTGACTCATCCCGTCCGTCTATTGAATGTCTTGTCGTCGTCGAGGCCACCGGGCGAGTATTTTTTTCAAGACCAGCGGCAAATGGGAACACGCGTGTCACGATTGCCGAGCGAAGCGAGTTCTCCTCTGCTTCGCTACGACCCCCGCATGAATGTCAAGCTTCACAGACGCTCGAGGTTGCGCGTTCACACGTTGCTTCCTTTTGGATCGAGTCGAAATAACACGTGCACGCGCACAGCGGCGAGTTTTGCGGCGCCACATGGCATCTGTTCATCACCGCAACCTGTAAACTTTCACAAGGTGCCTCGTCCATGAGGGAAACATTCCTCCCCTACTAAAAGCCCGCGGAGGACTCAAATCGAGCCATTGTGCGCCGCATTCCCCGGGTTCTTATCCGATCGTGGTGTGACTGGCATGACCCTCCCCCTCGCCGGAAGACACAAAGCAAAACGGCACCTTTTCTGTGTTGTTGTGGTGGTCGCTGACGTCTGTCTCCCATTCACCCTCTTTCCCGCATTCTCCCCCCCATCTGTCCCCATCCAGCCTGCAAGTGCAACGGCCACGCGAGTATGTGCCAGGTGCTAACTGGCAAGTGCTTCTGCACCACCAAGGGCATCAAAGGGGACCAGTGCCAGCTGTGAGTACAACACACACACACACACACACACACACAAGCTCAGCTCCTCCAATGGCCGCCCTGAACGTCATTCAGCTTTTAGAAGCATCATGAAAGAGTGAGATCAGACAGTTCAGCGCGCTCGAGAACATTCCGGCAAAACCTGCCGGACGCGGCGGCGATTAATGGAGCCACATGCAAACAAATCAGAAATGGAGGGCGGCTAGCGCAGATGAGTTTAGGTTCCTTAACCCCGCCTTTCAAACACTACGGAGGTGGTGGTGGGGGCGGGGTCTATCTGTGCAACTGTCGGCCGGCGTTTCGGCGAGTCGTTATTGCTGTCAAGGAGAAGTCAGAAGGACACTCCAGATAAGCAAACACACATTAGGGGGGAATTAATGGGATTTGGATCACATTAAGGCTTTTTTTTAATGGCTCGGTCAGAAGCGGTCATTGTCTCAGCCGCCCTTCCCGACACGAACGACCCTTCAAAGGGGCATTCCCGTTCTTTTTCCTGACTGCTGGAAAAGCGAAAACTGTTGTTGTTGTGGTGGTGTTGGTCGGAAAGTGCACCTGCGGCATGATTACTGCTGACGGGGTCGATTTGGCCCCCGGCCCCCGGTGTAGCAGGACCATCTCCACTCAGCAAGCCCACTTTTCCCCAGTTGTAAGCGAAACGGACGCCAAGGGGTTTGGAATGCGCTTCGAGCGACGCAAGGAGGCCGCTGCTCATTCCAAATTCATACCCTGTGAGCAAATTTAGCCTTAAAATGGCCGCTTTGCAAAAGACCCGCCAATGCAGGGCTTTTCAAAGCGTTCAACCTCGAGTTTAACACAACTCCGTTTTATGGCCTTAGCTTGAAATGGACTTCTCGCTGAATCTTTGTTGTGGTTTTTCTTCGATGTCCTCTTCAACCAAACGACCTCCGCGGATTTAAATCCACGGAACCAAAATGAACCGCGCCTCGGCCCGATGTTTGTGCGCCTCCCGTTGTAGTGCAATGCGGAGCGACCCCCCCATGGGACCACATTTGGGACGCTTCCTGGTGCCCATTACTGATGATCAAATTAAAAGGAAGCCGGGAATAGAAACGACACGGACGCGACCATTTCTGAGTCATCACGATTATGATCGAGCGATGCGATTTGCGTGCAAAGTGATGCCAACGTCTCTAATCTTCCAAATCCAAAAGCGTTTTCACCTTCCAACATTAGCGCGCGCAAGTCATTACAACCTGTTTCCAGTCCAATCAAATCAGTCGATCGATGAACTGTTGAGAGTTGGTGATGTCATTCCCGCTATCTCGTTGCTTGTAATCAGCCCCCCCCTGCCCCACATCTGCTGCTCCAACCGCTCTTGTCAGGCGGTCCAGAATGCCGTTGCTCGCCTCTTGGCTGGGAGCACATCACTCAGATAATAGATTCCAGCTCGAGAACCAAGCGACGACCAAACAAACAAAAAAAAACAAAACAATCGGAACGCCCGATTCAACGATGACGTTGATTTTAATCAAGCAAATGTGCCCCTCTTTCCAGTCAGATTGATCCTGCACTCTGTTGATTTGTGCGATGCCAGGCCCTCATCTCCTCCCGTTCTTTTGCGTGGAGCAAACGTCCAGCTCGCAGCGCGCAGGTCCGAGCCCCGTTTTGATTAAATTAAGATACAGCGTAACGATGGCCGACCGCCGTCGAGACGTGCGCGCGCGTGTCCATGCAGACGGAGATTAAATTAAGATAAAGCAGGGAGGAGGAGGGGCATTCACCCCCCCCGTGTCAGCGTTTGCCTCCCCGTCTTTTTGGTGCGGGCGTAACCGAGCACTCCGGCTGCTGCCCGCCCGCCTGTTAGCGGCCGTCGCTCCGATCCACTCGCTGATGCTTGCTTGCGCGACCTTTTTCGATATCACGTCAAAGGGATACTTGATCATGTCGCTTCATGCTCTGAAAGCGTGCATTTCGTTCCGCGGCACAGCGTCCGTTCAAATCTGTTTGTCCTTTGGCTGCTAAAAGCCGGCGGAGGGACATCGGCGCTCGTCCGATGGTCTAGACGGGGCGCGGAACAAATTGAAAGGCTACTTGTATTCATGAGATGCAGCCATTGGCCGCTACCCGTTTTTTTCTGCTCGGATGCGGCCGATATTCTTCTTGATGATGATGATGCTGCTTTCTAAAATACGCATCAAAGCAAAAGTTGCCCTTGAACTCCTTCGGTCGCAGCCAATTCTGGACCAAGTCTGAAAAGACGTTTCAAAACGTCATTGGGAGTGAAGGAGTCGATGGTTCCTAACCGCCACCTCCGGTGTAACAACCGCGCCACCTTTTCAGCTCAACGGCCCGCCCTCCTACGCACAATCTCCTCCACGACCCCTCGGTGGTGCGTTACGGTCCCAACGGCACATAAATTAGCACCACCGTGGCGCAAACGCGCGGCGATAATGGATAGGCGCAAGCCGAAACGGGCTCTCTGACCACAATAATCAGCCGTTTGCCAGGTTCAGGTGCAGCAATGTGACAGCCGTGACTTGAGAGACACTGCGCGCCAAGAAATAAATGCCAAAAAGCTCCGTGGAGGGGGGGGGGCGCGGGTAAAAACATTGACACGACGCATCGGGCACGTGCATCAGCGAGGCTGATCATCACGCGACGCACTTGCAGCTCTGCGATGCGTATCGAGCGAGATTTCCGACACAAAAACAAGTCGTGGAGGGGCGGGGGGGGGGGGCACATAGAAATGCTTGAAAACAAGAAATCACATGGTAGCTCCCCTCCGCAAGCGAAAGCCGAGGAAACGGAGTTGGCTTCCGCAAAGCGCGGCGCCAAAGAAGGAGAAGAAGGCCGAAAACCGCCGCTGATTCACGGCGTGATTAAAAGGATGTGACATTCGCTCTCCTGGATGGCAATCAAACCTCGCAAGCGCCGCCGTCATCGTTCACGTCCTGGTCTCGCTCGCACGCACGCTGGGCCAACTGTTAGCGCCGCGCCCGACGCCGTTTAGTCATGCCACTTTCCATCTTTGCCGCTCACATGGTGTGTGTGTGTGTGTGTGTGTGTGTGTGTGTGTGTGTGTGTGTGTGTGTGTGTGTGTGTGTGTGTGTGTGTGTGTGTGTGTGTGTGTGTGCGACACGCCGCAGACGCCGCCGGCTCGACAACCGGCACGTCTGTCAAATAACAACAATGGCTCCGAGGCCAACACAAGCGAGTAATTGCCCCTTTTTTTGCCCCCCGAGTTCGAACCCTCATTAGCGGCACTCGCAGATGAATTGGCCCCCACAGTTGACACTCATTTCACAGCGGCCATATGTTAATTGCAGACTCGCCATTGCCTCGTTGTGTTTTTCTTGATAACTTGAGTTGAAAGCCGCGTTTGAGATGCGACGCAGCAGAAGTGCATTTTGGGATATTTTGGGCTCCCGACTTTAGAAGGCCAATTTATTTGTCACAGGCTGATGATGGGCCAATGTCCTTGAATGGGACTTTTTGGGATTTCTTCTTGAGTTGAGAATCATTTTGGGCTTTTGTTTGGATGCACGCTCGCGAGAGCTCTCCCTCGCCGCTTAACTTGGCGCCCCCACCTCCCGGATGTCTCCATGCGTTGGTGCTCCCTCTGTGATCAGTTTTCATGTCGGCGACGCTCATCCGCCTCCCTCTTCTCTTTTTTTGCTTCTCTGCAGGTGCGACTCCGAGAACCGTTACCTCGGCAATCCGCTCAGGGGCACCTGTTATTGTGAGTACATTTGCACCGCGGTCGGTGTTTTTGCACAGTCCCGGCCGGCCTCTCGTCTTGGAGCCTCCCGCTCGGCGGCAGATGGGGCCGCCGTCTTAGCGCTTTTGCCACCCGCCGCGCTTGTTCCCTGACGTGCAAATGTCAAGCGCGTCACGAGGAGTGAGCGATCTGAGCTATAATCAAGGGGACGGAGGAGGGGGAGGGGGGGGGCGACGACTCCGGGGGGCCGTGCGCACTAGTCGGTCGCCCGCCTACTGCTTGGCTCGTTTCGAGCTGAGGCGTCACACTTGCTTTGAGCACGGGCCGAGATCTTGTTCTGCCCGTACAACAGGGACACCGCATGCGACACCTAAACTCGACTTCGGTGGTCTGGCAAGATTTGAAAAACAAATCAAATGAACTCTGAAGTCAACAGAATAAATTTGGCGCTCCAGCAGCAGTATTTTGGAGCAACTGGAGACACTTGATGGAGGTCTGGCCAATGACGAAATCCATTCGAGATGCCACGAAGGCATCGATGACCGTTTTTTTCCCCGATGCCTCAGATCGAGTTCCTCCAGACGGAACAAAAGCGTCCTCGGAGTCTGACAGGAGAGTCGCAGACGAAAAGTGGAGCTGACTGAGCCGCTGCCCTTCAGAGGGCATCACAACTAAATATATTTTGGCCATCTCGCACTCGGCGCGGGCAGGCAACAAAGCTCACGCCAAGCTTTGTGTCCCCTTTTCAAATGCCATCGCGTGACGACGAGCTCAATGAGAAGACGAGAGGTTCAGGCCCTGAGCTTGTTTTAACCTTTGCCCCCTTCACCGACGCTTCGTCTCCAGCGTCTTCTCCGTGACGGACTCAAAGCAGCCGGGAACGTTCTCCGTGGCTGTCGCGACGGCGTGACCCAAAACACAAGCTTGAGGATTGATCTTTTACACTCTCAAGTCGGGAAAATGGCGGTTTGTCAAGAGGGAATTGGCGGGCTCGTGTCAATGGGACCCAAAATGGGGTGGTGAAAGCGCCACAAGGGGGCAGACTGAGAAACAAAAGACGTATTACGAAAGCTTCGACTGCGCACGCCATTATCAGAGTCTTTGTCGGCTCCTGTGTCGAAATGGCAGCAACCATGTCGCAAATGGTTCCAAAGTGATCCCATTCGTGATCAATCATCGCTAAGAGGTTTCTGGAGCCTGCTGCGCAAGCGAGTTGCATTTTGCCGCTCGGCTCGACGGGAAAATTGGACACTCTGATTGCGGCTAATGGATTTGATTACAATCCTGTTTTGATTGGACTTGTTTCGCAACCGGCGGACTCACGCTCGGACCGTTGTTTTGGCTTCGGCGGTCCGATCGCTCGCCGCTTTCTAGGCTGACTCTTCTCGCCGCAAAGCAAGTTTGAGCAGCGTGTCCTCTTTGTTCGTTTCTCCAACAGACAACCTGCTGATCGACTACCAGTTCACCTTCAGCCTCATCCAAGAGGACGATAATCACTACACGGCCATCAACTTCATGGCTTCGCCTGAGCAGGTAGCGCACGGCGACTCGTTTTGCGTCGGCACGCTTTTGGCGACTCGGTCGTGACATCGCCGCCCGCGATGCGATGCGATGCACCCGGTCGCCACTCTGCTCCCTTCAGGCTGGGTGACATCAGCGCAAGCGATCGATCACACGTCCTCCCTCGCCCGATTTAACGCCATGGGTGACGACTGGATGACTCGGTCACTCCCCCCCAACGTGTTCTGAGCTCGCTGACGCGTGACCTACTTTGAGGTTCCGTCTCGTGTTTTCGCCTGACATCTGCTGTTGTTTGTCGAAAGGCCAACAAGAACTTGGACATGTCCATCAACGCCTCCAACAACTTCAACCTCAACATCACCTGGTCTGTGGGATCGACAGGTACGTCAGCCCCAGCGCCCGCGCTCCTTCGCCCGCTTCAATCTCGATGCCTCGGAAACAATCCAACGCGCTCTTAACTTTGACGAGCGTCGAGGCGGGGACGCTAAATGCGGTCGGCGGCGCCGATGCGTCTCATTTTTTTCCAAATCGTAGGCGCCGCAAAAATATAAAAAGTAATCAAGCGCGGTTTACACGTGATGTGAAACATTTGCGGAGCGCGGCGACAGACGGCCAGGCAGCGCCGTTGATTTCATTCGCAAAGCTAATCGGGCGTTGAAAATCCTTGACAAGCAATCCGGTCCAAAGTTCAGAAACGCATCCGCCGCCGCCGCCGCCGCGGCAGTGTCGGTCGGTCTTGGGGCGCCATCGGAATCAACGCAAACTGACACCAAAACAAGAAGTAGCGAGCGATAAATAGAACGTTGGTGCTAAGCAAAGAAGCGCGTCGTCTCGATGTTGACGAAGCACCATTTTCATCCCGACAAAAGAACTGCAACCTGCAAAAATATCAACTACTACTTTCCTAAAAGGCATTTGACCTTTGACCTCTTGTAGAGGATGTCAGGTCCCCCCACCCCAAGTATCAGTGGCTGGTATCGGCATTCTCAATGAGTACTCGATACAAGCTGGTATCAGCCTGATACCGATATCGGGTTTCGGTGCTGGCCAATGGCGGCGTATCGGCTGTTGATTTCCAACCGCCGCTCGCCCTAAAGACACGCCAAGGACAGTGCGGCCGTGCAGTTGTGCCGTGTTTATCTCCCGCCCTTCCTTCTTTTCCTCCGCCCGAGCCCGTCACCACGTGAACGCCTGATCTCCCCCGCTTAAGACCACGACGCCCCTCCGTAGCCACCGTCACCTTTTTTAATATTTGAAGCGAGGCGCCCCCCTCCCGCGAAAGATATTTCGTCTCTGAAGTCCCGACGGCGCCTCTCCACAATTGACAAGCGCCGTAAGCGCCTTTGGGTGGAGGCGAAGCTTGCGGCGGCAACGCAGGAGGGCGATTTCAATTAAGATAAACGGGCGCACGTCGCCACGCTCGAGCTGCCGTTTTCCGTTGCTTTTGTTTCCGGCGGCGGGTCGGTTGGAATGTCAACGACTGGAGGCCATTGACACGAGCGTGACGACCGAACGCTTCCAACGTAATGTCAAGTGGGCCGTTTTGCCACAGCCCGCCAGCCAAGCCAAGCCAATTCATTTGCGTTCACGTCGTCTGACCCGACGGCGCGTCTTGCTCTTGCCACGGAAACCAAGATGGCCACGCCTGCGGCCGCAGATGCACCCTTCGAACGCACGCCCGCCCGTCAAAGTCGCCGACTCCACTCCATTTTCCACTTCCATGCACTGAATGCGCCATCTTAGATTGCTCGCAGTCTTGACCTCTGACCTCTTGGGCGTCCTCTCCCGGGCTCGGATGCTCCAAGAGTGTAAACGCGGCGTGATGATTTCCCTTTTGCGTCCGACAGCTGGCACCATCTCGGGCGAGGAGGTTCCCATCGTGTCCAAGACCAACATCAAGGAGTACCGAGACAGTTTCTCCTGCGAGAAGTTTACCTTCAGGAGCAACCCCAACATCACCTTCTACGTCTACGTCAGCAACTTCTCATGGCCCATCAAGATTCAGGTACGCTCGCTCGCTCGCTCGCTTGTGGCGGCCTCGGAGCGATCCCGAGGCCACGTTTTGGTTTGTTTCATCCTCTCCATCGCCGGGCTCGTTTGGAGTCCACTCTCTCAAAAGAAATTGGACCGACTGGTGAAGCGTCGTTCACGTCGAAAGTGTCTTTTTCTTTCACGCGCCGGATTGCTGCACCGTAGTGGGGTAGGACGTAGAGGGTCAGCTCATCTCTGGAGGCGTTCCAAGAACACGTTTCGATTCCATTCGCTGGCAAACAATCGTTTATTTCTGGCCCGACTGGCTTGAGCCGTTAAAGCCGCTTTCAGGAATCGGATCAGGTTGCTCTTTTTCTGGCATGAAAGTCCAATTTCGAGCTTTCCCAAAGCGTCTCATTGCTTCCCCCCAAAAAAAATTGGCAAAACACCGACCGTATTTTCCAAAGCCGCCGCTTGGAGATTTCGGTGGAGTTGTTACGCGAGCGAGCGCTCAAGATAAAGAAACTGGCGTTCTCCCCCCCCGATGCTTTCAGTGTTTGACAAATGATTCCATTGATCCGCCGTAGATGTCTTGAAACGGAATTAACCCTCGACATATTACTTTGACCCCCAGCAGCACCAAGACGATGGCTGCTCGTTCCAGCAGCACCTGGTCACTTGTGACTCTTGTTAGCCAGGTCGCCGCACATCACATCACGCCACCCACTCAATTCTTCTTCTTATTTTCATTTTTTTTCAATGTCAGGATGAAAGGAGGCCAAATTTTAGGAAGATTTCAAAGCCAAAGTTGACTCCTGTCTTGAGCGCCCCCACACTTGCCACACTTGCTGTCTTCAGATCCGGACCCAAACAAACGTTTGCATTTGCTCCTCGTCCTCATTCAAAGCGGCAAACGTGCGACGGCTAATCAATCTTTCAGCGCGACTTGCGCGCCCCCCTGCCCCCCCTTTGCCCGACGCCACGCGTTGCCCCTGAAGGGAATCGGGACGCCGTTGACGTCTCGAAATGATTTTTTGGGGCAGAATGCCTCCGAAGCGTCTACAGTAGATAATGATGTGTCACCGTGATGTGGCCTGGCGCACACACACACACCCTCCCCACTGCATTTGACACAACCCCCCCCCCACCCCCCAAAAAAAAGCAGGAATATGCTCTGGACAGATTATTCCAGAACCACAGAAATGCAGAATAACTTTGACCAAGCAGCAGATATCCGATTCATTCAAATGATGCTCTTGATTTGATTATACTTGTTTTTATTTTCATGTTTTTTTGGTTGAGCTCCACTTTCCCTTGATGTACATTTGTTAACATGCTATCAACAAAGTGTGATTTTGAAAATGTGTATTTGCTTTTTGTGATGTCCCCTCATCTAGATTGCCTTCTCCCAACACAACAGCATCATGGACCTGGTGCAGTTCTTTGTGACCTTTTTCAGGTGCGTCAGGACATTTCTTTCTTGAGGACAGGTGACGTCCGCCCTTTTCCGTTTGAGGGCCGCGCGCGCCAAAAAAAATGTACGGGTGGAAGGGCCGCTTGGGCGTCGGTCAACTTTTTGAAACGCTCGAAAGTCAGTGGAGAAAGCGGTTACGGTGTCGTCGAGTTGGTTTCAGCGGCTGACAGTCGAGGTTTTTATTGCTGTCAAACGGTCGCAAATCAGGAAGCATTTGTGGCTAGCTTTGCCCAAGGAAGCCAAAAGGGTGGTGGGGGTGTGGGGGGGGCAACAAAATCTTTTCCAGGGCGATCTTCAAGCTTTAAAACTATTCACGTGTCACGCGGTAGCCACTGACCCGCGCCAGTGTGTTGTTTGGGTCTCCGGCGTTCATTTTGCGGCGCATCACCTGCGCGTCGCCGTCAGCGTCGCAAATAGAAAGCCGCCGTTGCCCGAGGCACCTGCCCATCACTGCCTCGTATCACAAAAAACCTTCCTGCCGCTAAGCTGTTGCCTCAGCTCAAATTGCCGCTTGAATTGAGCGAGTCTGGCAAAAGAGAACTTGCAGAGCGTCCGACGTGGCCGTCGGAATAACGAATCAAACACGCCGTTGCCGAAATGAATGAACAACGGTCCTCTGGGAACGGCGGCACCCTGGTCCCTTTGGAGCTCTCCGCATCCATCGGATTCAGATGACTTTTGCGTCACGTCTTGCGACGATTGTGGCAACATTTGTGCTTGGCTGGAAACGGCGCTCGCCGCCACATTTTCATCTCATCTGGCCCCGATGAGCTTAGTTGACCCTGTGGGCTCATTTCAGAGGGAAATCTGATCAGGCTGATGTCAACAACATCCCCTGCCCCCCACTCGCCGCAGGGTTTCCCCACCTCGCTGCTGCCACACACAATGCGAGGGGACGGCCATTGCGGTCTGCTTTTGTTTCACATCAGACCTCTTGGACGCCCCTGATTTGTTCCCCATGTTGCACTTTTCCCACCACTGTGCTGGGAATCCATTCCAAAAATTGTTTTGACTTTTTGCCAAGACGTGTTTGGTCTCTGTCTGTCGCCATCCCCTTATCTTCTGAGTGGCACAAAGGCAACGGGGTCTCTTTTTCAGACATCTTTTTTTTTTTTAAGCGCTCAAAGGCCTTCCCACGCCGCAAAGTGTGACCGTTTGATGTTTCCCGTTGCTCCCGGCGGATTTCACCTTTTCTCTTCGCCCCCCCATTGCTTCTCGTCCCCGCGAGTGCGATCACGTTTCACTCGGCCACCAACTCGCACCGTTGCGCCCATCCGGGGCCGTCTCGCTCACCGCTAGCCCGCTCGGCTTTGAATAGCAAACAAATGCTTTGCGGGTTCATCGGGTCCGAGCTGGTTACGTGTCTCCGCTGAGAGGAGATGACTACTGATGCCCCCCCCCTAGCCCCCCCTACCAGCCCACACACTCAAAAGACGAGGGCTTGTTGCTCGAATTACAGGATGTTGTTCCCGCGGCGGCGGCGTGATTATCTTTGTCCCCGGCTCGTGTTCCCTTCAAACTCGGAAAAGAATGAGATGATTTCAAGACTGGCCGATGGCCCTCTTAGTTAAGGACGCCGTCGACGGGGAGCGCAACATCCCAGATGAGCTCAACCCCACGCTAATTCAGCAATTGTGCTTTCATCAGCGCGTTGGACGAAAAAACCTTTCCGGGACACTGCGGCTCCATTAAGTAGAGGATTTTATTTTTGGGGGGGGTGCGATCTTGTCTTACCAGCAATTTGAACAGTAAGAAAAAGATAATTATTTTGGCCTCGTGAGTTTTGTGCGTTGGGTAGCCAAACTATAGCACGGGGGCCAATTGTGGCCCTCTGTCCATTTTTCAGTGGCCCGTGACTTGACAACAACAACAACAAAAATCAATCAATAAATAAAAGTGACATTTAGAACGGGCCGCAAGGTTAGTTAAAAAAAAAAAACGAGAGAGAATTGCTTTTTCCACTGACAAAAAGTTGACCGTTTCCAAAGTGGCCCCTTTCGTCCTTGCATTTTTTTTTTTGCCCTCGAGCAAAAAAGGTCGGGACAGCCCTGATTTGGGCTTTGTTGACTCTCTGCTCCTTCTCATCCGTGCCTGCACTTGACGTCGTCTGCTTTTAGTTGTTTTCTGTCGCTGCTCCTGGTGGCGGCGGTGGTGTGGAAGATCAAGCAGACGTGCTGGGCGTCGCGACGGCGAGAAGTAAGTGCCCCGTCGTCCAAATTCAGGGATGGGAAAAGAAATGTTGCGCCTTTGGGCGTAACCATGCTAGTTCGCAGTGATTGGTTCACTGTCCGCTCGACTCAAGCGGAGACGCGACTATAAAATAACAAATGCGTGCATATGGTCCGCATATGCACGCATTTGCAGTTCCCGCGTCCAAAATAAAGAGCGAGACGAATCCAAAGTGTGGAGGACACAGAGTAGATCAGACGGACAGGAAAGCTGCGTTCATCTCGGGTGTAAAGAGGAGAAGCAGCGAGTGAGCGAGCGAGCGACCCTCCAGCAAATGCGACTCCTTCATTCGTGTCATTGACATGGAGGTCACGCGACCGGTCTCGGATCACGAGTGGCGACAAAGTGGCGACGATTGTAAATGCCACACACACCCCCCGCGGCACATCCGCCGAGGCGCCGACATTTCGCATTCGCCGGACGCCGGCGTACCTCCGAAGGTGTTTGACGCAACGTCTTGGCGCTTTCCGCCGGAGCGATTCTGCGGTCGCCTTGCCCGTTCCGGCGTCTGACCCGGGGGCGGGCAAATGCTTGGGCTCGGGGGGGGGGCCGAATGCCTTTTGCAAGCGTGCAGGTTGAACATCCAAAGTGCAGACGCAGGTCGGCGCAAGGATCAATTCCGTAAATTGCGCGCAGGGAAAGAAAACAAAAACAAAAAGTGACCTGCTAAGGTGCCGCAAATGCTCAGGGGGCGGGGCTTACCCTTTTTCTCGCGCCCCATTGAAAGGAGGCAAAGGTCGTTGACAAAAATCACTTGCAAGGCCGTTTTATGCACTTTCTTCATTCTTTTGTCCTTGACTGGAGCTCTTCATTCCTCGCACCTTTTTCTGTTCTCGCGACGCCGTATTCCCGCCGCATTTTTGTGCCAGCGTTGCCGTCGACCGCCACCGCCGGCTGACTTTGCTTCCCCCCCTCTCGGGCGCTTTGTCGCTTTCGATTAACCCCGCGACGTGATAAATAACGTTGCAGCTATCTGACATTTAGGATGGATGTTGTTGGATTTGAAGCTTTGCTGTTGGAAATTACAACAACAACAACAATAGAAGAAGAAGAAAAAAAAAAATCCCAACAGCCCCGCCGGCCCCGACATCTTGCTTTATCTTTCCGAGAAGGGCAAATGTCCTCATTGTTGACCTTCGGCTCAGCCCGGCCGCTTCTATTTCTAGATGTGATGTCGCTGTAAGATGTTTAATAGCGCAGAAGTGCAACAGTGTTGCGGCTTAAAATTTGAGCGCATTTTTTTTCCCCTTTTTGATAACTTTTGATAACTTTTTGATAAATGGAGCCGTCGATGCCAAACGAAATTGAAATCGTTTTGAATTGTGTCGTGGAGAAATGACAGCATTTGCAGTGTCAAATAAGAACGTTGCATGATGAACTGCTCATCATATGAAAGTCGAAGGATGCACTGGCCTTTTTCTCGTCTCAAACAAAAGTTCCCGACGACGACGACGGTGCGTGCGTGCAAGCGGTAGGCTGCAACCCAAATGACCATTTTGTGGGCCTTGTTCTTTACTTGGGGGGGCTTTTTCTCTCCAGCAACTGATGAGGGAGCGGCAACAAATGGCCAGTCGTCCTTTTGCGTCCGCCGCCGTCGTGCTGGACGCTCGGGGGAGACGACAAACGGAGACGCTCCAACCGATGGCCGACGTAAGTCTTTGTTCTTCGGCGCACGACGTTGCTTCAAATTGACGAGAGCGTGAAGTCATCGCGGGCAGTCGCCGGGCAGACTGCCCCCGCTTCACTGTTCTAAAAATGAGATTTGCATTCTTTCCATAATTGGTTCATGTCATTTTATTTGACTAGCCGGCGGATTCATTCCAATTAATTAGAAAGAAAGAAAGAAAGAGAGCATTTACTTGTTCTTGTCTATTCTACGAATGGAAAAAAAATTAATAATAATCAGCCTGCTTTATCTGAATTGTCCTCTGCAATCAGCGCGACCACTTCCATCTTTTTTTTTTGCGGACAGAAAGGATGTCGGCATGCCCGTTTTGCAGGGAGCGGGGGGGCGGGGGGGTCATTAAAAACATCTGTACATTTAGGAGACAAGAGTTTGGCATGGTTCCATTTGGAGGCGTGGCGCAGTGAATATAAAGCCCCCCCCTCCCCCCCAAAAAAGTGAGCTTTCTCCCAATCATTGAATTACGTGGCAGCGGAAAACCGAGAGGAAATCTTGAAGCGAGTCCAGCGCCGGCCAGCCGGCCGGCCGGTCGGTCTCAATGTCACCAGGGGATAAAAGCGTCGCCGCAAGCAATAAAAAGGGAGCCGCGTGCTCAAATTGACATCGGAGGAGCCAACGGGGTTTCCTCGGCCAAAGCCGCCCCAGCCGGCCTGCCTGTGTCCGCCACCTGAGAAATCAAATCACCGTGGCGACCGGCGAGGAGGAGGCGCCACACGAGCCATTAGTGGATTGCTGAGCGCCGCTCGACGCCCGTTAGGCCCTCGTCAAGGGCGGCCCAAAGAACGGCGGAGCGCCACAAAAAAGACCACTCGTAGCTCTCGGATCGCAATTCGTTGCTGCACTCTCAAAAAAAAAAAACCCCAATACATCGGCAAATCCCGTGTCCGCTGACCCTCGCGAGGCGCGGCGGCGTCAGCCGATAAACGACAAACATTTGGGGATCGGCCAAACCTCACACTTGACCTCTCGCGTCGCCTGCAGACGCGCTCGCAAGATTGTTTGTTTTTTTTTTTTTCTCCCTCTCACCCTCATCGTTTTGAAAGTGTCCACGTACACGCGCTCGTTCCAACCGCCGCCGAGTCAAGCGAAGCGGGCGACTCGATGATTTGATGGCATTGTTTGGCAGCGGCTGAAGGTGAACCATCCCAATCATTGTTTTTTTTTCCCCCGAAATGAAGCTAATGGCTCGGCATCTGCCGTCACTTAACTGTTGGAAACACTTGTTGATGTCAAAGAGGACGCCGAAAGTGCGCCGACCGTGACCGCGCGCATTTTGACGAGCGCCGAGTGCAGCGCCACCTTTTCATGGACCGAGCTCATCTGGCTCGGTTTGGTTTGCCGTTCACGTTGAACCTCGAAAACGGCCCCTTTTTTGTTTTCCTGAATGTGACGAGCGAGCCCGGAAAAGGGGGAGGATCGCGGCCGCCATTGTTTGGCAAGGGCTCTCGGCCACCGAGCCGCGTAAGCGGCGCAACGGAGCGAACTCATCCACCGTCTGATTAGCACGAGGCAATTTTGGCCCGCTTTCCTCTCCGCGGGAACGTAGCGACTCATTAGCCGCGGATCACCTGAGCGATGGCGGGGGAAGCTGACCGACCGCCAACCCGATTGCCCTTGGATGCCGGGGGCGGGGGCGTCCGTCCCCGTGCGCGCTCACGTTTTCCCTCTCGTCACGCGCCCTCGTCGGCACGTCCGTGTTCATATTCCGTGACGGCGAAAACAGGACGCCGGCCGGCCGTTACGTCGGATGAGCGCTCCAATTAAGAGTCTCCAAAGAGAAAAAAAACAATCGCCGCTTTCCGAGCGCTCTGCCTCCGTCGCCGCAATTTGACGCAAAGTAGTCTCTTTGCGGTCAGACGTGTTATTATTCCCCAATTTCTCCCCAATAGCCGCCCGTCCGCCTTCATT
Organism: Hippocampus mohnikei; assembly: GCA_026261675.1. Classification (NCBI taxonomy): domain Eukaryota; kingdom Metazoa; phylum Chordata; class Actinopteri; order Syngnathiformes; family Syngnathidae; genus Hippocampus; species Hippocampus mohnikei. The sequence goes on from JAKGUB010000802.1 coordinate 1,803,350, forward strand.
GTGAGGGTGACATGTTGTTCACGCTTGAGACGCCGCCACTTTGCTGCCTTTCAAGTCTTAAGTGTTGCTTTTCTGTCAGGCGGCGCGGCGGCGGGGGCAAGTGTTTTTGTTGTGCGACCAATTAAAGCGTTTGTCCCAGCAGCGCCGCCCCGCCGCAAGACGTTCCGCTGTCTGGTCATCCGAAAGGTCCGTTCAGCAGCGGCGGCACCGCACTAAAACTGTCTGTCAACGAGCCGTTAGAAAACTAGAAATATGGAGCTCGCTGTGTAGATAAAGAATCCCACATCCCGAACCAGCGAATCACCAGCGTATACCCGATGTCGGGTTGAGCCTCTCGCAGTCTGGCTCGATTTTGGACTTCTGCTCACTCGCGCGTCCCTCAAAGTCTGCGGCCGAGCGCGCGTGCTTATTTTGTTTTTAATTGCTCCCCCCGCAGGGCGCGCCGAAACCCGTCGCCATGGAGCCGTGTTCCGGAGGCAAAGCTGCCGTGTTGACGGTCCTCATGCGGCTGCCGTCGGGACTCGCCAACTCGCCTCCGCCCGGCCAGTCGGGTAACGGACATTTCACGCTAACGCTAACGGGAATGAGACGGCGTTTTCAACTCCTTCGCTGCTGTGGCAATGACGCTCCCTTTTATATGTCACCAGGCCTGATCGTCGCCAGCGCGCTGATCGACATTTCCCAGCAGAAAGCCAGCGATTTCAAGGAGAAGTCGCTGGCGTTCAAGAACCGCAAGGCCCCGGCGCCGACGCATCAGGGCACCTGCGTTTGAGGGCCATCTTTTGCGCTCTCTTGGGCCCTGCCCACCCGACGGGCGACCTTCCCTTGCCGACGCGGACGGCACGGCGGCCCGTTGGGCTCCGACGCTCGAAGAATTCCCGGGGAGAGAAACGGGGAACCCCCGAGCGCGTCCGGACTTGACTTTTTCCCGCGACCCAGGACCTCGGGAACCGCGCAAAGCCGCAAACGGAGGACTTTTGCTCCAAGCTTCACTCGTTTGTATTTGGCCCCCCCCCGTGATCCTTTGGAAGCTAATCGCTATGCAGCTCATTTGCAGCTCAAGCTGGTCGACGCCTGTTACATGCTGCCCTTTTGTCGTCGTCGTCGTCGTTTGTTGGTTTGTTTTGTGTTTTTGCACGGCCGCAAGTGTTTGACGGTGCTAAAAAAGCTCCTGCGGTTCGCCGCCCGAAGAAACTCCGCGCGCGACACCCGCCACCCGATAAGTCTTAGTGTTTGACGCCAAACTGGAAAATGTCCGCCCCGTGTTGGGCTTTGCTTCACTTTGGCGTGGTAACGCGTTTGAAGCAAACGGGCATCGTGCTCCGGGCGGACTTTGTTTGTTTTTCTACGACTCGATGGCGCCGTTGTTACCTTTTTGTATTGCCGGGCCAGAGCGCAGGGAGGGCCCAATTCTCCCGAGCTGTCCAAGTGTTTGCTTTTGAACAAACATCTTGATTTTTCCTGTCGTCTGTCCGCTTTGTAAAACAGATTGGGCCCGATATTTTCATTTATCCCTTGTTATATTTACGGCACAATTGTGAAGAAGAGCTTCTCTGTTGATGTTTTGATATTTAACGCGATTCCTGTGTAATAGCACATTTCAATGACGTTATTTTGTTGATGTTTTTTGAACCCCCTCGGGCATTGTCATTGCGGAAACGGTCGCTGCGCTGCATCTCTTAAGAGCCGAGTTTGTAAGCTAACGTGTTCCTTATTGTGCGCGCGTGTTTGTATCGTGCTCATCTGACATTGTGTCATTACGCAGGAATCGGGGTCTCGCTGGAAACAGAAAGGAAAGGAATGGAGAAAAAAAAGGGGCAAGCGATGAGAGGCCGCCTGTCGGTCCTCATCGATGTATTTTTAGCATGAAGGACATGATGGAATATTAAAAAGAGAAAAGAAGAATGCTGCCAGTTTTTTTGTTATCGCTTGATTATGTTGTGGAATGCATGCCCTTTTCAGCCCTCCCCTTTTTTTTTTATTTAAAGAGCCCAGTCCAATGTAAGCATATGTCAACCTTCCGTGGAATTGCCCTCGTGTTGCCCTTGATGACGTGACCATTCCCGCAAATGACGTCATCAGCCCATTTTGGGAAGAGGGAACGGCGCGCCTTTGCTTTTGCTTTTGCTTGCGAATCTTGAAGGGCTGCAAGTCGAAATAGGGCGAGGTGCCGCTGACGCGAGATCAGACGAGCTTCAATCTGTCAATCGGACTCCAGGAAACGCCAGCGTGGGACAAGGCGAGCGCGCTTTTGTCATTTCGTGGCTTCACTCGAGTCCGCTGCAAAGCTGCCAACTGTCGCAAAGGCGACTCCGACGTTGACGGAGTGAATCCGGGTTTGTGGCGAATCACGACAGAATGGCCAGTAGACTCGTGCGATAAGAACACACGTTTATATGACCAGTTCAGGCAGATTTATTCAAGTGCCAGAACCAAGTCGGCGGCGCGGCGTAACAGGAGCCGTGGCCGTGAGCACAGCGTCAGCTCAAAGAAAAAACCGGAAGTTGCGCTCAACGTGTACATCCGGCATGTCCCTTCACAACAAAATCAGTGAGTAAGAGCGCTATATGGAACAAATACATATATTAGAAATGTGAACTTGCATCGCTGATTTAATTTAAAAAAAAAAAAAAAGGTGGTCTATAATAATAATAATAATACATTTTATTTATAAGCGCCTTTCAAGACACCCAAGGACACTTTGCAATAACAAAAAAACAATACAAAACAATACGGTCTACTGGAAATGTCAACAAATGTGTAAGCACCGTCCTGACGATTGTTGTACTTTCTTGCGCCATGCACTCAAAAAATGATTAGGGGCAAAAAAAGGAGAGGGAGGGGGGGGATCTCCCATCATGCTTTGCGGCAATACTTTCTCATTTCGGCTGCAGAAATTGATCATTTTTGACACTCCCAAAACGTACACTCACCGCCAGACAAGCCCCAGCCCGCCGCCCCCCCCCAAAAAAACCCCCCATATGTGACAGTTTGTGTTGGCCCTTCTTCCATCTCATAATTACATCTCCTCTGTTTTGGGGATTTTCGTGTCTGTCTCCAGGATTGTGGCAAGCGCCCTCCGGCTTCCATCTGCGCCCCCCTCGATTGGCATCTGCTGCTTATCGCCGACTGCATGCTTGTGCTGCGAACGATCCGTTTTCGGGCCTTGGATGTGTCGCCGCTGCACTGTCGTCCTCCATCTCGCGCTCGTAGCTTGGTGGGGACGCGGCGCACCGAATATTTGGAGGAATTAATGACGTCTTTTTGAACTGCTCGTAATTCCCTCCACCTTGACCGCGGCCCGAGTGCGAGCTGAAGAGCGTTGATGCAAAATCTCGACGTAAAGTCACCGATTGAGTGGCCGTCGGCCGCTTCTTCCCCAAAAGTTTGGACAGGCAGGCGGCGTTCATCTCAAGAAAGAGTTTCAATACTTGAGAAGGAAAGCGAGCCGAAGAAAGTTGGAGCTGCTCTCTTGAAGGTCATCCATCGTCTTATCGGCTTATTTGAGGGGTTGAAGTGGGCCTTTTTCTTTTTTTTTTTTTTAATTCTTTTCCTTCTCCATCCCTCATCTGTGCTCCTGAATGCCACTGACGAGATCCAAATGTGCGATTGCACACTCGACATGCCACGTTATCATCAGCACGCACGACGCACGCACGCGCGGGCGGTGCGCTTCAAATTCATCCTCGCGCCAGCGTCCATCCGCAGCGGCCATCTTGTCACCATGCGTGACACGTTGAGGACATTTGGGGTCTTTTTTGGGAGCTGCTGGCACGTCTAATAAATCTTAGGTGCGCTCTCTCTTGGTCGAGTAGTCCATCACTGTGTTCAAACAGGTGGGCCATATTCCCCAGCAGACAGCCCCCCCCCCACCCCCCACAAGCCTCCTCCTTCCTGTCTTCTCCGCGCTTTGTCCTCTACGGCCTGGCGTCCTTGTCCGCCTGTGTCGCTTTGATGTGACGAGACTGACAATGGTCGAAACTCCCTGGATGCCCGGCAAAAGCCACAGCGCATGCAACAGATTGGGGGGTCTAATCGGTGTGTCGTCTGTTTTTCTAGGAGACACGAAGCCCAAAGAGAGAAAACAGGCCAGTGAATGTGCCCTCGTGCTCTCTTTGCATGCGTTAAATCTCCATGTGTGTTTCAAGAAAACTCAAGTGAAACATTTTCTGCACACTTCTCGAGCTGACACACGGCAAGTTTCAAGACCGTGTTCTGTTCAGTTTGGAGAATCTGAATTTGGCCTCAAAATCCAGCTCTTTTTATGGACCACAGGCGTCTGGCAGCCATTTTGTCACGATGCCGCCCTCTGCTGTGGGCAGAAGGGGCCATCGCAGTGCCTCAGCGCCCTCGTCACGACCCGTGGCGGCTCAGCGGTTTTCAGGGTTCGGTCTCGAAGGGGACGCGTGAAAACAGGCCAACGGGCAGGACTGTGAACGACGCGGGACTACAACAGTTCTAAGTCACGCTGGTGTCATTTCTGGATTGTTTTTCGTTTGAAGAGACATTGTAGTTGGTCCCAAAAAGTACTCGCGAGTACTCTGGACACCGCAGCAAACCCGTTTTAAAAGTTTGCACTGCAGCCTGGCTTTCGTTTCCCAAATGCATGTGGCCACATGTCAAGAAAATGACAAATGTTTTCATGGTTCTTGACCGTTTTGTGCACTGTGAGGAGCATCGTGGTGGGGAGCGGGCCGGCCGGGAGGGGGGCGCGCTCCGGGCGGGCAATCAATCGCGCTCGCCTTTGCAAAATCGCGTCGGACGTACGACGTGAGTTTCGTCCCGCTCGGAAGCGAGCCCCGAGTGTTGTGGCGTGACGTCATCCGCACGAGACGCCTGCGCGCGGCGACGGCGACGTCACGTCGAGGAGCGGGCGCGTCACCACTCCGAAGCACCTGTTGCTGCTCCGCCCTCGACGGAATTTCCGGTTCGAGTGGTGGTCGCGTGCGAACGACGGAGGAGCGAGACCCCGAGAAGGCGTCCTTGGGGGGCCAATGCACGCCCGAAGCCGAGCCGAGCCGAGCCGGCATCTCGCCATGACGGCCGCGCTTCTTTCCTGGATTGCCATCAGGACGCAGGTGCGTCGTGCGCGCACCTGCGCCGCCCCCGCCGAAGCCTTCGTTCAAGATGGAGCTTGAAAGTGGACCCGAGCATTTCCTGTAAGTCATGACACGTCGTGTTTGTTTGCAACTCGAATAGGCCGACCTGGACAAGTCGGAGCATCGCGTCAGCTGTCCGAACATGTCTTGCACACGAAAAAAGTCGACGCATTGGCCCAAACGTTGCTTTTAATCGACCTGTCGCTCACACGCTATTCGGGCTCTGCGTTTTACATTTGCAGCCATTTTCAGGAATGACACCAACGTTTTTTCCCCCCTCAACTAGTTTTGGGCTGTCATCGAATCAACTCTCCATGTTGCAAGCGGCGCTTGTTCAGAACAGACAGTCTGTTTCTTTTTTGTTTTTCTTGAACGATTGCAACTATTTGAGGAAAGACGCTCCTCTCTGAAATGAAATCCGTCTGCATCGTTTCCATGTTGCAAAACAGTCCCGCTCAATTTCCATCAATACATTTTAGATGTGCAATGGAGGACATGCCCCTCCCCCACCCCCCTGTAAGTATGACACATTTCAGGAGCGCTGGCCGTAACATGTTTTTTGTCGAGTTGATGCGTTAGTTATTTTCTTTGAAAACATTCTGTTCTCCATTCAACTCCCAATGGCGCACGTTGACGTCCGTAGAAAGTTTGCGCTTTAGCAACAGTTGGCTTCAATGTTCACCTCATGTTCCTTTTCCACCCACAAACAATTTTGACGACAGAGCTCGACCCCAACACCTTACACCTGAGCGGCTTGCTGCTCTCAGCTTTTATTTATTTTTTATTTTTTTAAGGGTGACGCAGCAAAACAAACTTGCCGCCTTGTGGAGCAATTTTAGTTTGAATGGACGGGACAAACCAAAGCGCACGCGGGCAGCCATTTGAAAGCCAGCCACAGTTTTTCCACACCGGGTGCTCGTTCAAGTCCAAAACGAGTCCGCCCGAAGAGTCTGGAAATGGCCTTTGTGTTTGTCCTTTTATACTTTGTGGGGGCAGGGGCTTGGACGAATCCTTGTGAGATGTCGAGGAAGGTCCTGATCAACTTGTGGTCCTCGACAGGCTCTACAAGAGCGCGACTCCTCCTCCGAGCTGGAACGACGTCGCCGGCGCGAACGCCAAGGCCAGAGCCAGGAGCAGACTCCACGCGGGGACGGCAGAGTTCGGACGGTGAGTTTCTCGCGATGGCGTTCGAGTCGCCCGTCTGGGGGGGGGAGAACCAATCACAGGTGGCGAGACGACCCCAATGTACTCCGGTACCAAAAGAGAACGTTTACAGACAGACAATAGGCCAGCGATTTTCACAATTGAAGCCACGGTTAGCGGCAGGTTTGCCCAGATTACAGACGGCCCGATAGAGGCCACGCGAGCGTTGTCACGGCAACCGCAAACATCACTGAGTTGATCAAGTTTGCTTTACGCGTCAAAAGAAAAACAGGTGAGCCGTTCTTACCGCGCACAGCGTCGGATCCTCCGTGCGATTGGACGCCAGTTTTTGGGCCTGGAAGCAGAAAAATGTTTCGGGTTTGTTTGGAATCCGTTTGGAATGTCGTCGAGTGTCGCGTTGGCAGCGTTATGTCTTGTAAGTCAGTCCGGCCCGACTGCTGCGCCGCGAGAAACTTTCTAGCTTGACGTCAGTGATTCATCGCTCGGTGTCGGCGACGCGTTTATGGCGGGCAGATGGCGAATCCGCCTCATTTCACTCGCGTCGGCGATTTCTACCTGGAAGGTGCGGCAAATGCGATCGGCTGGGTCGGCGTCCGGGTCCGGCGGGCTCGGGCCGGCGAGCGCATCCGCCGCGTCGCCGCGCCGCCAGGCGCCGACACGGTGGCCCGGATGGGGGGTTGAGGTTGCCACACTTCCACGTCGGTGCCGTTGCCGAATGCCTGGATGGCGTTCCCTGCGCCCACGCACAAAAAATGATTTGGGGGAGGGGGCTCGTAGAACCAACAAAATCACAATCATTTGATTGGAGAAGGAGAGTGCAGGTGACTGCACTTTTTGGAGTAAATTCCATGTGCCGTATTTTCACGACTATAAGGCGCCATTAAAAAGTCTGAAATGTTGTCCAAAATGGACCGGACGCCTTCTAACGCGGAGCGTTGAGTGTATGAGCCCAGTTCCAAAGCATGACTGAGAGCCGACACGCTGTTTATAGAGAGAAAAGGCGCGACGTGAGTGACGACAGGCATGCGGAAGTCCGCCAATGAGTGAAGGGTGGGCGTGTAAGAGGGCGCTAAAGGCACGCCGCTAGCAGGTACCAGTCGTTGGGCGTGTAAGAGGTGAAGAGAAAAACGCGAGGACATTGTCAAATGGCGAAATAAAGTACAAGCGAAGTCAGTTTTGCTTCTGTTGCCTTTTTTAAACACGTGTTATTAGCATGTCTTAGCATGCTATGCTATGCTTCAAGCTAACGTGTTTTTAGCGTGCGTGCGTGCATGCCGTATGTTTAAGCTGGCGTATGTTTTAGCATGCCTGCCTGCGCCCAACAACATGGTGCGCCGAATGGTCGTGAAAATATGGTACTCTCCTTATTTTGACTCTGAGTATTATGTGACTAACCCCAAAAAAATGGCCACAAGATCTCCAAGGTCGAACTGGAGAAACCGACAAGAGGCGAGTTTGTCCAGACTTACGGGAGTCGTCCGTCCCCGATTCTCTACCGTTGTCGGCGTGGGCACTTACGTAGGCAGCAGTTGTTGGCGAACAAGTCCAGGAACCTCTCGCACTCGGGCTTGTCGTTCCCGCTGCTGGCGCAATGGCACCAGGGCGACGGGCTGATTCCCGCCGACCGCTTGTAGTTGGGCGTGATGACCGTACCTGAGCCGTGACAGACGGGCGGGCGGACGGCCCGCGTGAGAAGCAGCGGAAAGCGCGACAATCGGCGGCTACGCGAGCGACGACCGGCGGCGCTCACCGATGAGGCCCGAGTAGGCCAGCAGACAGTCGGCGTAGTTCTCCCGAAGGCAGCCCGACACGGAGCGAGCTTCTGGCCGACAGCTGCTCATGAAATCCGCCAGGCGAGACCTGCCGGGAAAGCGCCGCGTCACTTTGCTGCTCTCGCTCTCGTTCGCGGCCGCCGCTCGCTCGCTCGGTCGGGCTCGACTGGCCTGCAAATGTAGTTGGTCTTGCAGGCGTCGTGCAGGGACAAGCAGTTGGCCTTGTCCTTGTCCTCGTAGGAGCAGGCGGGCACGATGGTCTGCCGGCGGCGTTCGGCGCACGCCTTCTGCTCGCCCGCTGGGCACGAGCAGAAAAGCATGCCGTAGCTGTATTTGCTGGGCACCTGCGTGAGCAAACCATTCCCAGGCGACTCGTTTGGGGAAGACCCCCGGCGGCCCCCCCCCCCGTTACCTTGTCAAAGAAGTGCCGCAGGGCCTTGTGACACTTGCGCTTGTTGCACACCTCGGAGGCCGACACCCTGCCCGTGCACGGGTTGATGTAGGCCGAGCGGTACTTCTTGCACGTGTCGTTGAGGTTGCACGCCTTGGCCGCGTTCAGGCAGTTGTTCTCCTTGGCGGACGCCGGCTCGGCTGACGGCCACACGAGGGGGGGGGGCGCGTTTACGTCCTTGACTTGGTTCCCCCACATTTTTCGCTTCGGTTGCCGACAGCTCAGATTGTGACGAAGACAGTCAAGCTGGAGGTCGCAGTGACTTTTCCTCTCAAGCAAGGCGCCTCGCCCTCAGCGGGAGGAAACCTTTCCCGTTTTCTGCTCTTAATCAGTCCGCTGGGAGGTCGCATTGTCCCTTTGTGACTCCTCCCATTTTACCGTCTCCAAGAAATGCAAATCAATTCCCAATCATTCGTCCGCGATGTCAAATCGACGTCACTACCGGCGACTTCGCAACGGTTTCACAATATCAATTGTCACCTTGATTATCGCCCCTGCAAGACTAGATTTTCATTGGTCAGTTCAGGACCAAACGCGAGTCTCACGTTTCCGCCCACAAGCGAGCGAGTTTGCCGTGGCGCCATTGATGTAGAAGCTGACCTTTGACCCTGGCAGAACAGCTTGTGGACGACCCCGCGGATGCTTCTTTTAGTTTGGTTGCCTCGATGACAAATGGCGAAATCTGAAAGGCGCCTCTCGGTGTGATGGCGACGACAACGGCGCGACGAAAAAGATGCGTCATCGTTTTGCTGATGGCCATTGACTCGAACCCGTTCCGCGAGGCAGCGTAAAAGATCCAAGCCACCGGGCGATGCGCAGGCACGCAGCCTTTATCTGGACGGCATGCGGCATGCCGAGTTGCCCCCCCCCCCCCCCTAAAATTTGGACCTGTTTTTCCCCTTTTGCGTTCAAAGCGTCCTTGCTTTTGATTCATGGCTCGCCTCTTTCCTTATCTGAGAACCTCCCCAACCATTTGTTTCCAATTGCATTTCTTTTCCCGCGGTGGCGACGCGTGAAGAAAACCAAGGCAACACTAAAATGAAAAAAAAAAAGGGCGGGGGGGGGGCAACATCGAGCTTGCGGGCCAATACCGGCCCCAAGGAGCCGTTCCAAAAAGAAACCGACGTAGGCCGACTGAGTGAAGCCAAGCTAAAAATGGCAAAAGGAGGGAGGGGGAGGGTCTTACCTGCTATGATGGGGGCCAAGCGAAAGATATCCGAAAGGCGGCTGTTGACTGGCTCGTACGGAGAATATTCCAGTAAATCGTTACCTGCGGGGGACGCGGTGGCGCGTTATTTCCATCGTGTTGCGCACGCAACACGGCATCACGTGCTCAAGATCGTTTTCGACGCCGTCGATTCTTCCTGTGACTGACGACGAACGCCTTGAACAGCGAACCCGACTTTGGACGGAGCAACTCCGAATCTTTTTCGCGAAATGCGTCCTGCCGGAAAGCCGCGATCAAGTCGTTGCCGTCGTCCCGTTTCAAATACGTTGGAAACCTTTTTCAAGTTTGTTCTTGACCAGTTAGCGCGGAAGCCAGCGCGGCTCGAAGGCTTACGGGATGGCTTTTGGAGCCGCACCTGGCTCCGAGTTGAGGCGCACGCGCGGCGGAGGGAGGCCGTACCTTGCAAACTCTGATAAACGCTCCAGAAGATGCGCAGGCAGTTCTTCTCCTTCTTCATGCCCCTCCTGCACCGGCAGCGGTTGAGCGGGTTCCGCTTGATGGCCTCCATGGCGCTGCGGCACTCGCCCCGCGCCTCCGGGGCCGTGACGGCGGCGGCGGCGGCGCTGGCGCTGTGCCGCCCGGCCACGCACTGCCTCATGGTGCGGTACTTGGTGCTGCAGGGGGCCTCCCTCAGGCAGCGCTCGCTGGCCTTGACGCAGTCCAGGCGCGCGCCGCCTTCGCCGCCGTCGCCCTTCGAGGCGGACACCAAGTCGGCGCCTTGCGTGCGGGAACATTCGCTATTACGCAGGACTCAAACTACCAAAACAAGCTCGTTTCCAGAGTGGAATTGACAGCAAATCACTTACCCGGTAATGCCAGGAGGATGGCAAAAGTTGTCCAAATCATCGTGGGGGGGGGTTGGCTTTTTTCTGTTTTCAAAGCGGCGCTCCGGCGATTAGACGGAACCCATCGCGCGTACGCATCCTCGTGGCTCAGCGGCCGCACGAAAGCATCCGTTTCACAAAATCATCCCCCCGCGTCGCTTCGGCAGCCCCCCCCCAACTCTTCACCCCCCCCCCCCCCTCCTCGTCCCCACCGCGGCGCGCGACAACGCCGCGCAAGGATTGGAAAAGGACGGGCTTTGTTCCAAGCAGCCTTTTTCGAAGCTCCTTCCGTTTCTTCCAAGTTGAACGCCCCCCCCGCCGGCCCAAAGCATTAAGTTGAACCCCCCCCCCCCAAAAAAAAAAGAAATTCGAGCGGACGAGCGCCAATCCGGTTGGCTTGGCGAAAGGCGACGAGCGCGTCCGTCCGGACTCTGCTGGCTGGAAAGGACCAAGTGGCTTCGTTGGGGATGAGGCGAGGGAGGCTGGGGAAGGAGGGGGTGGAAGGGGGGGCGTTCCACGCCATCGTTCACCGCGTTCGTCAAGTCCACCCCCTCCCTGCGCGCTCAACGGGGTCGCCTCCTTACGGACTCCATATTAGGCACACATGCGCGACGCCCGCATTGTCAAATCCGATTTCTTTTTTTTTGATGTCACTTTTGTGCCACTGCTAGAAAGCTCGGATGCGTTGCAGCTGGACTAACATGGACGCGCGCGCGCGTGTGTGTGATAATGGCAGCAATCTTGAAACTGGTCCCGCCACGTACTCATTGATTCATTTGGACTCTGGCGCTTGCCAACTTTGTCAAATCGTCGGATAAAAGTTCTTGCTTCTCACGGTCTCGCTGAGTGTGTGGGAGGCGAGGGGGGGGCGAGGGGGGGGGTTCTTGGCCTTGGAAAGGCAACATTTCGGACGTCCTGATGCGTCTTCCTTTTGGGCGGTGCAACGGCGCCCCCAAGTGGACGATTATCATCACGTCCGCGCTCTTCGCCACTCGCCGGTGTTGCGATCCCAATTTGGACGCGAACGCTCGCAAAGTCGGCCCAAAATCAGTCCAAAATGAGCTTCAGGAGAGATCCAAGGAAACTTTCCAAGATGATATTTTCTGCGTAGCGATTCTGAATCTGTGTTCGTTTGTTTCTCTTGCACACTAGCTAATGTCGTACAGTACGATTTTGGAACATTTATGGTCGGTCGGGTGAGGATCAGCAAAAGGTGGATAAAGTCCGTATTGCGCAATAAATCAAACTTAAAAAAAAAAAAAAAAAATAAGCGAGTTGTTGACCAGAGCTGCAACAATGTCACCGCTAGGGGTCAGTGTTGCCGCATGAATCCATCACTGCGCTGGCCGCGACTCCCACAGATGCTGCACTGACATTTGCGTCTCGCCAATCACCTGAAATTAACCATCATGCCCCCCCCCCGCCCCCCACTCTTGAAAGCGTTTCATTTGATGGCTTTGTTTACACTCCTGAATATGGCGATGCCGTCGTTAACTTACCCTCAAAAGGTCATGTTCTTCTCAAGCACAAGAATGTGCACTGCTGTTTTGGAATGAATGAATGAATGAATGTTTGCATTCAATGCGTCGCTTGCCACATGTCTGTCCTACGATGAATCCAAATCATGGCGGATGGGAGTCGACATCTTTTTGTCGCTTTCTCTTCTCCACCTGCGGCTGTCCAAATGAAACATTTGTCCTTGAAAGCGCCCACAACGCGCGCGCGTCGTGGAAGGCCTCGCTCGTCATTTGGGAAGATGGTCCCTTGCTTCGGCTTTGTTTTTCGTGTCTTGTTTTTCTCCCCTGCTCGTGATTCCCTCCCACGCTTCCAGACCAGCGAGATCGCTGCGACATAAACGCTCCGTTTATTGCCATGTTTTTTCACAGCATTTTTGGGCGCACGCAAATGAATGAAACACGCGACATTGCATCCAAATATTCCGCAACGCGTGTCAGCGATCGCTCGACAAACGTGTAAGATATCACAAAGCCGGAAGAGGGTTTGACATCTCGCTTCGGATCAAAAACTAGACTGAGCTCGAAATGCTGGCTTTTCGCTTTTCTTTCAAATGTCGCGTCAAACTAGTGCGCTGCCGTCTAGTGGCCGACAGTGGAATGACTCCAAATAAACAGGTGTCTCGTCACAAAAACAATCAAACAAATAAAAAGTGATTTTGTTTGTGGGTGCTCATTCTGACACGCCTTAAAAGGCCACAACATGGCGGCCAAACCATCTTTTTATCGTACAGATTGTTGGCCCGAGCACAAAAACCATGACGAGCTGAGCTGGATTTGGTCGTTTGGATATTGCAAGCCCAAAAAGCTTGCGCGGGCGGCGGCGGCGGCCTAATGTGTCCCTCGCGGCCGCCCGCCGTGCATCAATCTGCGGCGGAAATGAACGGCGCCGGGCAAAATGTGCCGGCAAATGACATCGCCTCCGACGGCCATTTGTTGCTGAAAAGGCGGCGTCGGGAAGCCGCTTTGAAAGCCGCCGTAAAGGCAAATATGCGAGCGGAGCGGCTCGCAATTAAAGTTCAGAGTTCGCTGCCCGCGGCGCTGGCATCAATTAGATGGCTCATTAAAAACAGTCGTGCGCATCTCGTCCTTAATGACACCCAACGAGTACAGTCGCGTAATCGGCCAGCAATTAGCTCTCGGGTGAGACGGCCACGCCGGAACCAACGCAGACGGCGCGCCTCTTGTTTTTGCTTGGCGTCTGCTGCGTTTCGCTCGCGGGAGAGCCGAGCTGCTGCCAGCCCCTTTTGGACCCCGTTATTCAAGGCCTGCGGGAAAAATGGGGTCCCGTCGAAGCGAGAGAAAGCTTTCAAGCCCTTCTCCTATCAGCAAAAATGACTTCAACCTTTCCGTCGCCACGAGCCACTTTCTGGATAGCGATTGACACCAAACTTGCATTTTTTGGGGAATAACGGGAAGGGCAGCCCGCTCTGAAACCTTTTCGTTCACTCGTTCATATCATTCGCAGGCGGCCTTTCCCGAAATAACGTGCCTCGGCCCGTTTGTAGTCATTCGCAATGTTGCGCTAACCTCGCTTGCTGATTTCGGTCCAAAATAGTTTCCAAAAAGTTTCCGTGAACGGTTTCTGCCGTGTGACAGGCGCCCCCGACCCCTCGCGATGCATAACGTTGACAAATGGCAGCGGGAAAAAGAAGTTTGTGAGGCGGAATCCTGACGGGAAGATGCTCCAGCGTTCACGGCTCGCTTTGCGATCCCTGCTGACGTCCTGTTCGCAACCAGCCAAAATGGAAAAGTCGGCTCCTCGTTCGCCCCGTTGGTTATTTTATGTTTTGATCTCGTGCAAGAACAACGATCGAACGTGATGTGTTGTCACGCAGCGGTCGTTGAAACGGACCAACGAAGCCAAAGTGGCGCATTCCCCCAGTGGGCGGGAATCACCGTGGGAATTCATGGGATTGCGCCGCGTGCGTTTTGGTTCCTCTTAGCGATTCCGAGCCATCCCCGAGTTTTGCATTTCCACCATGAAATTCAAATGAGGGGGGAAAAAAAAGATGCCCACTGGCGTCCCGCCCCCCCCGTGGGGGATTCACCGGCCGTGATTGATTTTTATCCGAGTCATCTCCATTTGTTTGCGGGTATTGCCGAGGCGACATTCAAATGCGACGAGACCGACTCGTGAAAATAAGGCCAAGTGGGGGCCTCAAAGTCAGATGCTCTCTTTTTTTTTTTTTTAACTTGACGGCCCCTGCCCCTGCTGCTGCAAGCCTTCTCATCTTTTGATTCCGAGATAAGGCCCGCCCGAGTGCCGCCGCCGCCAGTGTATGAATCAAAAGGCGGATAAAATGACACTTGCTGCTTGTTTACATCGCACTTGATCAGACGAAGATGCGGCCCAAAGGTGACGTGCGCACCACTCGGCCCAGTCCAAGTCTTTGTCTGGCTGACATCTTTTTCTTTGCTTTGTTTGCTTTTTTCCCTGGCGCCAAATGTGCACGGAAACGCGGCGGGCGAGGTTACCCTCCTCGCCCGACCGACTCCACTAAAAAGCGGCGGACGAACACTTTTGAGCCAATCTCTGAATCGGAGCTTTGGCAACGTCATGCGACGTCGCCAAAGTGAGCGGCGGCCCCCTTTGGCGACCTTTGACCTGAAGGATGTGGAACTTTTCTTTCCCCTCCAATGAATTGGGAATGGCGTCGCGCCGGCGTGAGGCCAGCCGGCCGCAGCTCGCCTTGGCCCTGCTCAATAATCCAGCGGCCGCTGATGCAAGAGCTGCGCCGGCTGCATTTTTCATGAGCTGGCTCCAGTCAGGCACTGATTCAAACTCTTTTTTTTGTTTGTTTGCTTTTCAAGCTAAGCTCGACGCCTCTCTCTCTCTCTCTCTCTCTCTCTCTCTCGCGCGAGGATTCACGACCCGAACGCCTCCCCCGTCACTCCCGCTTATCGACAAGCCAAGTCGGCGTGGAGCCGAGCGTCATTTGGCGACATGGCGTCTTGCCTTGACTTGAAATGACCCGTGGGGGTCATGACCTTTCGTATCGCCGACGATGTAGGTGGAGCGGCGCAGATTTTGGGTGGCGGCGAGCGTGGCGCGCCGAGGTGCTTCCGACCAAATTGCCGGCGACGGATGCCGCCACGTTTGGGCGCTCGGCGTGACGCTCGCTCACTCGCCATCGCTCTGTCAGTCAAAGACAGAAAAGGATCAATGGAAGGAGAAGGGGAGCTTGGAATCCTCACTCGCCCTTGCCAACGGGGTCTTTTTTTGGGGGGGCGGGGGGTTGGCTGTGCAATTTGTGCAACCTTAATGTGAGATTGCGCACGTGCATGACGACCCTGCTGCAGACCTTGAGAGAGGAAGCACATCAATGTGTCTTTTGTGCAAGCTGCTGTGGCCGCCATGGCAACTGCTACCTGTTCTTTGAGCTTCGTGATTCCATTCGCACCAATATACGGACCCCCCCCCATCCCCCATTCCCCCGCCGCGCCGTGAATCCCCCGCCGCGACGCGCTTCCGTCTGCTTGCCCGTGACGCCCGCCCTGTTTTTCTTCTTGTTGTTGTTTTCTTCTCCGTGCAGCCCGCTCATCATGTCTGCACTTACCGATGGGAATAATTGATGAGGCCATTTTCTTGGCGAGTGACCAAAGGAGCGAGTGAGCGAGGGGGGGAAGGGGGGGGGGCGCGCAAGCCAAGGACTCGCTTTGCAACACGGCGGCTGAAAATGGAGGTCGCGCCTTTTTGGCTTTTAGGCCGATCTCCTCGGCTGTTTTCAATTTGCGAGTTGGGTTCAGCTGTTGATAGATGAGCCAGCGGACTTTGGGTCCGGTAGGGGCGGGGGGGGCCATGAATTTTTCTGGGTGAAGCTTAAGCGCCCAGCCGACAACGGGTAACATCCACCTGGCTTCCCAAAGGCCAAACGATTCATCAAAAGAGGCTTTCTGCTGTTTGGGGCCAGTTGAAGACGTTTGCTCGGCTGAATGCTAACAAGCCACGCCGGGCGCCGTCGTTGCAGTTGTAATTTGGCTGCCGTTCGCTGCCCTTCGTTCAGTTTACGACTGAGTGAGAATTTGCCCCTCCCCCGAAGAAATCGTGAAGATGCCTGAACAAATGCTTGTCTGCACTTCCCCTCCAGTCCTGTCGGCGGCGGTCACGCGCATCGGAAGGAGCGTCCGTTCGCCGTTGGCAATCCAAAAGGAGCCCGCGCGCGCTTTGCAGAGGCAAAGAGGAGGCCCGCGTTCGCGTACAATCGAGTCCAATGTCGCAGACGCGAGGAGTGGTGTTGCCCCCGCAAACGTCTGTGAAAAAAAGAATTCTTTTGTGGCTTTTGAGAAGCGCGACATGAGCGCGGCGAGATGGCTCGGCGGCACCTTTTTTGCTTTCCGCATAATTCAGACAGAAAAATCAATTGCAGGCTCCATCTGGACTGTGCAGGGAATGAATCGAGTTGCAAGTCAAAGACGCTCACAGTCGAGCGCGAGAAGCCATCGAGACAATGTTGTCGGAGATTGCAAATTTCAGTCCCGTTTTCTTTCTTGGGCTCCTCTTTGCGGCCGTGGTCGGTTGGACGGAAATCGCTCGGCGTCCCTCGCGCGCTTTTTCGGTTGCCGCTGGCCACGTTTCCATAGCAACCGCACAGCGGCGCGTCCGATTCGAGGCCGGCCCGAATGAAACCGCGCAGAAAATCAATCGCCTTTCCGTTTCAATTAGCACCTTTTTTTACGGCCAGCGTAGCCCGACGGAACACGTCGGCGAAAGCGCGAATACATGGCGGCCGTAAAAAGCGGACCGGCCCAGCCCAAATGGACGCGGGCAAAAGGTGCCGCCTGCAGATAAGAGCGGCTTCTCCGTGTTGAGAGCCTGTTCTTGTCACTTTCAACAAGTCCCCCTGACACTTGCGACTCCCCCCCCCCCCCTCATTATCAGGGGGGGGGAGGTGTGAATAAAGATAACCGCGAGCACATTTGGGCCGTCAGGCCATACTGAAGGGAATCCAATTAAGATTAGAAATGTACTTTTAGGCGAAGTTGCATTCGCTTTTGTTATCGTGTTCAATAAATAAATAAATAAATAAATGACGTGGGAAGAGGGGGGGGGTGTATATATGTTTGGGAGGAAAGTAAGGGACCACAATCATATCTTAAAATGACTCCTTTGACTTTATTTCAAAAAGAACTGATGTCTCTGATGACTGCACCTTGCTGGCAGCTGTGACCGTTTCGATAGATACTGCCCCCAGGTGGCCGTGACGCGCACACACCAGGAGGAGCGTCGCAATGTCCAACGAAGCGAAGCAAAAACCGGAGATTTTTTTTTCTCCTCCCCCTTTGACGCTCAGTTTCACGATTTAACGTGTTCGTTATCCGGAAGCTGTCGTTCCGCAAATTGATTGCATTTCCGAGCTGCTCGCTTCCACTTATTTATCCTGCCTGTCGCTCGGCAACTTTGACATCTGACGAGGCGTCACCTGCTCCTATTTGCAGACCAAAGTTGATGATCTTATTTTGAAAACTCGGCCAGCTTTGATTTAGAATGACTGCAACTGTTACATTTCGCGTTTCAGGCTGCCCGATATACATGCCCCCCCCCCCCCCCCCAAAAAAATTGTGATTTGCATTGGCGTCTTTAGCCAAATATCAGACAATATATGAGAGACAACAACGATGCTTCTTTGTGGCTTCCGCCCCCTGCTCCTCTCTGTTCCACTG
Source organism: Hippocampus mohnikei (assembly GCA_026261675.1). Lineage (NCBI taxonomy): Eukaryota > Metazoa > Chordata > Actinopteri > Syngnathiformes > Syngnathidae > Hippocampus > Hippocampus mohnikei. The sequence continues at coordinate 1,821,066 of JAKGUB010000802.1, forward strand.
CGCGTTTCGTATTCTCCACGGCGTGCCTGCTTGTTGCGCCCGCCGCCCGGGGGCCCTTTGGTCCCCCAGCGGGTCCCCCCCCTGCAGCTTTCGCCTCCGCCCGAGGCGTCCTCGGGCCTCTTTTTGAAGGTCGGCGTCCGCCGGGAGACTTCTGGGCGCAAGTCCCGGGGACATCGGCACGGGGTCGCGACCTTTCGGAAGAGAAGTGGAAGTTGTGAATGTTTGAAATTCAAATCCCGCTTCTGCTTGATGGCGCCCCAGCTTTTTTTTATTTGGGAGTCAGAAAGGCATCGTGTGTGGGAACAGTGAGGTGGCCAAGACCGTTCCGACAAAAAAAAAAAAAGCGTCTTGAAGCAGAAGTTTCAATGAAAGAAAATAATTTTCTGTTTGTCCAAGTGGATGATGCGCCGCCGTCGAAGTCGGAGTCGCGACTTCAGAACATTTCTTTTCACCAAGCCCCTCGAAGTGCATCTGCAGACTGGGGATTGTGTGCTGATTGCAGGTTTTGCTTTTTCTCCTTAGTGTGAAGACGCCGCAGCGGAGTGACAAACGCGCTTTGCGGCCGGCCGGCCCCACCCGCCCGCCAAGCCTCATTCCCGCCAGTTCATGCCAGGACGTGCGTTTGAAACGCCTCCCGTCATCACGTCCTCGTGAGGAACACCGACTTGCTCCGGCGCCGCCGCCGCCGCCGCCGCCGCAGGCCGGTAAGTTCCCCCGAGGGCCGCGCGCGCCAACATTTGGCAAGTGTCCGTTTTGCATGTCGCGTTGCGCGTGAGTCAAACGCTCGTTCGCTGCATCACCGGGTGCCGACAGACGAACGAGAATCGCCGGCGGCAGTTGAGAAGTTGTGAGTCAGAGTGTGCGAATTCCGCTAAGCCTTCTCCGCTGAATACTTATTAGCCTCTGCCCGCCAACAGGGAGGGGAGGGGGTTGCGGCGTTTGCAGCGGCGGGTGTTTGGACACCTGCGCCTTGGTAGTTGCTCGAGGAGATTGGTGCACCTGCTCGCATGCGCACCGACGTAGATTAGTTTAGGGGCGGGTGAGGAGGGGGTGGTTGTCTAAAATCGCCGCTGTCACACGTTCTTGACCACCAGATGCATCCGTCAGTTGAATCCATTGCATCCTCCCCATTCAAATGAACGAGATGGCGTCAGTGAGTCGACTCATTTTCTCAGACACCGTTTTTCTTTTCGGTTGGTGGAGCGTGCGAGGAGGAGGAGCATCTGGCAAGCGACGGAAAAAGGCCAAACGAGAAGCCGGCCGGGGGGCCGCGTCGTTGTTGTTGTTTTGCAGTTGTCAGAAAAGTATCGGTGGTGAGCCATCAGAGAAAAAGCCAGCGAATGTGCCAGTCACTTAGCGGCAGGGGGCGGGGCTGTTGTGGGCGGGGCTCGTGTCGCTCTCTTTGGACGTCACGGTTGGACAGCTGAGCAACGTTGTTAGCGAGGCGTCGGCTCTATCAAAGTAGCAAATGCTGTCAAAGAAGTCATCGGCCTCGACTGTCGGGTCAAAGGTCGCGAGCACGTCAGCGGAAATGACGGCTGTCTCGGAATTGCTTTTTTTCATATTTGGAGTGACCGTCTCCCAATGCGCGTCGCATCGAGTCTAGTCAAGTACCTGCAGCGTTTGTTTCGTGTCGGGCTCTTCGTTCAGTCTCTGGTGGCGTTGTTTTTGTGTTGTTTTGTGTTGTTGTTGTTGTTATTTTGCGCCTGTAAAAATGTCGCCGGCGAGCCTCCGCATCGTTTCATGTGCCGACTTTGTTTCTTATAAATGGGACGGCGGTTAGATGTCGAGCGCCTCCGGCCAATTAAGGAGGAGAATTTACAACAAACATCCCACCGTCACTATCTCACGGTGCAGCCGATGCATGCATTATTAAGAACGCCGATGCATAATTCATAAAGGGCCGGCCGGTGGTTCCCAAATGATTCCTGGGCCGTGTTTGGATGCCGCCGGCCCGCGCGCGGCTCCAATTAATGACTTTGCTGCTGACGAGCATTCAAAGACCCCACCCAGTTTTGGGAGTCTTTTATTTTTTTGCCCCCAATACGTTGGATGAAAAACGAATGAAGCTTTGTGTCACCACGGCAACGCTACGAATGCTAATTGCCGTTGGCGTCGGAGCGCGCGCGTCAACGGTGTTGGGCGGCGAACTGCCCACGATGGCGCCGCACATTCTCGTTGGAGTAGTGGACGTTGACATCAAATGTGCTTTGCGGATGTATGGAGAAAACGAAACCCTCTGTAGGGGGTGGGGGGATTTCAGGTCATGGATATCGATATTGTTAAGTTACCTTCAAGAAATGTTTTTTTTTTTTTTTTTAATACTAACTTGACGAAACTCGCCTTTGAGTAATACGACGAGATAAAGCTCTCATCAATAAGCCCACGCAGGTCAGCTCAGTGTGTGTGTGTGTGGGTGTGGGGAGGGGGGGGGCTGTCCAGATCGTGTTATTTTTGAACAAATTCATGAATTTTGGATTTCTTCCCCTTTGTCATTTTCGATTGATGATGATAATAAAATATTAAGCAGAAAATTCAGCATGACTTTGAAAGAACTTTTGAACTCTTCAGCCCACACAGAAGTAGAGCAGAATTTGCAGACTTTGGACTGGAGGACCATGACAAACAAGGACTTGCTCTCTTGTGCCCGTTTCACGACTGTGGACTGTCTTGTGTATTTCTGTTCTTGGACTTAGCCGAAGATGATTTTTTGTTGTTGTTGTCATCGATATGCCTCAAAGATTCTTTTTTGAGCGTTTAACCCCCCCCGCGTTAAACGGTCAGCTCATCAAGTCCAGCAAGTCCAAGTATCTGCTCTTGGCGGCATGAAAGCAAACAAATGTAACGTGAAGGACATCTCCATCGATGAGGGCCACATAATTGGCCTCCTCTCTCGGCTTTGAGATGCGCGAAATGTTTAAATTTTTTTATTTTTAAAAAAAATCAGAGTGGCAGGAGCGTTTTTGTTGAGCCGAAACTATTTCAAGGATGTTGAGACAACCCGCGTCTGCGTCCGCAGTGATTTGGGACAAAGGCAATCGATGTCCAGCGACATGAAAGCACCCCCGAGTCAGGTGGAGTTCTTTTGTCGTTGTATTTCACGGAGGGGGGGGGCGACGGCGATGGGATTAAGCTTCTTATTGAACCGCGTTGAGAATTAGAAACGCTTGGACCCCATTAAGCATAATCCCGTTTTACCCACCGGGATCCGGAGAATGCATTTGCCCCCCGATGGCGGTTGAAAGAAGGAATTATTTCCAAGATTGCCGCACGGGATCGACTTTGGGCTCCGCTCGCGACGAGCGGACGCCAAGGGCCGAGTTTTGGGGAAGTGAGGCGCGGTGCGAAAGACGCTGGCGAGCGCAACCGGAGTTCGCCGTCGTGATTTGAGTCTTTCTGGGCTTGCCAAAGTTTCCATCATCTGACACGGGTGAAAGCTCCGTTGCTCGCTGCGCCCGTCAGCCCCATCGGGGGCTGGACCGGCGATGTCATGTCAAGCAGCCAAAGCAGCAGCTTTTTGCTTGGAAATCTCCTCAGGAGATGAGATGCGCCATTGACTGAACAGGAAAACAGCCTGCGTATGCAAATGCGTTGTGGGACTTGAAGAAAATGCTTTGGGGGGGGGGGGTCACGATGCATTTTGAACGCGTCGATGTTGATGAAAGGCCGATGCGATGGGATGGAAGCTGAGGCTTGGTGGAAACCTTTGCGTTCTCCGCCCACTCTGACCTCACTTCCTTCCTCGTTGCCCCCCCCCTCCCTCCCCCATGATTACAGCTTAGGTCCCACCTGGTCTCCTCCTGTGCCGTTGACTTCCCTTCACTTGTTCCACGCCTCTGCTGTCATAAGCAAACGGCAAAATCAATCGAACAAGATTTTATTTTTTGTTGTCCCTTTCCAATACGTCTGCCGCCAAGCGGCTTTTTCGTCGGCGCTCATTTCTAATTTGTGACAAGCGCAGCTGGTTGCCAAAAGGCAGTCGGGTACATCCGCCGAGATCTGACTTTGCGCCGCCAGAAATACAACCCGGGCTGTTTTGGGGCTGTTCTTGCTGTTGCGGTGTGACGGCGCCATAAATGATGCACGCGCAAGAGATGCAACGGCATGGCGGCGGGTTTGCGCGCGCGACAACTTTGACGCCGAAGGAGCTCACGATTATTTCCCGTCGGCATTCGCGCGTGTTGCTTGGCGTGGATTTCCTTTCTCATCATGTGAATCGCTTTTCTTCCTCTTTGGGTCCAAAGTTGACATTTTTCTTCCCGCTGTGTGACTGCTGAGAGCATACTCATATCGTAGCGATCGTTTTTGTTGTTGTTGTTGTTGTTTTGCGCAACTTGTGTCATGAAATGCTGAGAGTCAAGGATTTTTTTGGGGGTGGGGGTCGACTCCATTGAATTTTGTCAAGTGGTTCCAGGAAACCAAATCATCCGGCTCCACATGTCTTTTTTTTCTGGAGATGATCCCTCCATCGACCGTTTTTGTTGCCGTTGACCTTCCCAGCGCTCGGCCAACTTGTATCGCATCTTGGGCTACGCTATGCTACGCTACGCTACGCTACGCTACGCTACCGCGCAGTAAGCAAGCAAATAATCCCCCATCAGTTTGTCCAGCTCTGACAGCAATGAGCTGTGCTGCCATGGAGTTGGAAGATCCATCTGGAGGGCATCCCCCCCCCCCCCCCATGAGATTTCCATCGCCTAAAACCCGGCGTCCCTCGCAAATGTCAGAATAAGCATTGAAGTCTGAACTTGAAGTCGCTTGTCATGCTGCTGTTTGCTTTGCTCATTGGACGCCTTTGCGCCTCTCCTCCTCATTTTCTCCCCCCCCCCCTCCATCCATCCTCCCCCTCCCTGGGGTGTGTCTGTGCCTCTCCTCTCCATGCAGTGCGTGTGCGTGTGTGCGCGCCGCCGCCATTGCCGCCTCCCTCCCTCCCTCCCTTCCTTCTTTCCGCCTCCCATCTGCATCTGCTGCAGAGCTTCGCCAACACGCATCTCGACCGCTCTCCGTCCTCCTCATCATCCTCATCATCATCTTTTTCGTCTTCTTTCTTTTTTTTTTTTGCCTGTGTTGCCGTGGCGATGGGACACTCGCCAGGCGTGACTTTTGGGGCGTTGAGGACGGCAGCTGGGACGCGCGGGGACGCGTCGCTGGATTGAGCCAGCCGTCTGTCCCTCAGTCTCCCGGAGCAGCCGCCGCCGCCGCCGCATCGGGATCCCCCTCTCTCCCGAGCCCTCCTCTCATTTTCATCTCCCACTGTGGGAATGCGGCAGAGGTGAACCGGTCGTCAGGGTGTCCACCGCTTCTCACTCCAGGAGCGGAGATATTTGCGGAGGAGAGCGGCGGGCTGCAGGCGGGCGGTCGGACGGCCAGCCAGCCCCCCCACCCCCACCCCTCCCCCGTCACTCCAGGAAAGCAAAAGTGCAATTGGCGGATCAGTTGGATGAGCACCAGCATCGTCGTGTTTCGACTTCACCTCCTTAGTGGATTATTTCCCCCCAAAAAACAACAAGAAAAGGGGCAATTGGGGGGGGTTGCAATCTTGAACTTGGATGATCAAACTGAACGAGCGAGCAAGGGAACGGCACTTTTCTTATCTTCAAGGCAGCGAGAGTGGCACGCACACGGATTTACAGCTGTGATCTCCAGCACCTCGCGATGGATCAATCGCTTTCTTTTTTGGTTTTCGACACGGGAGTGAAGCATCTTGGGATTTATCATCGCGCCCCCTCCCCACCCCGGAGCCACCTTCCTTCCTTCCTTCCTTCCTTCCTTCCCTCCTTCTCACCTGTGCCGAGCTTGTGTGTGTTCTGGCGTGGATGTGCGTGTGCGCGCGTTGTGTTTTTGCTCCCCCGTCCGCCAGAGGGTGTGCGGGTTGTTGTGTCGCTCGTGTCCGCATGTGAGCGCCGTGACGGCTTTCAATGAGTTTCAGGACTAGCTGAGCGTTAGTTCCGCTCGAGTAGCGCTTGAAAGGCGTTCGCGTGAAAATCGAAATTGTCGCCTTGAGATGCGTCCGTAGGCCAGCCGTGTCCGCAAGATGCGCCGCGTTCATTCTTCGAGGCCCCCCTCCGTCTTTCGGCGACGGGTTTGACCTCCAAAAGCTCCCCGAGAGTCGGAAAGCAAGATGAGCCGGCACTCCGGCGCCAGCCCTCTGGCGGCCATGACGCTGGAGGAGCCGGGGGCGGAGCCGGCGTCCCCCCGAGCCCCGGGCCCCTTCCGCTGCGGCCCCTGCGCCGTCTGGCCCCGCCAGCAGACCTGGCTGTGCGCCGTGCCCTTGGTCATGGGCTTTGTCGGCCTGGGCCTCAGCCTCATGCTGCTCAAATGGATCGTGGTGGGCTCGGTCCAAGACTACGTCCCCACCGACCTGGTGGACCCCAAAGGCGGCGTGGGACAGGACCCCATATTCCTCTCCAAACCCAGCGCCGTGCCCAAAGGGCCGGACGTTTCCACCGCCGCCTCGACAACGACGGCGGCGGCGGCGACGACGACGGTTTCCACCACGACGCCGCTGGCCGCCGACGGGACCGCCCCGGCGCCGAGAACTCGATCCGGCCGCGGCGAACCGCTCCGCCGACGGCGGCGCCGCAGAAGGCAACAGGGCGCCGCACCTCCACAACCGGGTCGGCACCCGCGTGGGCGGGACGCCGACCGCCACCCGCGCCCCCCGACTCACGCCGCCGCCCGGCGGCAAGGAAGTGACCCCTCGCGGCGCGGTCAGGAAAGGAAGCGGCGGCGGCGTCGGCGGGCGCCACCCCAAGCCGGGACAGACCCCCTCCGCCACCCCCGCCACCGCCGCCACTGTGAGGATCGCCACTAAGGTCCGGACGACCACCTCTCAGCCGCCCGCCCCCCCAGCGAAGCCCACGGCTCGCTGGACTCACGGGCGTCAAGGGAAGGTTCCCGCGACTCGACCGCAGCACCGCTTCCGAACACGTGAGTGACCGGTCTTGACAGAATGGCGGCAATTAAGGGCCGCCCCTCACCGACCTGAAGACTGGGCGACGACTCGGGTCTCGGCGATGTCTTCTATGGACTAGCCGGGGAGTCACAGAGAAGCCGCAGACCTTCGGTCTACCTTTGGAGACCCCTCGGAGACTTTTTTCCAAGTCTCCAGGAGGCTTCGGAGACGTCGCGGAGAGCAGCGCCGCCTGCGACTTTGGCGACGTCTCCGAGAGCCGCCGGAGATGGAGGAGACGTCGCTTTGACGTCACGAGTCTGGCGCCGTCTTCTGGGCGCTCCACAGCCGGCCAGATTTGGCCCTCCCGAGTCGCCGCGGCAGTCTCTGAGGGGGCGGCACTTTTTTGCAACCGGGGCGCCACGCGAGGCCGGACGGCCCTTCGTGTGACTCGGGTGTATGCGAGCTGTGCATTGGACGAGCGGGTTACCATGGCGATCCCCTCATTCCGACACGGTTTCCCTCTCGGCTTTGGGCAAACTGTCTCTCAATTTGTAAATATTTGTTGAATGGCCCGCTTTGCCTGGCTTCTCTTGACCCGCGGGCTCTTCTTGGACTCAAGCGACTCCATTTTGTTGCACACGCGCTACAGTGGCTCCTACTCGGTCAGGTCCCTTCCTTCGTTTGGTCCTTGCCAGCGACCAATTAGCAATTGTGTTCTTCACAATGTTCACAACGTTTTGTTGTTGTTGTTTTGAATCCTCTGGTAGCTTATATTGACACATCCCCCGAAGATGTGTTGAGTGAATGCATTGATTCCCTCCGACTTAAACGTACTTCAGATGGACTTGTTCAACGATTGATTTTAGCGCTGAGGAATTTCCCCTCGGGTAACCTTTGCGGTCACCGATTTGCTCCCGTTTCGTTTCGTCGTAAAAGAAAACCCAAAAACAAAGAGAAAAGCAAAACGAATTCATACAATAAAAGCCTCAATTCAGAAGAACATTAGTGGGCGGGGCAAGTTTGCAGAAACCTCGTCGTTCAACGCAAAGACTTTGATCAGCTCGGTCAGCGCAGGGTCGGCCTCCGGACGCCATTTGCACCCCTGTTCGTTGCCCCCCGCCTGCAAATTCCGCTCCGACCCGAGAATGACATGGAGTCGGCGGAGTTGCGAGCGGCGCTGATTGGATCGGGTGCACCGAGGTTAAGCTAACGCTAACAGAGCGGATGAGCAATCTCGGCAGGGAACAAAATGAGATTTCGGTCTGAATGAGGAGCTCCCATCACGCCGCCGCTGCTGCCGCCAAAAGTCAACCAGCGCAGGTGACCAGATTGGAATCAAAGAACGATGACAGCGACGCCGGCTCCGATTTCACAGGGTGCCTCTGAGGTCCTGCAACAAGCTTGCAAAATATGGTGGGACGCTCCTGCGTCGCGCAGGAAGGTTGTTTTGCCGCTCCTTTTCGATCGCACCGGGCCGAGTTCCGAAGAAACTTGAAGCCCTGCCGTCACTTCCTTCCATTAGATGGAGAGCGGCCGCCTTTGTAGTTCCAAAGCGATCCTCTAAGCCCCCCAAAAGTGCGCTTGATGATCTGCTCGGGGATGATATCGCGATCAACCGAGTGGAGACGTGTTGAGACAACGCATGGGGAATGACTCAGACCCAAGAAGCGCCTGCAGCAGGCGCCGCCAAAGAAACGCCGCCTTTGGACGTGCTCCGCTGCGCTCTGAATTCTTTTGACGGCGGCGCCGTGCCAACCGGAGCTCTTTGGCTTCCCAATTATCAGCGAGTTAAAAACAAAACATGATTTGCATAACGTCGCGCGGTTCAAATATGCGCGCATATTCGTTTGAAGATGGCCGCCGGCCTCGGGCATCTAATACGCCGGCGGAGACACTTGACACCGATGGGCACCAATTACAAAGCGGCGGGGGTGGGGGGGGGGGGGCAAGCCGAAGACAAATTATCCCGGCCAATATGTGGAATTTGGTGCTTTCCGCTGCAAGTGCCCAGCACGGCCCGCCGACTCTCGGCGAATCAATCGAGCGGAAAGACGAGGGCGGAGGCGGCCGGCCCCGCAGTGACGAGGGCCCGGCCGGCTTCAAGAGCCAAAACCAGATTGGATTTGGGAAGGCGGAGAGACGCATGCGCGGTCTGGAGCGCGCCATGTAGTTCACGGTCGCGTCCGTTGCAGAAAGGGCGGCGGGAGGATGATGGCACGATGCCGAAGGGGACGGAACATGCGGAGGGGAAAAAAAAAATGGGCTTGGTCTCGCTTTGAGGTTTATGAGAGCTTTCATTGATCAGTCGATAAAAGCGGCGCTTTACGGGCCGTGCCACGGAGCCAAAGAGCAAACGCTTGGAAAGTCGGCCCAACCGTCTTGGGGAAAGGGCCGAGACCAGACGGGACGGGACGGGAGGGGTCCTTCCGGTCCGCATCCTCGGACAATCCGCGGCGGCGGTCGCGCGGCACTGCGGCACTTGATTGGCAGCGCACCAAGTCCTCCCTCCAAACGAGAAACCCGATCGCTTGCCGCGTCCCAGCACCTCACGCACTTTAGAAGCTCGGCGGTGACCCTGACGTTCACCTTCGCAACTCAAGTTGTCAAGTATTCCGCGTATGCTCGGGGGCGGGGTCTCCACTCCCGCCGTCTGCATTTCTTGTCCCGCAGCGGAAATAGAACTCAAGTCCTCAAGTCTCGCTGTAAGTACGCACGGAGGCCACCGACTACAAATCACAGCGCGTGGCGTCGACAAACGGTCCGAGCGGGAAGTGACAAAGGCGCGGCGGGATTCGGCGAGGAGTTACGTGCAGTACACGGTGGTCGCGCTGCCCCTTTAAATATTCATGTCCAGAAAAAGGCAAACGAGGAATGTGTACTGCAGGAAGCATGAATAATTGATGGCGTGTCCCATTTGTAAAGTGCAGGAGGGGTGGGGGGGGGGGAGCTAACAGCCAGAACGCGCTGTCGGAGGCTAGGCTACGTGCTCGGCTAAAGTTTGACGTGCCGCTTGTGAAATAAGAGAACAGGCTGCGTTGTTAGCTGCGGAAATCAAGAAACGGAGTTGAGCTTATTGATCGGCGGGTGAGAGCGGGCCTCGCCGTCGCCGATTGCAATCCAGATCGGAATTGCGTCCCCGCTGACGATTAGAAGACCGACGCGGATGTCGCGTGTTTGCCGCGCATTGATTTGTAGGAAGCATTGCCTCCGTACTTGCCCGCTTGTTCAGCGCAAATCCTCCTCTCGATAATTCGGTCGGTCGCAAAATCGTTGACTCGTTCGTTCGGAAGCCGCCGCCACCGGCCGCTATCGTGAGGGAAGGGGCGGCGTGCCCAAATAAAGTCCCGCACGCGGCTGTGGTTGCTGCGCGGCGAATTACCCGCCATTAAATAGGATCTGAGACCGTTCGATTCGCCCTATTCAATCAGGGACTCACTGGGGGGGGGGGCGCTTGTGTTATCCGTTTGTACCAACACAGGGGAGACGGACGGCCGAGGCAGTGCGGCCTGTTTGGTTTGTTTTAACTGCCAACCTTGCCCACCTGGAGGGCAGTACGACACACACAAAGGTCGCGGCTCCTCGCAGAGGATAAAGAATACGTGACCGTGAACGCTCATCGTGATGAGAGATGAAATGTGCTGTTTGTTGGATTATTGTCACTTGGAGGCTTGTGCGTTTCTCACCGCGTTAGCTTTAGCGCCGGCTCGCTGAGTCAAGGCGAATGTTTAGTTTGAGAGCAACCTGGGAGTGACGTGGAACATCTCGAAGCCTCCCTTATTTCCGTGAATTGTTCAAGATGATCGGCGCCGCTGAAGTTGAACCCGTTCCGTGTTGGTCGTCGTTTTTGTGGTCGTAGAGTTTTTGTGTGCGGGACACACAGCAAGACCGGAACGTCAAAGCCCAGAGCTGCGAGGCCCACGTGCTGCCCGCAGATAGAACGTGGCGTGGCGTCAAGCCGTTGACGTCAGAGCCAGCGTCGCCGCGGGGAACGGCGTAGCACGTGGAGCGTCATCGGATTCACACCTAGCATCCGGGGCGGGGGGGCGTGATTGATTCATCGCAATGCGCCGCCTGCTGCCACCCCCGTCGACGGGAAGTGTGCCGTTGGCGAGGATGCGGAAATGAAGGTCACTTCTCGCGCTACCTGCCACTCCCAGTGAAGATGCCCCCTCTCCGAAAAAATGTCTCCGTTGAAAATCCCTGAGCGGAAAAAAACACTTGCGATGGAGTTGTCTCGATATCTGGTTGGGAAAGTTGCATGTGGAGCGGACGCCGGCGCCGCGCCGGAAGGGGGCTGTGACGTGGCGGGCGCGGCGACGTTTTTATGCTGGTGCTGATTTGAAAATGTAGAGATGAGAGATAGAGAGAGAGCCGAGGAGCTGCAGTTATTTTTGTCTCTTCTACAGCGGACGGCAAATGATTTGCGGCACGAGAGCCGTGGCGGCGATTTAGTGGGATGGTTCCAATTTATACGCCCCCCATCGATTCACTTTATTTTGAAAGGTTCCATTTTAGCAGTCGAAGTTACGACGGTCCCTCTCGCACGATAAAACAAAAACAAAACCCGGTGAACTTCATTTCATCCGCTTCCCCCCCCAGCGCGGACAGCGAAAATGTGAGCGCGAGTCGCTGCGGCGTCCCCTGCGCCCGCCGCAGCGACTTTTGGAGCACGAGCTTGGCTTCACCCGGTCAAGTTGTCGAAACGATCGCCAGCGCCGAACATTCCGCCGTCCTCCCGTTTAATTGTGCCTCGCGTTTTGATGACTCGCGGCGCTCCCGCTCCGATGATTACCCGTTGCGAGATGATTGAGCGGGCGTGAGGGTCGCGTTAGTGCGCGCTGAGCCGCTCGCTTCAAGGTAAAAAAAAAAAAACGAGGCATCGTCATCGTCAAGCCCATCGCTCAGCCATGAGAAACGCATCAGACCGGCGAGATCCCTTGTTGTCTTCCCGCCCATCCGTTTGTCGTTGACCAGGAGTGTGAAAGATGAACGTCTGCAAAAGTTTCCACCCGACTTGAGGGTCGGCGTTGACATTTTTCCAGCGTCGCTCTTCCCGCACAGGCCCGTCGCAGGCGCGTCCCCTCCGGTGATGTATGTGGACTCGCCGGGCACAAATGGCGAGAGCAAAGCCCATCATGTATTTTGCACGGCCTCGATTAATGGAAGGGAATGAGGGGCTTAGCGCGTGCGGTGGGGGGCAGGGGGGGGGGGTGGCGGCTTGAGAGCCGCGAGAGGCTCTCCCGTGCGCTCGGTGCACTGTCATCAAGTGTGTACTTTGATCCCAGCTGGAGTCGGCGACGCTCGAGGATGTGATGGAATATTTGATGGCCGTGTGTGAGAAAGCCATGCCGGCGGGGGCTGCATTTGTATTGCGAGAGTGAGGCCAATTAACTTCCATCTTTTCGTGTTTGATTTCGTCCGGTCATGAGGTCACCACTTCTTATTTCTTGTCACTCGCCGTTTGTCCTCATTGCGGGTTTGTGGCCGGCGGGGGCTCGACATATCGAGAGATGGATGCGACGGAAAACGAATCGAGTGACATGCCAAACCGCCAAAACGGTGCGGCATCCCTAACCCCCCCCCGCCTGCTTTTTGTGTGCAAACACGGCCACGTTTGCTTTCCGTTTGTATTCACGCGCCGACGCTTAAACTGTTTTGGAGTAACACGAAACTCAATCTTGGCTTTGGGCGACATCCGGGGCATGCCCGTCGAGCGCAGCCCGCCGCGGAGAGAAGAAGAAGCTCTCGTTCTTTCGCTAATCCACGACAGCTGGCGACGTGCGTGCGCGTTGCGCGTTGCGTTAGCACGCGGCTGCGCCACAAAGCAAGAAGTCCATAGCGGGGGGCTCACACGTGTCCAGCTGTGTCAAGCTGCCGGCCTAGATGGAGCCCAGAGTTGGGGGGGGGGGGGCCAGCACGCTCGTTTCTTCAACACTCCAATCCTTCATTGAAGTACTCCGACTGCTACTCTCAAATATAATCGGGGATGTATTCGGCAGCGTATGTGCCCGTGTACCTGATCCATACGTATATACAGATGTGTGTCGGTGTGTGTGTGTGTGTATAATTCTCGCACTTATTTGGGAAGTTGAGCCTTGATGTAAACGCGCAGCAGATGATTTAGTTGAAGTGGCAGCGGCGCTGAGTCGGCAGGAAAGCAAAGCCGGCAGTGAAGAAGCGGCGCTCTGACTTTCTTGTTGAGACTTGTGTGAGGTCACTCGCGCGCCTGAAGAAGATTTTATTTTGAAAAGTGACGGGATTCTCTCCGTCATCGGCAGCGCTGACTGACCCCGAGGCTCATAAACCCAAAAGCAGGTTTGAAAAGTTTCTTTGCAATTGGGAAATGAGGATTGGCCACCGGGGCCCATTTCGGGAGGGCGACTTGAAATACCGATTGACGGCCGCGCCGGGTGATTGCGCAATATGCGGCGAGCGGCTCGGTGACGCTGTCCAATCGCGTTCGTCAACCAATGGAGAGCGTCGTACGCATTGCGAAGAACCGTACTGGTTCAATCAATACAATTGAAATTTGCCTTTTTTTTTGGTGTAGCCTCGAACCCAATTCTCCTCCCCCATCCCCCCTCCCCCCAATATAAAAGTGGGGCAGATATGTGACAATGGTGACGACTTAACAGGCAGTCGAGCAAGTCGAAGCGGGTGGGCCTGATGGCACACTGGGGAGGCATTCTCTGCTCTAATCTTCTTAGTGTGGATTTACTTGGTGGCAGACGCGCTGCGCCCCCCCCCTCCCCCCCCTGCAGCGGGCTGTCATATATGAGAGAGGACGGACATCTTGAGTCTTACGACCGGCTCCCAATCCCCAACCTGACGCCGGATCAGATCATGTGATCACAATGGATTTTGTTCTCCGTGATGAGAGGAGGGCGGGGGTGGGGAGGGCACACAACCTGAGGGCGGGAAGGGGAGGGGCGCGTCTCATTCAAGGTGACTCTGAGCCAGCAGGTGCAAGGTCAGGAATTTTCGGTGAAGATGGGCGGGGGGCGGGGGGGGGGGGGGGTACTTTGCTCCGCTCCCTTTGGCCGCCACAAAGAGCGCGGCGTGGCGAGAAGCTTCGGGATGGGCAAATGTTGGACTTGAGCAGAACACGTTCACGCTTGAAGCCAGAAAAAGAGAGACGAGAGTGAGCGAGCGAGGCCCGCTTCTCTGAGCCGCAGCCGGAGGGAGGGGGAATGCATTTTCACGTGAAATATTAAAGCCCCTGCATTAATCTGTCTTGCCGCTCCCCGGGGTGCCGCTGACGCCCCCGTCCTAGCGAGAAAGCGGACTGGCTCACCTCAATTGGCCGCCATGTTGTTTTTTTCTTCCCCCTGTGCTTGATTCTCTTGCGGATGACCTGTTGGGGAACAAGAGCGAACCGCTCTCCGTGTGCCAGGTCAAACCTGGAGGCAGCGCTTGGGGACAGCCCGCCCCCACCCCCCCTCTCACCCCGCCCCCTCCTTAGGGCCACTCTCCTCCGCAGTCAGCAGTCTTGCGCTGGCACCGCTGGTGTTGACTCGATGCATATGATTAGAGATTCTCCAGCTCGCGCTTGGCCCGAGGCTTGTCGGTGGAATATGCTTGAGCGCCCTTCCTCCTCCTCCTCCTCCTCCTCCTCCTCCCTCGCCATCTCTCCACATGTCGCCCGCCCGAAAGCGCACACGTGCGCAGCCCATGAACGACACGTTTCTCTCCCTCACGCCGTCCCTCCTACTCATTGATTGACACCAGCCCTCGCTCCGTCCGACACGCGTCTGCGCGGTTCCTCTGCCAGCCACTCATGTGAAAACGGCCTACCTCGCCCCCCCGGCCCCCTCGCCTCCCCCCCCACCCATCTTGCAAAAACCCACACGGGCAATTACGCGTGATGGCAAAGCAAACCCCTCGGTCCGACACGTGTCGTTCTGGAATGTTTTTCGCCGTGACAATGGAGCTAATGAGCCTAGCGCAAAGCTAATGAAGATGGTTTGAGCAGTGAGTGCAACCTGCCAGTTAGAGATGCACGCCGTCGGACTCGCGTACGCTTCGCGTTTGTGAATGCTTGATTGTCTGGGAAGCGGTCCAGGGGTGCCCGGAATCAAACGGTCTCAGAGCGAGCCCGATGAAAAGCAGCGCCGAGCCTCTCGGTGGAGCTGTCCGGTGCTGAAAGCGGTGCAATCGCAATCGGTGAAGGGAGGAAAACAAAACAAAGCCTCATTTAGCAGAGCGCCGGAGGCAACTTGAGTTTCTTTTTCGGTCTCTGTTTCAGTATTAGTCTAAAAAAGGTTTTAATTGCAAGTGAATTAAGTCATAATGAATAAAAAGGCCTGCCGGCTTTAATTGACAGCCGTGACTAATTTTCGTCGCGGCTTTATTTACGCCGCGGCCCCTTCTCCTTTCGCTATTCTTCTCCAACAATGCGCAACTGGGAGCTAATTAGCTTGTCCAAGTCTTGACGTTTCCGCTTGACGTCGCCTAAACAAACGTGACGGTGAGTGTCGTGCGGGCGGGTCGCCGGAGACCCGGCGACTGATTATCCCGGCAAATGTCAAGTTGGAAGCTGTCTGTCGTTTGAGTCGATTGGCTTTGAAAATCAAAGGATGAGGAGTCAAGATGGCGCCGTCTTAGCGAGCGGCAGAAATGTGTCCATTTGTCCCATTAGACGCCCACTGAGTGGCCCCTTGAATAAGAAAAAAAAGGAAGTCCCGTCCACGTTCAATCGACGTATTCTTTGAGAGACGAGAATGGGCAAATTCGCAGGCGTCAAATGAAGTTGTAAGTTGTAGTAGCACCAATCGTCGCTAGGTGGCAGAGTGTCT
Source organism: Hippocampus mohnikei (assembly GCA_026261675.1). NCBI lineage: Eukaryota > Metazoa > Chordata > Actinopteri > Syngnathiformes > Syngnathidae > Hippocampus > Hippocampus mohnikei. The sequence continues at coordinate 1,836,756 of JAKGUB010000802.1, forward strand.
TACGCTGGGTCTTGGGGGGTTTGGAATGATATGCAGGACAAGCATAGGAAGTGCCTGAATAGTAGTCGCATTGTGAGCCAGTTGATTTGGGTGAAAAACGAGTTCTTGCACTTCATGTTGGCTTCTTGTTCAGCAGTTTGGTGCCCCACTTGAATCATGATTTGAAGATTGGAGAGGGGGGGGGGCGGAGAGAAATCATCCCCTTTGTCGTGGACGCCGGGTTTTGTCCGTAGCTCAAACAGCATTTTTGTCCTCCAATCGACGTGTCAGTGAATTGAAAGTGATTTGAAATGACGGGATGGATCAAATATCTGTAACTGCTTCTCAAACCTTGACCTCCACCGGGCAATCGGTGCGCGCAAGTGGACCGTGCGTCCTTTTGGAAGAACGGAGAAACATAAAAGGCTCCGACACCCCCCCGAGGTAATTGGCTGCGAGCGTGGCCGCCGGATGAATGGAGATGACATTAAGCGTTCCTCTGATGCGGTCCACTTAAGCGGGGCCACCTGACGGGCCCCTAATGGAGGCGTATGAATGTTTCAAGACCTGTGCTTCAGAGTGTGTGTGAGGAAGAGGAAGTGAGAGAGAGAGAGAGAGAGAGAGAGAGAGCACCTCTTCCCTCAAACTTTGGCGACAGCCTCGAGCGAGCAGGTGACGCAACGCGAGGGCTGCGCAATACGACGGAGGTGGCGGAAAAGCTGTCTTCCCACCCTGGCCACCTGCTGGCACGCCGATTTCATAAATATGAGACAAATACATTCCACGCGGCGGCCAAACAAACGTGTGACGCGCTTGCCAATGAACACTCGCATACCTTCCCGAGCGCCGCGCCGTGCCGTGTGTGTGTCGTGGCGGCTCATCTGGTGTGCCGCGGGAAATTACTCACCCCATTGCTTCAAAATGGAGGATTTGTTCATCGCAAACAATTTGTCGTTTAGCCGTTTCGACCAGCGTCGTGCATTGCGACGGGCAAAACAATCGTCGGCTTGATGTTTGGCCTCGCTAGCCGCAAACGCGACACTCGTGTCGGATGCCCGCGATCCGTCGCCCAATGGCGCCATCGAGCGGCGCATTTCCGGCAGGTGTTGCGGGCGGGCGGCCCCCGCCACTTTCACATCCGCCTCCCTTGTCACAAACCATGAGTGCCTCTCATCGGGCTGCCATTTTAGCTGCGACTTTGCTCTTAGCCACAGACGTTTCGTGTCACCTTCATTGATGAGCGGCAAAGGTACTTGCAAAGCAGTTTGCTGAAATCCCCTCCCCTCGCCCCCCCAACAAGAGGAGGAAGGGGAAAAAATGTAGTCAATAAGCAGAGGGAATTAGTGATGATGCGATGCTGAGCGATGGGCCTTTGAATGGTGACGGTTTGACCTTTTAAAAGGTGATCGGTAACAGCCTGCTCGAGCGGGGGGGACGGGGGGGGGACGGGGCGATCGCTGGGCTTGCACTTTTTCAACTCTTGCTATTAATCAGCCCCGACCGACCTTTACTCTTAAAACACCGCCACACTTGTGATTGGATGCGCTGCCCAGAAAACCTTTTACACCCTTCCAATGCGCCCCATTGCATTGCCAGATATTAGGATTTCACATATGGATATTTATGAAATCCCAAATGCTCATTTGTCAATTTGAGAGCACATCAGCTCCTGCCTCCAAGCTAATGGCACGCACTAATACCGCAATTTGTTTCTTGCTTTGTGATCAATGTGCGCAATTAAGCCCGTTTATTCCGTAGTTTGCCGCGTTCATGAATCGCGCACGTGGCATTTCGAATGCGGGAACCCCCCCAAAAAAAAACAAATACGGGACGAGCGCAGGGGAAAGAAAAAAAAATGCACATCTCGGCCCCGCCGCTGACTGATTGCCCTTCCCGCCGCTGTCCCGGTGATAGATGGCGAGCATGGCGGACTGTGACTAAATGAAGATCGCACGGTGGGGCGTGGGGGGGGGGTCGATTTGATGAAAGAATGAAAGCGGCGCAAAGCGGCATCTGCAGGCGCTACGGACAATTAGAAAGGCATATAGCCTGCTTAGCTGCGGGTGCAGGCGGCGGCGGGAGCGCCTTCAATAAAATCCTCGGCGATGAAACCGAGCTTACGGACGTGCGAACGGCGGGAGGAGTTCTTTTGGATGAAAAAGAGCAGCAGAACTCGGCCGAGCTAAGACGCCGCGGCGTGGTAGGCAGCACCGAGCCATCACCAAAAACAAAAAAAGCCATGGGGAAGCTCTTCGCCGGGCCGCTCTCGCCCAACGCCGTCCTTTCACGTCCGCATCAAACGGTTATCCCTTGACGCTCGGTCCGAGACAATTTCCTAGGCGGCGAGAATTTTTTCGCGACGCGACATTGCGAGGGGGGGGGTCAAAGCAGTCGCGTTTAATTTGCGTGTTAAAAGTTAATAACTTCATCGCCGCTTCCGAGATGACACGCCCTTTTGTCGTCGCTCATGTCAGCCGATGAAATATTAGTGTGACAGAGGACATTAAAAATGGCTTCCGTGTGTCATTTCTAATTGAGTGTCAGAGTGAAGCGCACTCGCCTGTCAAACGAGTCAAAATCCTGTCGCGCACACGCCCGCTTTCGACGTTGGGTCGGTCACTTTACCCGCTCGTGCCGTTTCAAAAGCGGATTTTGCTCCGTTGTTTTTTGGGTGTGTTGCTCCGGTGCGTCCACCTTTTGTTGACATCAAGCTGTAGCCGTCCTCGACATTGTTGGCCCGAGTGAGCGCAAGAAAAGGCTTCCAACATTGAACACTGCGTCCATTTCCGAAGGACTCTCGCTTTAGCCAGCGTTATGCTAGCTACCAGTTTCTTTCTTTCTTTTTTACTTCTGGACTTTTCTTTGGACCTCAAATAGGAGTTCATGTGAGCGATGGCTGTGAAGAAGAGCGACGTGCTAATGGGTCCCACGATGTACAGTATTAGCGTGACTTTCCATCCCTTTCGCTCTCTTTGAGGGGATCGACCACAGTTGAGGCTTTCGTCTCATCCGCTGGCTTGTCTCTTTCAAAGGACGTCTGTCGATTTCAATCCCGCCCCTCCCCTCGCCCCCCCCCGATTCCCTTTCAAGCAGCTGTTTCATATACATCCCCTGTGTTCACTTGGAACCGAAAACCCGTCTCCGCGCTACGCTAATATTACCCTTTCCTCATTGGATTTTCTTTTTGTTTTTTTGGTCAACCTGTCGAGCATGACAAATGCCTGCGCCAAATATAACCCGGTGCCACTTGAGGCTCGAGCCGAGATGTAATCAGCTGTAATGACTGGCAACAGCAACGTTGCTCTGCGGGCCCCGCAACGTCCTCGCCGGCGCATTTCCAAAGCTGTTGAAAGCCGTTATCTTCTCGAGCGGCTTGCTCACGCGCAACGCGGCCGCAATCTGCCGGGAATCTGTTGGGCCGCGCGATCGTTTGAAATGAGCGAGATTCAACACATTGGATGCCTTGCTCGCGTCTGACCGATGACCTAGCCTAGCATTCAAGATAGCTTCATGATGTGAGGACCGCTCAACAGTCAGATGAATGTCGGATTTTCCCTAATCGCACGATTCTTCCCGCGGTTGCCGCGCAACATTATCATAATGCGACGCCTCTTCGGTAGCTTTGCGGCTAAGCGGGGGCCCAACGCTTCACGCTGTCTTTTTCTACGGCGAGGGAGCCAAATTTGACGACTTGAAGCCGACGATGAGAAAAGGCACGAAGAGACAAAAGCTTCGGTTTCATGAAGTGCAACACCAAAATGTGCTTTTTTTTGTGTCTTGATCAAATGAAATTGAAACCAAAAATATTTTCAAAATTTTCAGCACTGGATTTGAAGGCAACAAAAAAAAATTGTAAGTCGCTAGAACAGATCTCATCCAAGTTATTATCACGATACCCTTCAGACCAAAGTTCCCCGTTTTTGGCGTCACGCTAATAAATGCGCAGCAGCTGCGCGCATGCATTCTTTGTCCGGCTCATCGAGCGTGACGGTACAGGTGTCGTGTCAGGTGGAACGCCGTGAAGTCGTTCCAAAAAGTCAACACCCCCCCCACCGTGTTTGCTTGCCTTTCACGTTTCATTAGCGACGTCCTCGTGACGGACGGACGGACGGATGGACGCGCCTCATCGACTGCTCGAGCCTGCCGCCGGGCCGGCCGGCCCCGCGTCAAGACGACGACGCGTTTTATCAATGACTTCAAATCGGTTTTCCTTCATCCGACACGCGCCGCCGGGATCATCTGCGAGATTCACCGCCGCAGCTAGCGCCGGTGAAATATGAGTTGTTTGTCGGTGCTTTTTTTGGGGGCGGGGGGGCGGCCTCTCAGATATTTTTTTGGTTTCCTTTTTGAATTCAGGGACAGTTCAGAGCGTCCAGGCTGCCTTTGCCCATGTCGGGTGCAGCATGAAACGTGTGTGTGTGCGCGCGTGATCTTCTGATCTGGTTTAATCTCCACGCAACAGATGCCCAGTTTTGGCTCCAAATGGTCGCCGCGCTCCTGCAAGCGCTCTTAGATTAATGATTGGGAATGATACTAGATTACCATGCAGGGAAGAAGACTAATTCAGTCTAACCTCTCCATTTCGCAATGACGCTAACGCTAACGCTCCACGTAGGAGGTCGAGGGTGAAATGACATTGGGGGGATATTCAAATGGCGAGCGCCGCACGCACCTTCGACGCGAGGCGACGCCCGCGCTGTCAAATTGGCGGCGGGTGACTCGGAATCATCGGCTCCATCGCCCTCTCATCTGCATGATGGCTAATGAAGTATTCATGAAGACTTTTTCGGCAGGTCAAATGGCCGCCGAGCACGGCGCGGATACGATTTCCTTTTTGGCTTCGATTGCGCAATCCCAATGTCATCATGACACGTTTTGACACTGAACAAAGGGACAAAGGAAACGATCTGGACTAATGCCGATTGTTTCGAGTGGCATTGGAGTCGAGTTGAAATGCACACGAGTGAAAGCGTCTGCGTGACGACTCGGACCGGCGCGGCCTTTGACGAGAGTCTTCCCACGCGTTGGCGACGTGACTCAGAGGCGACGTGACATAACGCGTGCATAATGGAAAAGGATCCACTTGTCCAACACGTGAACGCAGGATGCCCGAAGAGCATTTTTGGTGTGTGCCCCCCCCCCCCTGGCCACCCGTTTTTGAACGCGCCGCATACATGAATGATTTTCAATTTTCCCGCAGAATAATCCGCTCGCGTCAGCATCGGGCGGCTGCGCGTGCGATGGCGATGAATTACAAGTCCTTCAAAAGCGCCACCAAGTCAAGTTTCAAACGTAGCCGCGCTTCCATCGCGCGAGGGTTACGCCAACCGTTTATTTTGTACAGTGTATGGCAAAGGGCTGCCCGAGGTAAGATTAGCTCATCGTTTTTATGTAATCCAGATTTAAAAGGATGTTCCGGCCGGGCCTGTGTTGTCCTGCTTTTAGCTTCCGCACGCTCCGACATCGTTTGAAAGCTTGTTCAAATTTCCAACCGCTGCTTGATTATCGTTTGGGTGATTGATTTGCTTCTTGGACATTGGCGTGACACAAATGCCTGCATTTTGATCTGCGCGGGCTGCAATGAGATTCATCGAGGTTGGCCTTTAACGTCCTGTCAGAGAGAGAGATATCTATCTATCTATATCTATCTCCACTTGTGTTTTTCTAATCGACTCCCACTGCTAAATGTTTCAAGCTGCGTAGATCTGGGCGGCGGCTGCTGCGGCCCTGTTTCTTCATACTGAGACAGTCTGTGGTGTCAGCACCAGCGCTTTCTCTCGCTGCGGGGATGCTGTACAAAAAAAAAAAAGGGATGACTTAAAGCGAGACTTGATCTCGGCAGTCTTTGAAGAACCGTCATCATTAGGCGCTCTTCTCTGTGACACCTGAGAAGTGTCAAAGCCGCCGCCGCCGCCGTTCGTCCCGGACGGCGTTTTACTGTCAGTTCAAAGTGCGGATGGTGATGATGATGATGATGATGATGATGAGACATCGCACTTAGCATCGACTGTGACGAATCGTATGAAACGTGAGTGTTTTCACCTTCTTTGGCATTAAGAGCGCCACCAGAAGCCCCCCAAAAAACCTTCCAAAGTGAGAAAAACACTGCATAAAAAAATACATCTATACATAAGAATAATAATAATAATAATAATGTAGTATGTTGAACTCATGAAATCAGGAACCTGCGACGGGAACAAGAGTTCCAACATTTAGAACTCAGGAAAAAAAAAAAAAGTTCCGTTGAAACCTTCGTCTTCGTGAAATCAAAGCCCAACTTAAACGATCCGCCGGCAGCGAACCAACAATCTTTTTTGGTTCCGTCATTTGAAGTTGGCTGTCAAATGGACTGAATATCAAATCTACTCTAATCTTTATTTGAGCTGCCTTTGGCACGTCAGGTCGGAGGACGTCACGTCACGTCACGTCACGCTCCTTTTCAGAGCCGCGGCTTCCACGTGAAGACGTTTCTGCTTTGCTCTTCCACTTTGAGGATTTGAACGCGGCCATTTGCCGGGCAGCTTCTCTCCTCCATGCACACGATCGTCTCTAATTTAGCGGCAGAGTGCGATGAAAGCGCGGTCATCAAAGACGGGGCGACCGGAGGGGGGGGGGCATCGCCGCGGGGTCACGGCTCAGAGCGCTGGAGATCGATTTTGGGAGGCAGCGCTTTTTGTTCTCACGTCATGTCGTCGTTAGCGAAGAGTCGTGCCACGCGTGAGCGGACGCAAAAAAGCTCCACAAAAGAGCTGCGTCAGTCCGATTTCAACCCGAGTATACAACCTCCCATTCACGGGTGTCTCCGTTTTTTCTGGGCGGGGGGGGCATAACCCGAGCAACGTAAATGCCACAGCGGCGCGAGTACACAGCCGCCGCATATCATCATCATCATCCTCCTCATCATCCTCATAATCATGCAGTTGGAGCAAAGTGTTTACCCGCTGACGACTGCGGCTTACAGGAAACAAGCGGCGCTTTTGCCGTGTAATTGCATGAAATGACGAGCTGCCAAGCGGCGGGTCCTGGAAGTCAGTGTGGCGGCGGCGGGGGAAGGGGAGGGGGGGGGATGATCGGCACTCGGCAGGAGGCCCAGAATTAAGCGTGCCGCCTCCTCCTCTCCAGCTCCACGCTTTGACGCTCGCGGCTGTGGAACCAAACTCGCCGCATCTTATTGAGCGCCGGCTTCTGTCGGGACACCCCCCCCCGTGGAGGTTCGATGGACTTTTTGGGACGCCGTGTACATTGCATGCATGTGTGAGGCGTTGAACACCCCCTGTGGCGGCACAGCACAGGACAGTCGCTTCCGCTCGCGGTTGGCCGCCCTAATAGTTGTTGTTCGTTGCAGATGAGAAAGAATCCATGCCCGTGAGTGTTGGCGACATGTGGCGTCGCACAGTTTGAGCTCAAATATCCGACGTTGAAAGCGGACGCTGCCGATGCCGCAGCCCGACTTTAGCGTTATCCATTATGGGCTAGCGTGAAGCTCGTGGAGCGCAAGGCAAAGTGTGTTTGTTTTCAACACGCAAGGTGTGTAATTACCTTGGCTTGACAATTGGGTTGACGCCACACTTGAACTTTGAGTGGCGTTAAACAGCTTGAAGCCCCCCCCCCCCAAGAATCGTACTCTTTTAGTTTTAAATGGCAGTAATTATATCCAACAAAACACCCACACTTATTTTCTTTTGCATCAATGCAGAGATGGAGAAAGAAAAGAAAAAAAATATATATATATATATATATATATATATATATATTTTTTTTTTTTTTTACCAACCCTTCTTGTTTTTTTCCTTGACACGTTTACTTTCCTCAGATTGAAGCACTATCCCCCCCCTGCCCCCTCGCATGTGGTAACCATAGCAACAGCGTGCCAGAAGGCCGACGGTGTGGGTTGCAAAAGTGGCACGAGATGCTTCTTCTGTCCGTCCCGACGCGCTTTTGCTATCAAAGCGAAGGAAACCATTAGCGCCGTTAGCATGTCTCTTGTTTATCGCGCTCAAGTTGCGCGACGGCAGCAGATGACAAAAACTAGCGTTTGTCGTCGCAATCGTCATCCAATCTGTTGGGCCGATGAAACCGCCTTGATTGAAATGATTTCACTTGAATCCAATTGATGACGGCGCTGCGGGAAATGTCCCATTTGAGCTCGGGCGACCGGTTTTGCGTGTGAATTGGGGGCATCGGCGACGAATCGTTCGAGCGTCTTCAGGTGGGTCTTTGTACGCCGACGCTTCCTCTTGAAATATTCCGTATCCGATTTTTTTCCCAACGACGTTTTGGCCGACAATTTGTCAAAGCCAAATGAGGACGGAGCCTCGGCAGCTCATCCGCCGCTTCCGTCCTCTGCTCTGTAAACGGAAATCTCCCCTTGATTGATTTTCTCGCAAGGTGGTCTCCGCTGAATTGCAAATACGTGTTTAGTCATGCGGCGGCGCGGCTCGGAAAAATGCTCGTCCGCCCGCCGCCTAAGTGCCAGCTTTCCTTCACAGTTGTGCTCTTGTGCGGTGCGTCAAGTCATTCGATCGGATTTTGATGCGATTTCTCGCAAACTGTCAGCCAGGCTTCTGTCGAGGGACGCCAGGCAATTCGACGCGGTGCCCCCCCCACACACACACACACACACACGCGGCGTCACTTTATCTCTTGGCATTTTAGAGCGCGGGAAATGTTCACATAAAACACACGACCCAAAATGTCAAGGCCGTCGTCGTCTTTCACGGCGCACGAATGCAAAGAGGCGATTGCGAGCGAGCGAAGCGAGGCGGAGGAAGTGGGCAAATCAAAGATTTTGCCACCTGCCTCCCTCACGCCGCTCATACGCAGTCTGCTGCGTGTTGACCGCGGCTTGTCCGCCAAGAGATGGGATATGCGTGCAAAAAAAAACGCCAGAAGATAATCCACGGAGCGGGGCGGGGAATATCTCCCCATTCCCGCCAACATCCCGCCTCGGCTTTGACGGAACGCCAATCAAACTACGGAAGCCGGACGATGCATTTTAGTCGTCAACAACCGCCCGTTGAATTCCTCCCGCGACAGCGAGCAGCTCCGCTTGGGACTTGTCACAATGGAAAAATCTGCCCACAGAAACGTCGCGAGGAAAGCCTTTGTGAGGTGTTCATTCCACGGTGGAACAATTTTCAGCTGAAAAAAATGTTGTTGTTGTTGTCGAATTTTTCAAATGGCATTCTCCGCATTCAATTCTGCAGAACGCGCGGGCGCCGCTGAAATCGAACGGCTCCGCCGCGCTTTTCTCCCGACGGCCGAGCGGCCGCAAGCTTCGAACGATCACTAGAACAAACTGATAGCGGGACACGCTAAAATCACGCCGCGCGTTTTCTGACGGCAGACTCAAAGCGATGACTTGCATCGCTGACTCGCGAGAAAAGAACATTTTCGTGGTTGGCTCCCGATCGCAGGTCAAATCCTGGTCGCGGAAAAATGCACGTCTATTTGCGGAAAAGTCATCGAGGCCAATGTGGCGTGAGCAGCGCTTCGCCCGAGTCGGTCCCTAAGAAGTGGCTCTCGCTTTCAAAAAGGTGTGTGAGCGACCCCCCCAGCTCGAGTGGACCCAAGTGTTATTAATGTCTGCTCGCTGCTGCTGAGACGAACTCCTCTGCTAGCTGCGCGGTGTACTTTCGCATTCGCCGCAGAGGGATCCAACGGCCGAACATTCGTCTTGTCGCCTCCGAACTGAGCTGCGGGCTCTTTACTTTCTCTTTTCCATCCACGTCGCATTCGTTTTTAGAGCGTGCAACATATTTGGAAAGAAGAACAAGCTCGCAATTGACAATAATAGCATCGGAATTCATTTCATCTTTTTACGATTCAAAAGCTAACTTTTGGTGCTGCACACACAAAAAAAGGTATCGTCCTATTGTTTTGGTGTCATCTGTGAAGCACAAAATAGCCCGCTAGCTAGCTAGCTAGCTAGCACCAAACATGCAGAGAGAAGTAAAATGTTACTTTTTTTTCCCTTTTGTTTTGGTGTCATCTGTGAAGCACAAAATAGCCTGCTAGCTAGCTAACTAGCTAGCACCAAACATGCAGAGAGAAGTAAAATTGTGCTTTTTTTTTTCCTTTTGTTTTGGCGTCATCTGTGAAGCACAAAATAGCCCGCTAGCTAGCCAGCTAGCTAGCTAGCACCAAACATGCAGAGAGAAGTAAAATTGTGCTTTTTTTTTTTCCTTTTGTTTTGGCGTCATCTGTGAAGCACAAAATAGCCCGCTAGCTAGCTAGCTAGCTAGCTAGCACCAAACATGCAGAGAGAAGTAAAATGTTACTTTTTTTTTCCTTTTGTTTTGGTGTCATCTGTGAAGCACAAAATAGCCCGCTAGCTAGCCAGCTAGCTAGCTAGCACCAAACATGCAGAGAGAAGTAAAATTGTGCTTTTTTTTTTCCTTTTGTTTTGGTGTCATTTGTGAAGCACAAAATAGCCTGCTAGCTAGCTAACTAGCTAGCACCAAACATGCAGAGAGAAGTAAAATGTTACTTTTTTTTTCCTTTTGTTTTGGTGTCATCTGTGAAGCACAAAATAGCCCGCTAGCTAGCCAGCTAGCTAGCTAGCACCAAACATGCAGAGAGAAGTAAAATTGTGCTTTTTTTTTTCCTTTTGTTTTGGTGTCATTTGTGAAGCACAAAATAGCCTGCTAGCTAGCTAACTAGCTAGCACCAAACATGCAGAGAGAAGTAAAATTGTGCTTTTTTTTTTTCCTTTTGTTTTAGCGTCATCTGTGAAGCACAAAATAGCCCGCTAGCTAGCTAGCTAGTACCAAACATGCAGAGAGAAGTAAAATGCTACTTTTCTTTTTTTTTTATACGTAACCAGGTGAACTATGCTTAGACTTTGGTAGTGAATAGCGCTGTCAATTTAAGAGTTGCGCCGCGTAAAGTCCCGTGGGAAGACGCGATTTCCGTTTCCCCATCAAGCAAGCCGCTACTGTCGTCTCGCGCCGTCGGGTTTTCTTTGATCTGTTCGAAGCCAAATGACGTTTGTCAGCCGTTGATCTGATGAAGGCTGCGCGTTTTCCATCGCATGTTCCATCGCAAATAAAGCCCACATCACAATTATTTTGTGTTGGGGAAAGCACGTCAAAATGATTTTGCGTCCGCACACCCGGCCGGCCACTTGAATTCTTGTGGTTCGCGATTGAGTCCCGAATCTCAAACGGCTTTCCCAACTTCTCTCGTGCGTTAGCTGACTGTTAGCGTTAGTTAGCGCCAATGAGTCGCTTCACATGAAAGGCCCTTCTTTGCCACGTGCTGCCAACTCCTCTGAAAAAACCAAACAAAAAGAGAGAAAACGTTAAACGCCAAATTTGTCGGAGGCAAGCGGAAGTCTACTTCCTGCCTTTAAAGAGACACTGCGGATGAAAGTCACGCCGTCTTCCTGTCCCGCGCCTTTCAAACCGCATTGTTCAGAAGAAGCCCGAACTGTCTGGGGACCACCGAATAAAAACAAAAAAGAGCCCGTTTTGATGTGGATTCCTGCTTTTGTTGTTCATCTCTTGTCAGATGTGGTGTTTACCATTGCGCTCGCGCTCTCCCCAATGTGGTTTTGGCACAGATTGGGAGCTATCGGCGCCGCCTGGGAGAGGAGCGGGCTGAAAAGCAAATGTTTTCTCTCAGAGAGGATGCGCCACTTGGCTGCGTTTGCCATTTGGGGAAGAGCGTCGAGGCGCCAAATGCACTCTTGGGTGGCTGCTCGCGATCGGGGGGGGGGGCGGCCGTGTTGGGGCAACTTATCGGGGCGCCAGTTTTCCGTGCCGCCCAAGTTTGTGTTGATCGGGGTCATGCGAGGTCATCACGCGGTGATGCAAATGGCGTTGAGGCGGACGCCTTTAGCGATCCCAAAAGATCTTGCAGTCGATTGAGCTCTTCGCATCGATGCAATGGAGGCGATTCGGGATGGTCGCCAAGGAAACGGGTTCCATCCCACAGCGGCGTCGTCATATTTTGTCGTCGGCTTTTTCGGGAAGCGCCGCCGTTACCGATTGCTAGTTGGCCGGTCCCCGACGACTCCTCGCGAAGGAACTGAACTGCTTGTGGCCGATACGAGGGGGGGGGCGGATTCATAGTCTGCACGAAACCGCTGTGATTACGGCCTAATCCTCCCCCAGCCTATCATGGGCAGCGCGGCGGCATGTCGAGCCTTTGTGACATCACACGCAAGTAGCCGGGTGGGGGGGGGCTTCCTTGGCGGGACCCCCCCCTGCCCCCCATTCTCGCTGTCCATCTCATTTTGTCCCCCGGACCGTCTTCTTACCTCGCCATCGCCGCTTCGTTATCCGGCCCATCCGTCTCTTTGCCGCCGGCTCTCGCGTGGAGCAAAGGGATCAGCGAGGGATTAGCGCCGGCGGCGAATGTCTGGAGAACACCTTCGGATTTGCGCGGCAGCGCCGCGTTTTGGGGTTTTGCCGCGGTCGCGCCACCTTGTTGTCTGCCGGCTGGGGCAGCCGGATGCGGACGTGAGAGGCGGAGGGCGACTCGGGCCCGGCGGGAGGGAGGGCTGTGCAGATTTCTCCGCGCTACTTTTCAACTTTGAGACTTTTCAGTGCCAAGTGAAACCCGAAGAAAGCGGAGATGGTGAATCGGAGGCAGGGATCGAGTCTGGAACCGGGCGTGGTTTCAAGTTGCACGTTGTGTTGGGTTTATAATTTGCTCATTTGATGCTAGTTTTAAAAAAATATTTTTAGTCGCTGCAATTTCAATTTGTTTGTCTGTTTGCTTGGCGGCCCCGCGGAGGAACGTTGACTTGATTGATTTGGACTTGACGTCAAAACAAACATCCGTTGGACAAACGTAGATTTGGAAAACGGCCTCTTGAAGTTGCGCTTCGAGTCTCCCCCCGGCCCACGCCGGCGGAGAAGCGGCAAGAGACGCTTGTCGTGTTTATTTGCCGTCAAACGCTTGCCGTCGGATCGGAAGCTCTGGCGGCGTTTGTGGCAGCCGTCGCTCTGCCTCGGAAGCTCCCGTTCGACTTTGGCCCAGCGAATACTTTGTCTGCGTCTGCTTCCCTTTTTCATCTTCTCGCGGAGCCGAGAGCCAGCCGGCCTTCTTGTCCCCGATTTGCTCCCGCGGTCGACAGAACCTGGCTGCTGCCGGCTTTGATCCAAAGCTCTGCCTTTCGCATGACCGACTTTGGGCTTTTCCGTGGTGGGGGCAGGGGGGCGTATTTAACCACACTCGCTGCCCCTTCGTTGATGGGATGGGACTCGACTGCTTCCGTCGAGCCGCTTGCATCCCGGCCGGACGACCGCCGCGCGTGCGCGCCGAGGAGGAAACCGCACTAAATTCCTTCCCGCTGTCACGCTTTTCTTAAATGAATGCGGCTGACTAATGGGCGGGCGCGGGCCTGATGAAGCCCCCATAAGATGAATGTCAGCTTTGCCAGAGTAAATCATCATCATCCGTCATCGGGTAGCCGCTCCCGCGCTAGCGAGGGGGGGGGGGGATATTAGAAAATAAACAGCCGCTTTAAGATTCGTGTGATTTATGGCACTTTGTCTTTTTTTTCCTTTTCCCACAACTTACACGGACAGTTGGCTGCTCCTCCGCTCTTGCTTGTGGAGTGCGGAGGAGTGGGTGCTGGAGGAGGGCGGATGAGTTGATGTAAGAAACGAGGTGTCACCGCCGGTGGGCGGCTGCTGGTGAGGCAGGAAGGAAAAATGAAAAAGAAAAAGCAGCAGCGGGGCTGTCTTCAGCGCAATTCCCGAGGGGGGGGACACCAGGTCGAGTAGAACGGCGGTCAAAGAGGCCGAAACGCAGCTCGGCTGCATGAGGCGCACCTGCGCACTCTCAAAGGGGGGGGGGGAAGGGGGCCCAAGCGACGAGCGGATGGCGACTTTCGGATAAGCAACGTACAACGGGGCACGTTGCGATACGGCGAGCGCCAGGCGTGCGTGCGTGTCTTCTTGTGCTGGGAGCGGCCCCAGTCAGCTTCCTGTCGACCTCGCGCGACGGCTCGTCATCAGGGGCGAGTTCCTCGCCAAAGACGGCTTTTGTCACATTTGCCAGGAAAACATTTGTTTTCCACACGGTCGGGTCAAGAAGGGACTGAAAATAAGAGCGCAAAAGGACTTTCAAAGGTCTCCGAGCCCCCCCCCCCAAGGCCCCCACCCGACTGATGAAACGAGTCATTCGCGGTCACGTGAGCCGCCGTTCTCCGCATCCGAGGAGAGCCACCCTGCCGAGCAAGAAAACGAGAGAAGAAAAAGGCCTTTTGAAAGCAATAAACGGACGCGGTTATCTTGGGGAGGGGGGGGGCGCGGCGGGATGGCGGCAAACCCACGTTGACGCGTTCTTCTGCTTCCAATATCGCAACCATCTCGCACTTGCCGCCGTTTTCCAGCAGAAGCTTTGAGCCGCAGCCAAAACCTCCCAAATAACAAAGCGTTGCGCAACTCTTGGCGGCCATCTTCATTTCGCCTCCGAAATTTTTTGGGAAATCTCACACAAGCCGGGCCGGGATGTCGTTTGGTGCTGAACTGCAAAAGTGGCGGATGCAAGCGGAGATAATGAGAACACGAGGGAACGGAGAAGAAGCGGTGGCAGCCAACTGTCAATCTGGGGAGGGGGGCGGAGGGGGGAGGGTGCTAATCATCGGATGTGGAACAGTGACGGCGGCGGCGGCGATTCTGGCCGTCCAAAGTCGCAAGCGCGCACCGCCGATTAGACGGCCGCTTTGAAAGGCGCTTGACCTAACGTGCCGTGACTTTGCGCGGTCCAAATAAACCGAGCGAGTGGACGGCGCGTTCAAAGTGTGACCGACGCGTTTGACGAGTTGCCCCAAGAAGACGCCGATGTGTGTGCGTGCTTGAAGATGGAAAACGGCAGATGGCCACGATCCTCCCGATTCACATTCTTTTGGCGCTCGCTGATCCGTTTTTGAGATGAGGAGCAGTTGGACGCAGCGTATTTTAGTTCCCGAAAGTCGCGGCTTAGCGTAGCCTCAGCGAGCAAATGATCGATGGCTCGCACGGAGCCAAAGTGGGGGGCGGGGGGGAACGCTCGGCGTCCGTTTATTGCCGCCTCGTTCCGCAACAACACCATTTGGCGAGCAAAGCCATTTCCAAAATGGACGCCGCGCCAGATTGACGGGGGCTTCCTCGCGTCTCTTTGAGGGTGCTCGACGCGTTCATCGCGCCGTATTTCAGAGGGGCTGCCGGCGAGGTGTCCCCCACCCGTTATCCCCCATTTCACCGTCAGCACGGCAAATAACGGGCTCAAGGGCGGAGCGGTCAGCTCAAGCGTCTGGAAATCGATGAAGACACGGCTCGCTCGCTCGCTCGTGCGCGCCCGCCGCTACCGACGCGCTCCCGTTTAAGCGGGATTCGTTTTGCCTCTCATTTTCCACGCCACTTCACTCGGCCGAATCTCGGCGAGCGGGGCGGACGATATCTCTCGGAGGGGGAGGGGGGCGGGGGGTGTGGGGGTTGCCGGGAGGAGTTTGGCTCAGCATTTCTTCCCCTGCGTGGTTTGTTGAGATAATTCGGCAGGCGGCGTTCTTGCCCGGCCGGCCGCGCTGCTGTTCTGTAATTGTTGCGTCGACGACAAATGTTTCGTTTGTCGTTGGGTCAAAATGGCTGCCGACTGATAAAAAGGGGGCCATCGTAATATCCCTGACAGACTTTGGCCAATTTTTCCCCCCCTGAAGCTAAACGCTGACTTGCTAACACGCGCACGCGCCAAGCGCACCAATTATTCATTGCCCTACTTTCTTTTCTTTTGGGTCTCTCTCAGGTGTTGATTTTTGGCGCCAGGCGATTATTCTATCGAGTGTCTTGAGGGTGACTAAATCCCGCTGCTGCAGCTTGCCCCGCCCCCTTTTGTATATCGATGCGCTTGGGAGGACGGCCGCAGCAGCGACAATCCCAACGAGCTGCCGGCTGTCGCAAGCGGCAAAGCAGATCGCACGGATCTGTCCTTGGATCCTCGTTTTTGTCCCCCCCCCCCTCCTCTTTTTGACTGAGCCAACTTCTCCTAATTGATTTATCGTCACAAGGCTTCTCGTGTTTGCCAGCAGCGAGCCAACGGCAGCGCATTAATTACAGCCCAATTAGCAGCCCATTTTTTTTTGGGGTGGTAATATGGCAACGTTTCAGAGATGACTTTGCCACTTCTCCGTGTTGCATTTGGAATCAGTCGGGCTCCGAGGTGCACCGTGCGGCCGCTGACAAGCGACGTTGACGACCGCTTGACCAGGGTCGCCGCCGTGACCTTTTGCGCTTCGCGTCAGTCGCCATTCCGAACCGAAGCCCCGCCGCCCGCCCCGACGCCGCCAAACTGCACGATCGCCGAAAGAAAAACGGAGACTCCCGCCGCGACAGCGACCCTCGTGCGTATCACCTGGCACGATTGTCGACAATCGGTAGAATGCCGCCGACAACGAAGAGCGCCGCCCGATGCCGCCTTCCGTGCCGAGCCCAATTAGCGCTGCGCTAATCGCCTTTGAAATGCACTTTGAACGGTCCGATGCCGGGCCGCGCCGCGTACCGCCGCCACCTTTCTTTTTCCATAAAGCGAGCAAAACATAATGAAGCCGGGCGACGATGGATTTAGATTGCGCGCCGTCACGTTGCGTCCTTGGTAAGCAAACGGCGTGGGCGCTAAGACGGTTGCTCGGGTTACAAGCGGCCGGCTCTGATAAAGTCCAATTAACACGCTGGCGGCCGCGCTGTTTGGGGAAATCGCGGCCTTCCGGTGTCTTCGCGTCGTGAAGGAAGCGACGGCGGCCGCGGGGCAACTGGCGCACTCGCTCTCCGACATACAAACGCCGCGTCCGTCTCCCCTTCTGCTTTCCCACGAGTCACAATCGCCACTGCAAATATGTTTCGCCCATCTTTTTTGGTGTGTGGGGGGGGGGTATCTCCAGTGTGCCTCTAAAAATACCTCCGGCAGCATGAGAAGGTGCTGATCCCCGCTTCTCGCTCCGCTCTCGGGTAAATAATGAGGCCTTTTGATTGGCCAGGACGCGCTCCCGTGATAGCGGGCCGGCCAGCCAGCCCCCGGCGCTGTCTCGTCAGCAACGGTGTAAATATGTGAGAACAAACACGCACACGCCCCCCCACCCCAAAAAAAAAAAAAAAAAGAAAGCACTGGCGAAATGAAAGCTCCGAGTAAATACTTTGAAGTAGCAAACAATCATTTGCATCGGGGACGGACGGCGCTAGATCTGCTCGTTTGGTTTACGACGAGCCTCTTGACCCCCCCCCCGTGCAATTGAACGTTTCATCAGATTGGAGACTCGAGTTTGGTGCTCGTTAGGAGCAAACAGCTTGACGCTCCAAAATGGCGGCGGAGGGCCGAAAAATTCAAGGCGGGGGTGGCCAAAGGGCGACGTTTCAAGCAAGCGATCGACCGCGACCGACCGACCGACCGCACGCGTCTTGTGAAAGGCTTCTCCTGGCGCCATCGGTGAATCGGACACGAAATGAGAAGAATAATCCCAAGAGATCCGGCGCCGT
This sequence comes from Hippocampus mohnikei, assembly GCA_026261675.1. Classification (NCBI taxonomy): domain Eukaryota; kingdom Metazoa; phylum Chordata; class Actinopteri; order Syngnathiformes; family Syngnathidae; genus Hippocampus; species Hippocampus mohnikei. The sequence continues at coordinate 1,854,197 of JAKGUB010000802.1, forward strand.
CGTCGCCCATTTTGAACGTCTTTTATTTTTTGGGTGAAAGCGAGAGGGGTGCTGAAGGGGTGCTGAAGACGGGAGATGTGCTGACCCCATCGCGTTCAGTGGGAATTCAAACGCAGCCGGAGATGAACTAGATAGCACTCGGTGTTCTGACAACACTTCCATTTGTGAGCGACGTTTTTTTTTTTTTTTTCTTCTCAACCGTATGCGAGCGCAAACCGTTCATCCCCGAAAAGTGACTCAAGTGATGGAAAAGATGGCTTGCTTCCCCTGAAATTATTTTCATTTGGCGGCTTTTTAATCAGCGGCCACACGGATGGGATTGTTTTCCTGCCGCCGTTATCTCTGCGTTGTGTTTGCGCTCGCGCTCAGAACGGGTCAACCGACGTGCGTTTGATGGCGGGCGTGGCTGCAAAATGGGAGTGTGTGTGTGTGTTGACGGGGGACGCTCATGTTTTCACAAGCTGTGGAGTCCTGCTGGCCTGCTTAAAGGCTCCTGTCATTGGGCCTCTTCTTCTCTTGTTACGCCCCCAGCCCCCAACGCACTCTTGTCCATCAAAGTTCACCTCTTGGCTGGTGCTGGCGCGACCTCGGGCGCCTTTGCCCGTTGACGTGGCAAACGAAGAGGCCTTCTGACAGGACCCCGAGTGACTCCATCAGCCGTGACGTCCCGAGTTTTGTGTTGCTTGCAGGGCTCCCCCTAGAGTCGGGGAGTGGAAGTGAGCTTCGACGCGCCGCTCTGAACATCATTTGACGGTGGTCCTGACTCAATTCCCCTCAACTGGCAGGCGGGTGCGGTAAATGCGCTGCGTGTTGTTGTTGGGTTTTTTTTCCCCTTGCACCGAGCGTCTATGACCCATGAGATCGTCTCCGCTCTCGGGTCGATGGTGACGGGCTCCTTTTTAATTTGATGCGGTGACGCCGTGAGCTTTCTCAAGTCGCTACGTATCATCGGATGGTTCCGGTCCATTGTTGGATGCCTTGTCTGGCAATCGGGGTGAGATCAGCTAGGTCCTCTTGGGTGCAGGGTGTCGGGAGGAGGGGGCAGGCGGCTACAAGCGAGCTGACTGTATCTCGATGAACTCGTGGGAAGAAGAAAGAAAAGGCGTTGACGCTCAAGGCCTTTCGTTTTATTTCATGTTTCATGACTGATAGCAAAAGAAGCACTTCCGGGCTATTTTGCGCATCTTAGCTAACACCGAGTTATGCCACCGGAGGCGCTATTTGCTAGCTTGTCTGGTATAAAATATCAACAATAATTAGCAGCTTTTTTCCTTTTTTTTTTTTGGTTTGACAAGCTACGCTCTTGGACTCGCCGGGGCGTTATGCTGTCGGCCTCCGCGGCTCCGCCGATCCGATGAATATTCATGCCCGAACTAAATGGGGAAGCGCCAAAAGCCATCGGCACGGCACGGAGCCACCGTCGGTGTGCTTGCGGTGCACATGCTTACCGCCGCTCTGGATGCGCGAGCGGAGCGTGTTTCGCTCGCACTGCGGACGGATTTGCGCGGTGCCTCGCAGTTGGCTCGCTAGGTAGCGCTGGAGGAATCGATTCAGTGCGCATTCGTTGAATATGCTTCCACGAATCCCAATCAAATGACATTGCCGCTTTCATTCGTGAATTTGTGCCAAGCGAGCAGCGCGCGCGCGATTAGAAACGACTGAGATGCGGCAGGTGTTGTGCGAGATATCCTGACAGCCGGAGGCATAGTCGGGCGCATCCTCCCGCGACATTATGAATAAAGGAGGACAGGACGCCATTTTAAGGAAGTGACAGCACGCCGATGCTACTTTCCGAGGAAGCGAGCGGGTCATCTGAATGTGAATAAATCACACTGACGTGATCAAAGATGGCACATAAAGGAGAAATTGGCAATTCCAAGAGAAACGGACTAGGGGGGAGAGGGGGGAGGGGCTGAAAGAGGATTCTGTTGCTTTGACTGGTCGCCACGACTGTATTTCACACCACCCCGAGCGAGTACGGACCTCTGCAAATACAAACGACCCTCGCATCCAATTAGAGGAACGCCGTGGCCAACTCCTTTGAATAGGAGACTGATATCTGGATCGGAGGAAAAAAAAATAATTGCACGTTTTCTGGTGAGCAAAGGCATTAAAATGAATCGAGTTGAAGTTTGGAAATGAACTGTTCCAAGGGATGAAATACAAAACACATCCCCTGAGGAACTCCTTTGTCGTTTCAGCAGTGAGTTTTGAGTCGCTTTGGTCGCATCTTGGTTCAAACGAGCAGACAAAAATGTTCTCCGTCAACAGAAGAAAATGAACTCATTGATTGAATCCCTCTCATTGAAATCCAAACCTCAATTCAAGTATTTGCTTTGTTTTTTCCAGAAAATGAGTCGCGAGTCTTCTGCGGATGTTAGCCTTGCTCATTAGCTAGCGATCGGTCTCTGGCACGATTGTATCGATTTCACCAATAGTCGACGCCCCAACCGCCGTGGCTGGTTGCAAATGTTCATTTCGTGACGCCGTGAGTCATTTTACGAACGTGGCTTTGAATTTTGCCGCTCGTGAATCGGAACGTCTCGGGAGTGAGTAGCGCCTCCTCCAGCAGCTGCTGCTGGTTAGCCAGCGCGTCTTTCAACTTTGAGACGACGTCAAGATTTGAGACGACGACCACGAGAGCGACTGTAACAGAAAGCGAAGGAAAGAATCCAAATCACAACGTGATCAGCGGTTGTAATTCACCTTCAGCAGCCTCTAAAGGTTAGCCGCATCAAAACGGTCATGATGTTTGGAAGCCAGGGAAAATGGCCGCCGCGCTTTTGCGTACGGCGGGGCGGCTCGCTTCAATCACGGCATGCGCGGGAAGCGGTGACCAATCAATCGCGTCCCCATTGTGAGCTCATTATCTTTTGTTTATTTGAGTTGGTAACGTAATATCCCGATGCGGGGGGACGCCGATTGGCCAATTTGTCAACTCGGGCCACAACGCGCGTTGAAAAACAGCAGAGCGATCGTTTCCAAAGCCGCCAGGGGGGTCGCGTCGACTCCAACGTCGCATCAAATAACAACGCGCGACACCATTACGTAAGGCTCGTCGAGCCGACGGAGGCTTAGCCGTCCTCTCAGACGCTCCCCGCGCGGCTCGCCGGCAAATTTCAGCTAATTGCTCAGCCGGCAACTTTACTGCTCGGCTCGGCTCTCTCCGAGCTCCCGTCGTGTCGTTTTCGGCGGCGGCCGGCAAAAGAGTTTTGAAAACTCCTTTGAGCATACCTGCTGCGTACCAGACAACAACTGCGGCGCCGTTAGCGCGGCCGACTCGCTCGCGCGGAGAGCAATAAGTTGCTCGTAAAAACCGTTGAATTCCCAGCTGGAGAAGATGGAGAGCTGGACTTGGCGAACGATGTCTTCCGGGGAGGTTTTTGTGTTTTTTTGGGGGGGGGGGGGGGAGAGTAGTCATTTACTTTTGCTGCCGGCTTGAGCTCTAAAAACGTGTTCCGACAACAATCCTTTTCTTGGCTTCCTCCTGGATCCCCCGCATCCTGCCCACCACCTTTTCCAGTTACTCCCCTCAGGCAGGCGCTACAGATCCATGCGCACCAAATCCAGCAGACACTTGAACAGCTTCTTCCCTCTAGCCATTAACTCCCTAAACAGTCACTGACGTAGTCACTCTTCTTGTGCAACAAATATTGTATCTTTCTAAAATGGTTCAATGATGTTCTGCACCAACTGTACAAACTGTAATAGTATTGTATTCTACCACTGATCACTTTAGCTCTGCTTGAAACTATGGTTCACTTCCATTATGAAATGTCCTTCCATACCAATTTGTCATGTTCTTTTTTATGATGATACTAATGCAGCGTGTATACCGGAGACAAATTCCTTGTGTGTTCTACATACTTGGCCAATAAAGATGATTCTGATTCTGATTCTGATTCTGATTATTTTGCTAGCATACGCCGCTACAATTTGACGGGATGACGACGGATTTCTCTGCTTTATTTCAAGACTCTTCCAAAATTTGGATGGAAATGCTGGGAGCTATTTGGGCTCGCCAGCAAATTCTCCACAGAAAAGGTGGCATTCTCCTTTCCCGCTCGCTCCGGCCACTCGCCCTCCTTCCTTTCCTACCCGGGTTGCCATCGAGCGAACGCAGGAGGGGGAAGCCACCTTCACGCCTCACTGACGCGGTTTGCTCTCGCTAATTTTTCTCCCATTCCCTCCCACGCGCCCAAAGGGGAGGGGTTGCACTTTATACTTGAAAACTTGGATCCTGGGAAGGCTTTTTTTCGAGGTCCTGTTCCATTTTGAAGGCGTTTCAGAATTGGCTATGGACCGGGAGCACTGCCGAAAACCCCCCCACCTCGTCTTCTCACATCACCATGAAGTTGCTTGCCCGTGAGTCTCCCCCCAAATGCTTCCCAAAACCCCAAAGAAGCTAGATCGCATCAAGACCTGGAAAAGAATCCTTCCCACTTAGAGGGAGAACACGCCAGGCGATCAAACTCCCAAAGAGCTCAGGCATCGGCCGCAGCGGGGCGAATGAATTTGCGTGGAGGGACGGCCAGGGCGGTGGGGGGGGGGCGAGAGCGAGGCCCGCCGCTGGTGCGAATTGATGTCTACTCGACCGCGGGGTGCATTCCGTGTCATTTGGAGTGTGACCGATTTGTGTTGAATTAGAAGGAGGGCCATAAGGCGGACGTAAACAACATTGGCGTTGATTCAACGACGCTCTCCGCATGCGTTTGCCAGTCGGCCAGCGCGCGCCATCACTCAAAGCGGCCGCTGGTCATTGTACGCGGCGCCGTTGTTGGGCTCCGTACAGTATATTAGCTAACATAAAACCGCAAAGTAATTGGCTCATAAAAGGCCATTCAGGGCGACAAATGTTTGTTTTTCATCAGGCGGCGCGCGATGGATGCCGCACGTAATTAAAATGTCATTTTAGCCAAATGAAAGCGCCGGATGGATCGTACTTTGACAACTTTTCCGTCGTCGTTTGCCTCATCAACCGCTCGGGCTAATGAGAACATTTGGATGGGGGGGGCGGCCGGCCGTCGTGTGCGCAGGCAAGAAACAAAAGGTCATTAAGAGCCCAAGTCGATCAAAAGCGCATTCATTGTTTGGGTGGCAATGCTTTCGGATCGCAGCGCTCTCGCCGCCGTTGCTCGGGCGTCGGCCGCGTGCCGCAGCCCCGTCCGTCCGCCGTCATCGCTTTCCCAAACAAAACCACCCCAAAAGTCTCATTTTCCATTTTCCGTGCAAGAAACGATTGAAATGCCGTTTTCGAGATTTAGTGCAGCCTGGACCTGAAGGTCAATACTCGGGACGCGACTTGCACCCCTGACGACCTCCTCCCGCTCGCTGGTAATTTGATGCCGTCATGGGCGGGCGGCAGCAAAGCACAGAAGGTCTCATTTCAAAAATGTTGATGAGCAAATCCGGAACGAAGGCTATTATGAGACCACCACCAAACTTGCGCTCGTCCTCTCCGGGAGGAGAACCGTGCAGTAGTTGTGATCTGCTCGGCCGGCGGTCATACATCAACATCCTCTGACTTGTCTTCCCCGGCGCACAGATCGAACTGGAAAAGTAATCCTGCCGTACATGGGAGCCAAAAAAAATGTTGCTTTCAGGATCAAGGTCCCACAGCGGCTTTAATCGTTGAATGAGATGCAAACGTTGTCGGAGGCGAGCGCTTTGGTTGCGAAACGCGTCACTTTGTGACCTCTTTTTCCCCGCCCGCCCGCCTTGTCATCTCCACGGCTGCCATCTGCGCCGCACGCCGGCCCGACAACCGCTCAGCTTCCCCGCTTGGCAGCTCGATGGAAACCCGTCGTGTCCAAGTTTGGATGTTTGCACACACTGCCGCTCGTTTTGTCTCGTTGGGAGAAAATGTCTGCGAGCCGTCGTCAGAGTCATGAAGGACGCACGGCGCAAGTCGGCCCTCGTGTTTGACTTTGACTTTTTTTTTTAATGCGGTAACGAGCTCAAGTCAAGTCAGGCCCCGCCTCCCGAGAACATCTGAACTTGATTGCGTCCGTCTTAATCACGGTCGCTTTAAAAAAAACGTCTGTTGTGAGCTGAATCCTGTTTCAGATGATTGTGCATTGCGATTGGTTCATTCCGGGCGCGGCCACGTCCGAATCTTCACAAGCTAGCTGCGGCTCCGAGCGCAACGCGTTTGACGAAGTGCATTCGTTGCCCAACACTCAAGCTATCCTCCGTCTTGTGCAACGTTTGCAGCCATCATGTGAGGAAGACCCCCCCACGTCCCCCCCCCCACCCGTCTGACTAAATCCTAACTTTGTCAAAATATGTGTTTTGAAATCATAGCACTTTGTCAACAAATTTTTACTGAAGGATTTGCTCTGAAATCCGAGATAACCGCATGAGGTTAGCCGCTAACCGTTAGCGTTTGCTGTCCCCCCCCCTCTAAAAAAAGAAAAATGAGCATAGCATCGCTGCGTCTGCATGTTATCTTTTTAACCACCAACCCCATTCCCCGTGCGTCTACGTGGACTGTGAAAGGTCAAAATGCGAGGGTGGTCGCGCGTGTGCTTGGCAGTTTTCAAAAAGCCAAGCTCCTCGTCTCCTCTCGGTCCTCCTCGCCCACGCAGGCGGATAAACGCGGCAGGTGGCGGGGTGTTAAACAGCTCATAATTTGGCCGGGAATACAAGCCAGACATGGTCCCGAGGCTATGGTGAGGGGGCGAGGGCTAGTCGGCGTGCTCGCGGCTTAACAGGATTTCACCCGTCCAAGATCAGCGTTGACCAACCCAAAGTGGCCCGCAACTCCAGACTCAGACTTTGGGCTGATGACAAACAGACAAAACGACGGTACAGGACTTGTCCAGGGAAAACAAAAAAGAAAACGGTTGTTTCCAGCTTTTTCTGTGCTTTGCTAATCGGCACTGGCTTTGATTTGATTAAAAAAAAAACATTTTTTACAAATCCAGGTTGACTGCATCACGAGTCGAATTTCCCAGCGGCCTCAAATGCATCAATCATAGGGCGTGTGTTTATTTTGACCGCGCTCACTTCAGTCGAGGGCTGCAAATCATTTCCGTCACTTCGGGTCCCATCGACTGGCCGAGACCACTCGTGATGCTGCGCTCCGCTCGTGTGTGTGCGTGCGCGCTTGCATGTGTGTGTGTGTGTGTGTGTTGCCTAGCAACATAGTGGGCAGGGTGCGCAATGCTGTTGGAAATGGCTTTCTCTCTCTCGCTCTCGCTCGCTCTGCTTTGAATGTGTTGGAGAGTGCAAGCAGGATGGAAATGATGCTATTCTTGTGTTCCGTACGATGCCAATGAGTCACTCTGATGTGAAAGAGGCACACGTTTTGTTTTTTGGCGACGACATTGATATGTAGCGTATGATTTTTATCTTGCTGCTACGTCAAGAGAAAAACGGTCCCGGTGTCTGCGTTTCATGATCCGCAACTCGGAACGCTCCGTTTTTAGACACGGGCAATTGTCAAATTAAAACAACACTCAAGCGGGTGCGTATCTGGCCGCCGTCTCCGTCGACCTCGGTGCAAAACAAACAGGAGGCGCCGCATGAGTTGACAGAAAAATTGCAGTGCGCCGCCGCTCGCTCGCTCGGCTGCCATCCCCCAGAATCCCCCGCCGTCTCTCGGCCTCGTATGCGCGAGGCATCAAAATAACAAGCGCGTGCGAGCCGAGGACATCGAAGCCCAAGCCTGGAATGGAGCTGCGGGGAACAATCGGGTTCTAACGACGCCCCCCCCCCGTGCATCAGGGACCTTTCATTTCTGGGGACCAATACTGGCTTGACTGTCAGAAACCAATTAAGGGAACCCCCCCCCCAAAAAAAACCCTGATTCCTTTGTGTCACATGATTTGCATCCAATGTGCTATTTCTTGCAAACTACAGCGAACGTCCCGATCCAATGTGTCCAAATCCCCACGTGCGACCTGATTCAATTTTCCCCAAACGCTTCAGGCGCCCCTGAGCTGCAGTGGGAAAGTCGACGCGTTAGCTCAGGCGCAAGTCGTTGCGCAAGTCGGCGGACTTGATTTGTCCTTCCTTTGAAGGAAATGAGCTCCCAACCGGCCGCAGCGTGAACTTGACTTTGGCTTGGAGCTCGATCTTCGATGCTATCGCAAATACGCTTCCTCCCCGGCGCCCGCGTTTGGGACCGTACCACGGCGTAAAGCGACGCGGTCTGCCACCCCGGTCCTCGGAATCCATCGGAAATGGACGGGCAGGAATTTTGTCTGTTTTGAGGGATGTCCCGCAAAATGCGACATTTTTCACCATTAAACTTCAGATGGCAACCATGATGCGAGAGCGCCGTAGGCGGCTTGCCACAAACGGCGTTCTTCCTCGTCATTATTGTCATCCAGGATGAGCCGGAGACATTAGCACGCGTCTTTGTTTTGCCTTTTGTGTGTGTGTGTGTGTGTGTGTGTGTGTGTGTGTGTGTGTGTGTGTGTAAGTCACCAATCTCCAATCGAGAATAAAATCCGGCTGATATTGTCGCGGGCAAATCAGATTTGTCTGTTGATGCCGCAGTTGCATTTGGCAAGTAGTCTATTCTTATCGTACCCTATTTCTGATTCCCATCTGAGGATATCCCATTTCATGCAAAACACACACACACACACACACACACACACACACGTATATGTTTCCGCTGATATGATGTTGCGCCACCAGGGAGCAAAACCTGGGAATGCCGTGCAAGTGTTGAATAGAAGTCGGCCCTGCAAGGCTGCAGTCCACATTTTCCGAAGCCATTTTGATCCATCTCTCTTTGCGTGAAATCAATCAAAGATACGGACGGCAGCCTTCTGCCGCCATCTTTGCCGTGTTAAGCAGACGAGTGTGAGACGCTTAAAAAAAACAAAAAAAAGAAGTCACAGCAGCCTCACTCTGCTGATTTTTGATCCGGTTCCATTTGAACAAAGCGCCCAGCTCTCGTGCTATGCTAATGCGTGCCCGCGCCCTCGCCGAATGCCTCCTCAGACCCCCCCGCCGCCGCCCTCACCCCCACCCCGTGTGCCCACAGACCTGCCAAGAGAGCGGACAGACAAGCTCAGTGACTGCCAGTCTGCAGATGCGGGAGCCCGTGCGCTCTTGCATATCAAAAAGCGCCGCCACCTGCTCGTCGTACATCACGCCCGCGTTCTCGCGCCTCGGAATTTTAATCAAGCGTGCCGACGGGAAGCCGCTCCGCGCTGCGCGTTGCGCGGGGTCCTTGAACTAGCCGCTAGTCGCATTGTGGATGTCCCCGAAGACGCGGAGAAGGCGGAAAACAAAAAAAAGAGAGAGAAGGGGGGCGGCAAAAGGGGGCGGGGACCGTCCTGACGATCGCATTTTGCAAAATTTCCATTCCGGAGTCTTGCGTCTTTCCCGTCTCGCCACCGCCGCGCTTCCTCTCAAGGCTGAATAATGACGCGCCGACAGATAAAGAGACGGAGGGAGGATTGATTGATTTGTAAAAAGTGAGGAGACGACACCAGCGCCGGCGCCTTTCACTCCTTCAATTGAGAGAATGGCGTCTTTTTGCAAAAAGTTCCGTTCAATTTGGCCTCACACCTGCAGCTGGGGCAAAGAAAAAAAACGTATTCCTGCTGGCGCTTGTTGGTCGTTTGCGATTAGTAACGACGATAATGGCGTCCGGGTAACGCTTAGCGCTTAGCAATACCCCGAAGTCTCGTCGCTAATGGGCAAAAGCGTACCGAGCCATCAGAAAAAAACGCACGCGCGCCAAGCAAATAGTTTGTTTCACGTGAGATTTGGCCCTCCCTCCCGGTGGCATATTAACTTGATTAGAGCGCCGTCGGCGAATACGACTTCTGTGGCCGCCGATTTCCTTGCCGGCGCTACGAGCGGCAAATTAGCATCTCATCTTTTTTACGGTTGGCTTACTTTGAGAATTCCGAACGGCGCCTGCGACTGCGCTCGCGGCAAAGTGGACGTCGGTGAGAGCTTGGTTGGGTATAAAAAGTTGAATGCCAGATTTGAGAATTCATTGGAGAGTTTTCTGTGTCCGCCGCTTCTGCAGAAGGAAAAAGCGAAATCTTCCTGCCAGCTCTCTCCGTTTTTTTTCTTTTTTCTTCCTCTCGCTATCTGTGAACATGGCTCCTGACAATGTGATGTCCATCCCGGCGGCTCCAAACACGTCCGTGATTGTGTGAGTCTGCCTGCCCACAAGGCAGCGAGCGGCGCACGTTAGCTGAGCTATCAGCAGCTTCCCAGAGCGCGCCCGCTCAGTCTCTCTCTGGTTCATGTTCGAAAGGGACTTTGCTGCGTTCTGCCGTCAACGCGGGCGGCGCTCTCCTACCGAGCGCCGGTGTCTCCGGTGGCACCAAAAAAAAGCCCTTGCGCAACCGCACTAATGAGCGCATTAGAAGCAAGTCGTGGAGGGGAGGGAGAAAAAAGAAAATTGTAAATGGAATGGTCCCGTGTGTTGCCTGCCCCGCGCCGAGGAGCATCCGCGTGCTGCCGGCCCCGAATAACCTTTTTTTTTTTTTTTTTCCCACAAGGCGTCGTTTGCGCAATGATATTACGTTAGTGAGGAACGTCCAATGAAAGACGACGGTCTGTAGCTTGGCACAAACGATGAGGTGACTTCAGCGGGGGTCATTGTGGCGCCGTGACCTTTTAGAGTCGACCGTAGCGAGCGGTAGTTGCGGACTTTTCAATCGGTCGCCTTTCATGAGCCCGACTTTGCTCCAAGCCTTCGCGCCGGCGGGGATCGAACCCGAACTGCAGCTCGTCAAGTCAACTCACTACCGTACTGTAGTCGTTGGTCACTTTGACTAAAAGGCTGACACGATGGCGACGTGGACATCTGATGCCGGCGTGTCACTCCAGTCGCGTCAGCGCCGATCCGATCCGTCAGTCAGAGGAGCGTCGAACTCGGGTGTGCTCGTCATGTCGTGGAGCAGCCGGTTATAAATAAGCATTGCAAGCGTTTCTTACTCGTCGTCAGCTTGATCAAATGCAAACACGTCGAAAATTGACAGCCGGCATTTCTCAAGCCCGTATGGAAATCTCACTTGTTTCTCCACAGCATCAACAAACCCCACAATCAGATTTGAACGTTTCAGTGCAGGCTGCGCAATCGCAAATGTCCTTTTTGTTTGCTCTCCCTCTCGAGATCTTCTGGTTTTTTGGTCTTACCTTGAGTCTTGGGGGAAAATGATTGACGGTGGGGTATGCATCACGTCTTTGAAAGCACAGCGCGTTTGATTGATTAGCGCCTTGGGAAGAATATGCCACCGCATGCTGAATTTAAGGCTGACCTGACAGCCTCCCTCCCTCCCCTCCCCTCCCCTCCCCGTGGCTGAAGACCCTCTAAAAAGTGCTGCCAAAATGTGCCTTCAAGTCCAAACTGATTTATTTCTCTCTTTCTTTCTTTCTTTTCCTTGGACGCGACATCATACATCATCATCCGTTCCCAAAGCGCTGCGTCACCGCTAGCCCGGCGAGCTTGTTGCTCACTTCTTGCCTTGCCGCCGTTTGTGGACGCTTCCAATGGGAACCGACAAGGAAGAGGAGGACAAGAAGTTTGGACAGGAAATCTTGTCACCACTAAAAAAGCTGCACCGTCCGTCTCTGCTGGCCCTGGCCTTGACTTTTCCAATCTCAATGTATCAGACAACACAGTCTGAAATCAACATTTTGATTTGATTTTTTTGACAGTAGGAAAAAAACCCATCTCCCTTGTTGTGCGTCTCTTAAAACCACCGACCTAACATAGCATGCACCAAAGGGGCTGGTGTTTTTTTTTTTTTTTTTGCATACCTAATGTGGTCACTGCTGCTGCTGCTGCTGCTGAGATAAAAGCTGAGAGGGACTCCAAACGCCATGGCAATTATTGCCGGGGACTGCTATAGCGCACGGGAGAAGCAACCTTGCGTTCTATTTTGAAAGCGGCGTCTTGGAATAGAAAAACCTTTTAAATGTTCTCCTGTGGGAATTTGTGAAATTTCTTCCCCCCCCTCCCCGTCCCCTCAAATGCCCGGGAGCTAAAAGCATCAGGTCATTGAATGAAATCTAGTTAGTTTGGTAAAATGAGGTTGCTGCGCAACTGCATTACATCAAACCGAAAGCTCTTTGTAATAGTTTCACTCCTCAATTCGTTAAGCAGAGTGATGGAGATGTGAAAAATGACTTTCATTGGCTTGCGCAACCATTTCAGGTGATGTATTTGAGTTTTTCACTCTTCTGCAGTGATTGATCCCTAATGGCATCCCTCAGGGGTCCACCCGAGGGCCCTTTCCGTTCACGTAATGCGTCGCCATGTCGGATGGTCAAACATTTTGTGTCCAGCATATTTTGACTCTTATGCAGGCTTGTAAGGTACTCACTCTTCCTACAATACTACAGATTCATGCTCCGAGACATTTGCCGCCTTCTGTCTTCAGGCATACGTCACAGACGGTGTTCCTCAGGGTGGCATCACTAAAATCTAGTCCTGCAAATGACATTGGCAATGATAAGCATCCTCTCAAGGTCCTTTGCTGGCTGCTTTTGGTGTCGCGGCTCACAATTTCGCCCAGCTAAAGGTCGTCGTTGCTCTTCTTCTGCTCCAAACACGCACGGCGGCACCTCGCGTTCCATCTTTAGGTCTCTTTTCCGTCCAATTTGTGGTGATGCCCTTTTGTTTTGCCAACTGCAGCCACTAGAATAAACGGATTTTAGGCGTCACACTGAGCGCTATTAGAGTAGTGAGTAAAAGCGCAATTTTGCCGCTGCATTGGATCGCATTAGCCAGGCCTGTTATGTGTGCCAGGAAAACCTTCTGCATGCTTTTCATTTCATGAAAAGCATCTCTATGCACGTTCCACCGCACGGGTATTCAGATGGCCGTGTTTACCTTCGCCCAGCACTTTTTGCTCTCCGGAGCAACGTATTTCCTCCTTTGGTGTTCCATCTGATCTCTCATCATCTCTCGGGCCTTTGCATCACGAGCCCCCAGATTGATCGATCGACGGCCAGAAACAAAGCACAGATTGAACGAGACGCCGGGGCACAACAAACCGATTACGCTGTTTTTATTGCGCCACCAGCGATCGTTGCCGAGAGCGTCTGTCGAGTAGGCGCCCGCCGGCCAACGGACGCGCGCGGCCGTCAAATGTCTGCCAAGCCACGGGCGCGGGCTCCGAATGCCAATTAGGAAAGTATCGGCGCCTGGGATTTTTTTCGAACGGCGCTCGCAAGAACGTCGATGGTCGGAAAGGCGAATGACGTGTAATCCAATTGCGACGGCAAGGTATTGAGCGTCATGCCAGTCAATCCCATTTGCAGCGCCAGAGACGATTATTACATGATGGCGTGCGCTAGCATGTGGCTACGCTCGCGAGCTCCCGACACTCGACATGTTGCCACCGCAGCTTGCTCGACAGCTGCGCGCATATCGCCGGGCGGAGCTGTCTGCGTCGCAGCGCGGAAGGATGCCACCCGGGCTGTCGTCGTCGTCGTCGTCGCGAGGGCCGCTCAGGGTCAGACCAGCGAAGGCAATTAAGTGCACGTCGCGAGGCCCGTCGCCGTGTCCGTTGAGCTCGTGCGGATTTCCCCCCGGCCCACATCGAATATGTTTGATGATGTATTTGTTTTGAAAGATTTATTCCCGCACAACTTGCGCAAACATGTGTATTGAAGATGTGCGCTTTTGCGGGCGTGGTTCTCAATGTGACTTTGTGTTTGCCCTCAGCGATGGCCCCAACGCAGCCCAGCCTGCGCTCGGAGGTTTTCAAGCCTTGCGTCGAAGACAAGGACTTGGCCTTTTGCCTCAACGAGGGCGAGTGCTCCATCATTGAAACCGTGGCCGGGCTCCATCGACAATGCAGGTGAGCGCGCCCGTGTTCTTCCCTCCCCCCGGAGTAAGCCGGCTGAAATCGGACCGCATGCAAACACCACGCACGCAAAGTCCATAATCGCCTCAAGCACTAACTGAGGGATCAGAGATGCTTTGGGCCGCATTAGCTTGCGCTCAGTCGCTGAGCCACACCAACAAATAGTGTTTCTTCCCCCAAAAAATGGAGACAAACACACAAAGCGCCATGGCGGCCGATTAGCGGTGAGATGACTCTTGTCTCCTCGTGTGACCAACGTACAAAGTCTGTCAGAAAAGTTCCAAGACCGGCGTCGTCAAAGTTACAGCCTGGAGCGGAAGGCGCGTTCTCAGCGTCGTCACGGCCGTCCGTCTTCAAAACCGGTCCCCTTGATGTCCCCTTTGACTTTTTGGGATGCGGGATACAGGAGGCGGCGACAGGATGCAAAAATAAGCATCACGCCATCTTTTTGTCAATTTGATTTGAAACCAGTCCTGGAACCTTTCTGACACATTATGAAATTTCAAAACCCCAGCGGCTGGGCGAGTAGTTGTCAAAAACAATCCACTTCAAGGATTGAAAGAAATGTTGCACGCACCGCAAATGGGCATCTCGTTGGCTAGAAGGACACTTAAGAGAACATGGCGGAAGGACTTAGAGTAACTCAGTAACCCCCCCACCCCCACCCCGCCCCCGCCACTGCCAACCCCCCAAAAAAGGGATTTGAACAAGTTGGTGAATGTCACTTCCCCCGGAGGCGCCCGCGCACTTCGTCTGCGATCTGAGTTGAGCCGTCAATAAACAAATAAAGATGTCAAAAACAATCAGCGCAGCCGAGTCATTGATGGAGAGCTCCGTTTGGAACTCATTTTGCTCTCTTTTTTTTTTTTCCCCCCCTCGCATACTTCCTCGTGCAGGATGTTTGTTTGCCGATGCAAATGAGGCTCCCAAAATAAACATGCAAATTTGCTTTTGAAGTGTGTGTGTGTGTGTGTGTGTGACCAAAAATCTGAAGGCGACTAGCGCCGCCGTAGGGGCAGAGGAAGAAATATTTATCTTCGGCCGTCATTATCGCAGGTGATGAGAAGCCAAAGACGAATGGGGAAAACTGTCTGGCTGTAGCTAGAAAAGAAATGTGTGTGTGTGTGTGTGTGTGTGTGTGTGTGTGTGTGTGTGTGTTCTTGTACTTCTGACATTGTGGGGACCGTCATGAGTTTTGAACCGGCCTTTTTACTTGGTCCTCACTGTGCCACAAGTACGGGAATGTGTGTGTGTGCGTGTGTGTGTGTGTGTAAGAAAAAAAAAACGCTAGCGAATTGAAATATCTGGGGACCGGCGAAGGGGGTGCTATGCTACGGCGCGGCGACTTGTCCTTGCAGCTCACCCGCGCGCGCTCGCCTGTTTGGCGCTCTCCAGCGACGTGCGGCATCGAAATCAGACGCACGGAAAGCGGCCAATTGTGGTCTTTTTATGAAGATGACGCTAGTTTGTTTTACGGCCGGCCGCGCGGGCTTTTTAACGGTGCGCTTGACCGTCGCCAACGCCTGCTCGCGCTGGAAACGCTGCCGGATTTGGATTTTAATGGCGGGCTGTAAACGGTGATGGATGAGCGGTTGTGTGAGGTGCGCTCGGGCGGCGGCGATGTTGTGGCAGCTTGCGAGTTAACTCCTCGGGCCCTTTTTAGCCTACCATCATATCTTATGGGAAAGACCGTGCCGCAATTGAGCATTTGGGACGGACGACCTTGGCCGGGGTTGTTGATGACGCGCCTGCGGGCAGAGATGGCGTCCTTCCGCTTTCCAAAGAAGTCGACTTGAAATTAAAAGCGGGTTGCCAGAGTCGGTGGGCTGCTGCTGCTGTGAAATATTTGCCAGGGAATTCCAATTCAGGGTTTTGGGAGTGTTTTTTTTCTCCCCCCTTTCACATTAAAAAGGGCGGCACTGCTTCATGCATTTTGAAGTCCTCGGTGGCGGATTGAAGGCAAACGGCGCCATTCCAGGCCGTTGTAACGCTTCCGCCGAGCTTTGCAAAGGCTCTCCGTGGGCCGCAATCGGCCCTCCGACCGCAGGTTGCCTCACGGGGGAGGTCTCTTCCTCTCACGCAACTTGCGTCCCCCCCTTATTATCAAAGTGACATTTGACTGCAGCGGCGGCGGCAGAGTTTGCGCGCCAAAGCGTTTCCTCGCCCGAGATGCGAAGATGACGCAAAGCTGCTGCAAACGTCGTCCCCAAAGAAAACTCAGCAGCCCACTTTCGGCGTTTCCTCCCGTGACCCACACAAGTTGGGCTTGTCTTTTTTTTTCTTCCCCTTATCGGCACTTTCCGATTTATATGTAAATCCGCCAATATGACATAAAAATGCAAATGGAGCCACTCCGAAACTAGTTCCTCAGGGAAAAGTTCGCATCTCTGTCAACTGTTTTGATCAATTAATTAGCAGCCGATCAATTGCCAACATCCAGATCGAATGATAAATCCGCAGTGGCGTCATCATATCCCCAACGAGATCAAATGCACGCGAATATTGGCCGGCCGAGTTTGATGGCAGTAATCCAGCCGGGGTGTGACGGAGGCGTTTGGAAGTGCTCGCTGGAGCAAAGGAAGCAGAATGACTTTTGAGAGGCAGCGATTAATCGTCAACTAATTGGTTGGACAATTAATGGCTAACTAACTAGCTTTGCTCATTGATTCACTGTATCCAGACCGTGTTCAAATAATTGGATTGGAAAAGATTTTTGGATTGGCATCCCGCCCGCCTGCCCGCCCGCCCGCCCGCCCTCCTCCCCGCCTAATCTTTGACTTTTGCCTTGGCGTGCGCATCCGTCGCGATTGATCGGACATTTGAACACGAGTCGCCGGCTCGCCGCGTCTGTGATTGGGCACCGCTCGGAATAAATCACGGGCAGATTTGCACATGAAATTGCTTGGCCCGAAGGCACGCCGACGCCGGTTATTAGATCAAAGTCAAATGAAGATGGATTGTTTCGCTTATTTATTTATTTATTTTTATTTAATATTTGCTCCTCCAAAGGCATCAGTGCAGAAGGGCATCGGCAGCAATGTTTCATCATGCGCCGCGCCGTGCCTCGGGGGACATCCGGCTCCATGAGGAAACGCAATCATGCTCGCTGCACCTCACATCGCAAAAAAGTTGCTTTTGTGATTAGTTGTTTGTTTAAAAACAAAACAAAAAAACAGGCCTCTAAATTGAAATGATTTCATTTCTTTTGAACGACGGTGCTCCCCGGGCCTCACGTGACACAAAAGAAAATTTGGCGCCACATCAATTGTGCTGCTTCCATTTGCACAGCAGCGATTATGCAAATGTTTGTTTCACCCCTGGCCCCCCCCCAAAAAAAAATCTATTTTGTAATGTTGATTTTCAGATCAAAATCAACTTGCCTTTTCGTTTCGTTTCAGCGCTGTTTTTGTTTTCTTTTCAATCCACTTGTCGAGTGCGAGATTGAAATCCGAGTAAATGTCAGCAAGTCTGGTTTTTGACCTTCCTTCTTGGCAATCCCAAAGCACCTTTCAAATCCGCCTCCGGAGCTCAGCGATGACTTTATTTAACTCAAATGAAACGAAAGGAAGCGAGTCAGTGATGTCGCTTGTTTACCTCAAGTCCGATCACGTCCGTCCGGCTGATGCCAAGCGGTTGGTCTCCGAGCAGCAGAGGGAGGAGCCCCCGCTCAAGAGATGAAAATCCAAATTGCCTTCATTAGTCTGCTGAGACTCGGCTGCCGATCCTCTTTTGCTCAACGCCTTCCTTTGGTTGGCCGTGTTTGCCCCGCGGCCTCGGCTAAACGCCGATCGACCCGCTCAATTGCGTTTGGGGAGTAATCCGGTCAACTTGCAAATGGAAAGAGACGGACGGACGGGCGGACGGAGTGTTGCGGGCCAACTCGTTGCCTCCACGTGGGAAATTGAACCCGTTCAACTTCCAGACCGATTGTCATTCTGACCTTTGACCTCATTCATTACAATCGAGTCGCAAATGCCCGCGGAAGGTGTTTTCCAGAGTGTGCTAGCATGACGCTCGCGGTCTTTCCACATTAGCCGCGCGGATTGCGCTTTTGTGACACGCGCGGCGCGTCTTCCTTGCTTGCCGTTGTTTTGACGGTCGGCGTCAAGTGGGCGTGGCCATCGCCGGCTTGAGCGCGCTTCAATCTCGCCGACCTCCCGCCGCCGCCGCCGGTTGCCGATTGCGCCCGTCGCAACCGTGCAGAAGCAAAATCGTCCCGGTGGCGGCTCGCATCGTGAAAAATACAAACGTCGGCTCAGCCGCTTACTTTTATTCGTCGTAATGGATCCGTAAAAATTCCGTGCGGGTGCGGAAAGCGAATGTCTCAGGTTCAGCTCGGCTCCAAAGTTAAGCTCGCGTCGCTACACTGGCACATTTTCGATATCCTTCTCGTCTTGGCGTGCGTATTTTCAGTCCTCTCGATCAGCGAGGCACATTTGCGGAAGGAAACAACAAAGTCGTCGGCGCCTTTTCAATTTGCGGGCCTCGGTGGTGGCGTCCGTCCGTACGGCCCTGCGAGCTGTCGCAAGTCCGAGTGGGAGGTTAAGCTTCCTTCACGATTCCTTCATCGCTGGCCGTGAGAAAGAAAAAGGCGAGTCGGGGGAAGGGGAGGAGGGGGCGGCGACCGGGCAGCGTGAGGATGAGGAGATGAGCGAGGGAGGAAGATTGGCGCTCCCTGACAAGGAGTCTTTCAAGTTTGGAGGTTTGAAGTGCTAAGGAGATGCAAATGTGTGCAAAGAAGCGCGCAAGCTCCCTCTGGCAGGCGCAAGACGCCCAAGCCGAGAGCCCATTGTCAAAAAGGGGCAAAGTTGAGGCGTTTGCACAAATAGCGCCGGGAATCGCTCATTCCCGTGCTGCTCACGGCGGATTTGGGAAAGCACCCGATTGACATCCCGTCGCGGGAAAGCTCCGTTGGCGGCGGCACACCAATGCTTGTGCTTGCCGGAAGCCCATTTCAAATGCGCTTCCTCTGTTTTCACAGTTGCTGTGCCGACGACACAACAACTGTACTTTGCGTCGCATCCTTCGCCGCTGCTAGGCGAGTTTTGCGAAAGTGGAGTTGGCCTAGCGCACGTCGCCTGCGTGACATCGACATACTGCGCGCGGCACCGCAAATATGGACGCCAGGCGGCGCGTCGTTATTGCTACGCGCCGGCTACGCAGTACATCTCTGGAGCGGGAATGATGGCGGCGGGCGCAATCCGGCGGATTACTCGGGGGCCCCGGTTTCAAAGGGAGCAGGTTGGCGAATGAAAAAGCGGCCAGACAAAAAAGCAAGCAAGCGCTCGCAAAGCAGATGCGCTCTGCGTTTTTAAGAGCAGACTCCATTTATTCCGCGCACGGCCCACCTTCACTCCCACTTGGTCGGTTCGTCTCTTTTATGTGCCGCCATGCGGTGGGTTTTCCCCCCCTCCCCTTTCTGTGCGCGCAAACACATGCACGCACGCACGCGGTGTTGCCGTGGTTACGGGCCGCAGCAAAATCACAACGTCCCAATTGATCGGAGCGTGTTCGACATTTGTCACGCGTCCTTTCCCCCTCAAAAGCGCTCATGTTGGCACCCGATGACACATTTAAAGCCGACGCGCTGTGCTTTGTGGGGGGGGGCGTGGGGGGGGCTTCGAATCTAACCAACTATTAACAAAGCGGCATGTCGGACCTGGGAAGCCGGCCAAGCTTATTACTCCAGAGGGAGCGCCCCTCGGCTTCTCTGCGCATTTTGGTCATTTTCAAGCGCACCTTATTATTTTGCTGCTGCTTTTTGGGGAGGGGGTGGGGGGGGTCCAATTTGTCCCACTCTTGCTGCAGTGTTCCTTTTCTCGGTACTTCAATCTGTTGTCATTGTTGAGGACGTACAATCAAGTCGAATTTGAGTCTCGTGCTGAAATCAAAAAGGAGGGATATTTGTGTGTGTGTGTGTTCTCGTTTTTCCGCCACGTGGGGACTTCAACTCTCTCTGTGTGTGTGTTCTCGTTTTTCTGCCACGTGGGGACTTCAACTCTCTGTGTGTGTGTGTTCTCGTTTTTCTGCCACGTGGGGACTTCAACTCTCTGTGTGTGTGTGTGTTCTCGTTTTTCTGCCACGTGGGGACTTCAACTCTCTGTGTGTGTTCTCGTTTTTCTGCCACGTGGGGACTTCAACTCTCTCTGTGTGTGTGTTCTCGTTTTTCTGCCACGTGGGGACTTCAACTCTCTGTGTGTGTGTGTTCTCGTGCCACGTGGGGTGTGTGTGTGTTCTCATTTTTCTGCCACGTGGGGACTTCAACTCTCTGTGTGTGTGTTCTCGTTTTTCTGCCACGTGGGGACTTCAACTCTGTGTGTGTGTGTGTGTGTGTGTGTGTGTGTGTTGATTTCCTGAGGGCTTCTCAAGCTGCTAATGTGTCTTGTCTCCTTGGTGATGTTTCACTTGTTGGCAAGAGTAGATTGTGGCTATGCCAATCAGGATGACTCACAGGTCCGATCGCGTCGACTCGGCTCCGTGAGGTCTGCTCATGGAAGTCGTCTCCCGACTTCCATGAGCAGACCTCCCAGACCTTCCCAGGCGGGAATTGGTGGCAAAGCAGGCAGAGCGCTGAAGAAACCGCGCCAGACCTTCCCCCTCGCCACAGAATTCTCAGAGCGCGCCGAGCAGATGGAGGAAAAATCGAGAAGGGCTCGCTGAGGTTGGCCAACGTCCAACCGAACGGGCGACATCTTGTTTTTTCAGTCCAAAGGAAGTTGAAAAGCGCCAGTCAAATGCGCTAGGCGGCGAAACGCGCATCAATATGAAAACGGAGCTTTGCGCTCGTCTCTCCCGCTGCGAAGGCAAAGTCTCGGTTAATGGCAAAATCACATATCCTTTGGCGCGCGGTGTAATTGCAGGGTGTTCCGCGCATCCAAATGGGAAAGGTTAGACGTCGTGGAGGCAGAAAAGGCAATTAGCTTCCTTGAGCCGGTCGACAAACATTCCCCCGAGAGGCGGTAAACAAACAAAAAGGCCAAGTCGTGTTTTTCCTTCTCCTCCACGCTGCGGGCGCATGCATATTTCAGGTTCAAGTGGAAAGCCGCCGATCGCAGCCTGCCTCCCGTTTCGCAAGGAGCTCCCCAAAGAGCGCCCGTGAAAAAGATCGGCGGCGCAGGTCGTTAGCCTTCAAAAAAAAAACAAACAAGACAAACCTTTACGTTTCCAAATGTTGCGACTCCAACATACCGCGCGGGAGCTGAACTCCAGAAGTCCAAATTTCCCATTTCGTGATCGCATTAGTGAGGGCGTGGGGGGGGGGCACGCCACGTCGCCCCTCCGAGCGTTTGGAATCCCGCTGATAAGAGGAAGATTGTCGCGCGCTGTGGCGAATTAGCGACCTTATTGCATGTCAGCGGCAAGTCTTGAGCCTCACTTGTTATCCCGCCGCGGCAAACGCGCCGGAGGCCTTTTGAGACGGGAACGTGTCGGATCCCCAACCTGAAATATTCCGAGTAAGCTGATCCAACTTTGTGAGCTCTTCCTTTTTTTTTTTTCGGACCCGCATTGCGCACAAGCTTCACTTCATCATGCCATGTCTCTCAGTGAAGCGACAGTGCCCGAGTCCCCCCGAGTCCCGCCTAGCAACAAGTGACGCCGACACAAAAGAAAAATCCAAAGAATTTGCCGCCATCTTGGTGCCATCGAGGCGCTTCAGGCGCGGCCGTTTTGGATCAATTCCTTGCGGATTGTTGCCATTGGCCACTGGGCTTGGTCCGTCTGATGAAAACGCTGTGACAAGCGAGCAGGTGCGCCCAGCATCCGACCCCCCCCCCGTTCGGTCACGTTGTCGAAAACGGCTTCGCACGGCATTCAGACGCCATCGGCGCCTCGCGATGAGTCAAAGGCGGTCAGCTGTCACATCCTCGCTTGCCGCCGCCGGCAGCGACGAATCGTCGTTTGCCAGCAGCGTGAGTCGGCACGGCTGGCGCCGCTCGGATTTGCCCAACCTGATGGCGAATCCAGACTCGGCACGCGCGCGGCCTCAATGCGCCCTGCTTTTGAAAACGCTTTTGCGCGGCAGTGAATCGGAAAGTTGTTCCGGAGGCATCTTGCGTCCTAGGCTAGCAACGGATGTTGCTCATGGGGTCGTCGCGCTAAATACTCGGCGATCCTTCGGGCGGTCGCTAGCTTCTCACGCGCGGGCTCCAGCGCGGGAACGTCCGCCAACGCGCGACGGTTTAGCGGCAATGTCGCATTGTTTGAGTTCAGCCCGTGCAAAAATGGGAGCGGCGAGCGCGAGAACGCTATGGGAAACGTGTCGTCGCTGCGCTAACGCTCGACTCTACTAACGAAGGCGTCGGCGCTCGACATCCGAGATGAATCTTTGATCTCGTTTGTGAAATGGCCAGCTGTGGTCTCCTCTGGCCTTTCCCAGAACGCAAGATGGGAAACGCACTCAGCGGAGACGCTGATCAATACGTCGATTGGCTCAACATTTCAAGGGCATCGTATCTGAAGGCCGTCGAGATTATTTGTTGAGGGGTTTTCCCGAAATAGCCGGCGGGCATTGGCGGGAAGCAAAGTGAGAGCCAGCGTCTTCTGCTGACGTCATGACGACAACCGAAGGAAGTCGCGGCAACGGCAACCGAGCAATTTGTGTGTGTGATTGCGTACACATGCTCACGTTCTCTGTATTTCTCGCTATCAATTCCCGGTATTTATTTGACACGATTCTCGATGCAAAATGGGGGGAATTCACCCCGACAGGTAGAATCAACAAAGCATGATTTGACAACAGCTTCAACCGCCGTTGGCGCTTCCAAAAGTAGATACCGAAAGGCGTGCGATGAATGATGCATCCGCCTTCGCTCGGAGACAAAAAAACCAGGAGGAGTCGAGTCATTCTGGCGCCGGGATGCAAAACCAACGCCGGCGCCCGTTTCACAGCGGCCGCCGCGATCCATCACGTCGCCGAGCGGAACGTCGTCGCCCCGTCCTTGAAAACTCGCCATTTGTGTCGCAAACATCACACGCCATCAATCCGTCATTTCGCCTGGAGGTGTCCTTGTACCTTGCAGATCTAAACCCCCGCCCCCCCACCTCACCACCAAGCGCTAGCATTGTGTGAAAATGATTTTTTATTGTCACCGTCCAATGTTGTTTGTCAATCGCCGAAGTAATACGGCGTGATGTTCTATTTCTCCGACACGCGACTTTTATTCCCCCCCCCCCGCCCCGCCCCCTCCCACAACGCACACATTTGAATGAAATCTTCTCTGAGCATTAGGCAAGTCATTAACTGATTATCGGACTGTGCGCTCAGCCGCGCGCGACCACGTGAAGGCCACCTATTTTCCAGAGCAGACGCCGCATAATCCAATCAAAGAGTTATGGAGATCCAAACTTGCGTGTGTCAATACGTGCGTGCCATACACAAAAAAGACAAAAAATTGTCTTGATAAAAGGACAAAAGCTTTTTTCATTCATATATATATATATATATATATATATATATATATATATATATATATATATATATATATATATATATATATATATATATATATATATATATATATATATATGAATCTACTTCCATGGCATTTAAAAATGTGAAAAGGCATCGGGGAAGAAATAAATATCCATTTCAATATTTTCTCATGGGGAAAAAAAATCCAAGATGGATGGAAAAATGCCCCAAAGCCGTTTCGTCCATGCGCTGAGGGTGCGATTTTCAGTTGCTCGCAGTTGTTTGTGAACTTTAATGTCCTCGCTTAGTGGGGGGAGGAGGGAGTGGGGGCGTGTTTGTTTTCCATGACGCCACAAGGCTTGAGCGTTGAACTGCAAATGTTGCCCCCCCCCCAAGGCGCAGTTGCTGTTTTTTGCCCGCCCCCAGTTTGCCAAAAATAGCGGTCACGGCAGAAAAAGCCTGTCGTGGACTTCCTGGGGAGCGTCTGCTTGCGGCCTTGCTCATCCGATGTGTCACCAGAAGGAAGCGACGAGGGGGGGGGGGATTTTGTCCGCCTTTCTTACTTTGACTCCAAATCGAGCAATCATTCAAGATTTGCTTCTTTGCGCATCGGTTGCCTGACACGCCATTCATGCGGCGCGCTACCGGACAACCGTCCCAAAGTGATTGGCCCATGACTGCTGAAAAGGAGAGGGCGCTTTTTTTGGGGGGCTCACGCCGCTTTCGATCAACCTCCAGACGGCGACCCCGTATCAAAGCAAAACTCGTCAGCGTCCGCTGGAGAAATCAAACATTGGTCATCATCGCCTGAAAAACAAGCCCCTTTTTTTCATTGTTTTTTTTGGTTTGGTTTTTGGCTTTTTTTGTTGTTCTTCCCCCATTTCTCGCCTTCACTAATTGTGAATGAAATGGATTTTGCCGCCGACACCTCGTCGTTGCAGCGGCAACGCAAGTGATTAGGATCCGCACGCGAGGAGCTTTCAACTGCGCCGCGGCGCCAATCGGCCGAGCGTTCAGAAAAGTCGCTAGCATCCAGTGAGCGGGGGGGCGCGCCCGGCACGGACTTACGAAGTCTACGGCTTTCCTTTCCGAAGCCTTTTCGCCCAAATCGGATGCTTTGCGTCGCTTGGATCAAACCGCTGCAGCAGCGCGCGCGCGTTTTGTATTTGCGTTTGTTCAAAGTTCCAAGGCGAGTCAGGAAGGAAAAAGTCAGACGGCGGCGCATCAAGTTGACCGCCAGCCCAAATCTGGCCGAATATGTTTCCAAAAGGCTTTTGCGCTGAAGCCAAAGTTCTTGAGCCACCGACAGTCCTTGCGGCAGGAGAATTCCCCAAAATGTGCTCGGATGCTTTTGGGACGCTTCGTCTCCATACGCGTGCGCCGGGCCTTCGTTTGCATGTCGGGACCAAACGGCGAAAAGGAAAAACGGCGCCGTACCTCGGTGGCCCATCTGCTCGCTAAGAACGTGCCGAGAAGAGAATTTGAGCGCAATCAATCCCCATACCCAGCTGTCTCACGAGTTGGGGGGGGACAAAGCACGTGGAATCCCAGCAATCAGAACAAATGGGGGGTGGGGGGGAGTAAATATAGATCGCACCTTCCACTCAGACGATCCATTTGGCCGACCGACATCTGCCGAGAGAGCGTTTGGATCTCCGCCTCGCTCTGCCAATTATCATCCCGACTCAACGTTTGCTCTGCTGCCTCCTTTTTCACCTCCAAATGTCAAATCTCATGCGCCAAACTCTTGGCAAGGGCATTTTGTGGACGCCCGCACCTGAAATGGACACTCCTTGCGGTTTTGCTCCGATTTGACGCCGCCATTGTCGGCTTTGGAGTGGCAGCCACGTTCAAGTAGAGAAAGAGAAAGAGAGAGAAAAGTCGCCTGATTTACTGGAGGACTGACTTGCGCTTGTCATTTAACACGACAGTTGCCAGGTCCTTTACTTCCCGGTGGTTTTTTTGGGGGGTGTTTGTTCACGACAAAAGCCGCCGTTTGCTCGGCGTGTCTCGCGCTCGCTAAATAATTGAACGCACGTGCGGCAAGCGCATCTGCCGTGGGACGACTCGCACGTGCCCCCTTAATGTTTTTTCCGTGTAGCACACCAGCGAGCGACAAAAGCGGTTTTCGTTGACGTGTTGCTACCGATGTCGCCAGCAACTACCTGGCACAGCTGAATCATTTAGGTCGGCGGGGGCTCCTGGCCTGACAGGAGGTGGGGGTCAAACGTAGCAGGCAAAGAGTTGTCATCGGTGTCATTTCTGATGAGGGAGGTCCAGAAGCGTGGCAGCGTACGAAGCCAGGGCAAAAATGGTAGCAAGACAGACAGCAGCCCAAATTTGCCTTTGCTTCTCGTTGAATCAGCGAGTCTCGAATCCAACGGGATGGTTCCGAAGGCCCGCTATGGACGGAAGGCCAGCGCGGTTCAAAATGTGTGGGCGGGGCCTCTGGACTTCAAGTGCCTCGTTGTCACCGCGATTTTCAAGTGTCGTTTTCTCTTCTCGGATGTTTTTTTTTCCCAATCATTCCAATTTGGCAGCGTTCTGTCCTCGATGTGTTTCTTGATCAAATCCCCCTTTTGTTTGCACGGAGCGACAGAAGCCTCTCGACCATCACGCCAGACTGAAATTATGAAAAGCGCTTACACGGCCGCTATTGAGTGCTGTCGAGACTCCGCAAGTGGACGGAAATATTTTTACCCACAAGGCGTGGTGAAAGGGAGAACGCCCCCCCGCTGCACACTCTTTATTTTCCCCTCCAAGTGCGGAGCTTCAAGATGGAATTCTCTTCAAACCACTGTCACTTTTTCTTTTTGCCTTGACAGCGTTGTGCAGCAAGACAAAATTGAAGCATAATATCCCCCGCGACTCCCCGCTTTGAAACGGCACCTGTTAGAGCAGCTTGGGAGCGCGGCGGCGATGTAGCGCACGCTGGCAGGCAGCCTCCACTTTCATTGGGAGCCCCGCTGACGTGCAAACATGCCGGGACGGGACTTCTTTATCCCGCCTGGGGTTGAAAGACTGCGCGGGGGGGGCGGGGGGGACTCCCAACGCGGCCGGCCGGCCGTCGTGTTGTTCCCTTGTTACCATTTGATGCTTATTTCGACTTTTGATCGGCCGTTTGTTGAAGGCTTGCTTTGTTTGTCCAGATGGTCGCCGCAAATGCCCCCTCCCTGCGGCCGATGTCACGCCAGTTCGCACGAGTCTGATACAAAAAATGGTCTTGTGATGTCTGACGACTGGGGCCAAGGCCATTTCAAGATTTGATCTTCAAAAGTGGAGAGTGAGGCCAGAGGAGGAGCTGCGCGGCGGCGGCGTTGTGGACCAACTGGAGACGCCGCATGGAGGATCGGCTGACTCCAAAGTCCGGTGCATGACAGCGAGCCAGGCAGGAAGTGACAAAGGACCAAGTGCTCACCGCAGAAAGGAAAGGACAGGAGAGGAAAGGAGAGGAGAGGCTTGGCTTGACAAAACTCAATCGTAGGGCTCGCGCGCCGAGAGACGTGTTGGAGTCGAGTCGGAGCGGACTCATCGATGACACCTCTGACCTTTTTCAGCATGGTCGTCAGGTCCTCGACCTTTGTTGACGCAAACGGTCAACGGCTACGATCATGTTGCTTTTTTCAAATGAAAAAAAAGGCCGTTTGCATTGCAGGAATGTGTCACTGGGGCTCATGTGATGAACCCGAGGCCGAACTTGAGGCCGTCCACGCTCGATGACGCGCAACTTGAAATGCTTCCCGAACTCAGAGCGCCGCCATGACAGGAACCGATTGCCGCCGTCCGCTGCGAGCGCGGCGCCGTGTGCGCAGTCCAGTCGTCGAGGAGAAATGAGAACAATTACATGCTTTATGACACGCACCCCCCCCCCCCTCATAAAGGAGCAGAGATAAAACGGTGATTAATTCTTAAATATCACTTGCTCATTTATTGAGCGCATCTGGAAAACAATCTGGAAGTGGACCGACCGACTGCAAGGCGTCAAATCATAAAAAAGGAAGTTGGGGCTGTGTTGCAAAAGTCAACGGGCCCCTTCACTGTCCTACTCCGCCGACCTCCATTTTACCTCCGTGCTAATTAACGCTGATTAGCGATGAGGTAACGCTTTACCCTGCCCCCCTCCCCCCGGCGTTCCAGACCGGGAGGTGCGCTTAGCGCGCCGTCCCCGACATGTGTTCAAAGCAGCTGCGCGCCTCGTCAGGCTGTTGACACCGAAAGCTGGCCTCGCCTTGACAATTTCAAGCCCGTTTTTTTTTCTTCTCAATTTCTCAAATGCACCGCCCAAAACCTTCTCGGAGCGCGTCGCAATGTCGCCTTGTTTGCCAGTCGTTGACTTTGCGTTTGCACCAACGCAGACGGAACATTGTTTGCACGTCGCACGTTGGACAAAGATCGATGGGAGATGCGGCTCGGAAACACAACGGCAGGCAGACACCTCGCATGTCGCCGGGCGGGCATGGCGCCGCAATACGAACGCGGAACCTCAACCTCGAGAGCAAAAGTGGGCCGTTCCAGGTCATTTGAGCTGCTCGCATGTCGATTTTGTGCTCTTGGGCCAAGCTGCCTTGTCGCTTAGCCGTCATTGAAAGCCCCCCCCAAAATGCCGCATTTCAATGACGGCACGGCTGAGCGAAGAGGTTTTGGCTTCCAAACGTGGCCACCGATGTCAAGGCGGCGCCACTGGCGGCCGCTTCCCTGAGCGTTCACTTGCAAACGGGACCGCTTTCAGTCTTTTGACTTGAGCGCGGGCTGACTTGCTCTCCGTGGCGTGCAAACCCACCGTGAAATAACGAGCGCTTCGTCTCTGGAGTGGTCCGAGCGTACGTTTTATCAAATTTTATCAGAAGCGCCCTTGCAGCTGAAAATGCGTCTCCAAAAGTTTGCCCGTTTCAAAGGCGGGACTCAAGGCGGCGGCGGCGGCGGCAGCGCGACAATGGATGGCGTGACTGCGCGTAATCTGTGGAGTGGAGATCGCCCCCCCCCTCACAACAGCGAGTTGTCAGCTGCGTGTGCTCCCCCCCCCCCCCTGCAGCTCCGCAGAGATTTCCAACCTCTTTGGGCCTCGTTTTTCATCCAGCTGGGCTGCGTTTGAGTGCGCGTGAAAATCTGCTCTCACGACATGCCAGAGAGCCAACGTGAGCGGCGAGCCGGCGGAGATGAGGCGGCGGGTCCCGACCATCAAGACGACGCTTGCGGCGCCGTCTTTCCGGGTGACGCGTTCTAAGTGGCACAACGGTGGCTTTCTCAGACGGTCTCCGTCTCCTGCGACCTTCACCCGACGCGCGGGGAAAAGGAACGGCCAGCATTCTCACGGGAACATGTTCAACTTTGTCGGTTGCTGAGACCCGCCTGAGAGTCTCCAAGTTGTCAAGGTTGCCAGGACTCTGTTTTGCGTCAGGCTTGCGGCTCTGGCTCGGTCTCTTGCGTCACACCAAGAAGCTTTCCCTTGTCGTCGTCGTCGCCCTTCAAGATGGCGCCGGCAGTCACGCGCTATCCACAACTTGCTGAGAGTCTCCCCAAAAAGGCTTGAGTGACGAGCGGGCACCTTGGCGTGCTTTTGGAAGCATCCCGTCAGTCAACTCGTAGCTCAGGATCGAATCCGTCGCTTCCTTCGTTTGTTTGTTTGTTTCTCACCGCCAATCATGTTTGTTTTTTCTTCTTTTGTGCGTCCCACAGGTGTAAGGAGGGCTACCACGGTCTCCGCTGCGACCAGTTCGTGCCCAAGGCGGACGCCATCTTGTCCGACCCAAGTAGGCCACCTCTCGTTTCCGTTCGTCCCTTCGTCTCAATCCGCAAACCCAAACTGACAAAACGCAACCGATGTTTGAAACCTTGGTGACTTTTTCTTCTCCGATTCATGCCGGGAACAGGATTTCCACATGCCACTCGGGAGTGTTGGAATCTCCTGCGGCTCAATGAAAATAGTCGTGACCAAAATGGCAAATGAAAGTTCGCTTTGAATGGTTTTCTTTTTCGCTGAGATGGACCGCTCCGCCCCCTTTTTTTTTGGCCTAATCCTAACAGATGGGCCTGCAGATGGATGCCCGAGTTATTAAAGCCATCAACCAAAGCAGAAACCGGTTCACCCCCCACAAAAAAAATTGCTAACCCAGAAGGCAACAAAGGTCTCCCTCATCACTGGCCCTTTCCAAGCAACTTGGCCTCGGCGCTGTCAAGGCGACATGTATTCGGCGCTCGAACAACGAATTGAAAGCGAGAGAATTTGAAACGCGCGCCCCTCCCCGGACGGCCGCTCGTTGGCGCGTCAGCTCTCGTCCAAAATGGCCACCGCGAGAGCGCTTTTCTCGATGGCCCGACGCCATCGCCCATTCAAATCAAAACCGTCTGCGTCCTGAACCTCGCTCGCCTCGCCCTTTCGTCGGCTTTCCGCTTTTGTGTTAACCCCAAAAAAAAAAACAATACCTCAGCCCCGAGCGTGCCGCCTCGTGAATTTGCGGCGTTTTCATGTGCACCGAGAGCTTAATTCCTCTCGTGGTTGAGAGCAGCCGGCCCGGTGAGAGCTGGCGACGGGGTCAAAGGTCGGTGCGCCTGATCCCTCCCTCCGGTTAGTCCAACCCCCCCCCTCCCTCTCTCTGTCGCGCAGAACGAGGCCCTACTTTCCAGCTGCACGTGCATCCTTTGAACAAAGTAACGTGTTTGAATGGCCGCCGGGGCAGATCAAGTCTGCCCAGCGAGATTTAAAAGACGGCCTATTTTCTATCCCCGTTGATGCAGAGTCATGGAAATTGACTGCGATTACGCAGGGTCCCGAGGATTAGCCTGCTTTCAAAAGCCAAGTCGTGCCTTAGCGCACGCGGACAAACACGCAGCGCTGATTTGACTCTGCCGTTGCGTCGTTCTCGGCAGACTCAAATGGCCCCCCCCCTCCTGCCCCTGAGGTGTAAAGGGCAGAAAAAGTTGCGGCCCCAGCAAATCGATCACCCCCTCCTCGCGCCTTCGCATCACACTTCATCCATCGGCGCCTCCTCCTTTGTCTCGCAGTCGACTCGCCGCAAGTGAGGAGCCGAGCCGACAGGTGGCGCCGGCGTGCCGCAATCAAGCGACCTAAACAAACACTTTGCACCGGCGGGTGTCTTCGGGATGCTTTTTAATGGCACGTGGCGTAAGCTAACGGCCCGGAAGCGTCGCTAGACGCTCCGTTCTTACCTGCTGCTCAACTCCATTTTGTCAACTCGTTACGTGAGCAAAAATCTCCCCATGCGAGCCCCCGTTTTCTCACTTCTTCTTCTTCACCTCACCCGCACGCAGCCGTACCGCTGACAGACTTCCCCGATAAAAATCCGTCTTTTTAGGGGATAGGGGGAAGAGTTCCAAAAGCGGCAAATAATCTGTCGGCTGCTCGCATCCTATTGAAGAGCGGGCCCACCTCTGTCAGAAAAGCAATTACCGCGGAGGGCTTTCATTTTAATTTCAATGCCATCGCATTTCAGTCACACGGAGAAAAAAAAAAAAGGGAGGGGGGGCGGCGCCGTCGGAACGAGGGAGAACACCCCAGGGCGGCTTTTTATCAGTCCCCGCAGCGCCGGGAGTCGACTGAGCTGTTTGAGGGCGTATGTCAAAGTGTGTCAGACGCGCCGGCGTGTGCGCGCGCGTGATAGCGCAAGTCTCCAAGCCATCAAGTATTGAGAAGCCACGCCGGGAGATAGCGTGGGAACAATTACCGCTACGCCTCTGGCTTGAATCAATATCAATGTGTTGGAGAAGGAGAAAAAAAAAAAGGCCCCCACGAAGCAGCAGCAGCAGCCTTACATTGTGTCATTTTGCCATTTTTATTTTCATGACTCTAATCCGCGCAGCTTCCTCGTTCGTCATGGTTGTTTTCACTCAAGGAACTGCGCTGGACCGGACCGCATAGCTGCAAGCCTGAAGGTGAATTTGGAGTCGCGTTTCACTTTTCTCTTTTTTCCTCTCCCCCGCTGCCATCTGGCCTCCGATCCAACAGCAGATGAACTTGGGATCGAGTTTATGGGTAAGGCGCCTCGCCGTTTCTCAGTTTGTCAATACGCTCGTGAAAAAAAAAAAACGCGCCGCCTCTCGCGCAGCAACAAGCTCACCTTGGAAAAACGAATGCGGCCGGTTGCCATGGAAACGCGGCAACGGGGAATTAGGCGCGCGTTGCTGCTTTGTCGGCGCGTTTGCGATGCGGCTGCAAAAATAAAGACGGCCGCTCACGCGCGTGAGCTAAATCGGCGTTCGGAATGCAAAGACGCAATTGAAGCCATTGCGGGAATCGGCTGCCATTGCCACGCCTGCCGCGCGGGGAACAAATCTCCCTCAAAACAATTCTTCACCTCGATCGCCGTCATCAGAGCATGCCGCTTTGTGTCCGGAGGGACGCACGCGATCGCGCACGCGCACCCCGACCGTTTTTCCGTTTTCTCAGCTGGAAGACGCCGCCGCTGCACGCCGCCGCCAGAACTTTCCCATTAGCTTGGCTTCACACGGGAAGGAAGCGAGAGAGAGAACGGCCACAGCACATGTCAAGCTCGCTCAACTCTGCCATCGCGATCCGCCCGCTGGATTAATTGGGAATGTTCTGGGCAAGAGAGCGGACGAATCCGAGTAAATGAGACCAGCTCCGGCTCGCGAGCATGTGCTCATTTCAAAGTCTGGCGGATGCGCGACGCGCGCACGACGCGGCCTCGCCGGTCGTCGTGCCGTTTCATCCCCCGCCAATTTGTTGCTCCGAGTCGGTCGGATTTATTCCGAGTGAACGATTGATGTATCCTTGAGCGCTTTAAAGTGCTGCTGCTGCTGCTGCGGAATATTGATTAAGGGCAGTTATGCGACCGCGTGGAGAGCTGGAGCTCCAGTCATCCGTACGCTCGTACCGTTCACGCAACAATGTGCAACATTGGCGGACATTTGCCAGTCTAGACGGAGAGAAGCTCAGTTGAGATAAATGGAAGAGGTGGTGACCAGGATGCGGAGGGTCCGAAAGAATTTAGTCTGCCCCTGGTCAGCTGTCATGCTCCCCTGAAGATCGGCAGGAGGGGCGGCTGTGGCGAACCTCTCTTCGGTCTTGAGCGCGTTCAACTCCCGGTCGCGTCCGTTCGGTTTTTGACGCTGCGGCGGCGCCAGAGAGTCCGTCGGCTTTCTTTCTCCCCGTCCGATATATATCACGAATCCCGGTCGACTCGGAAGAGGCCCGTCACCAGTCTTACATGGAGCGAGCGTGTGGCTATTTCCTCCCGTCTCACGTGGCGCGATTCAGAGAGTGCTGGAGAGGTCGCTTGGCTGACAGAGGAGGCATCTTCAGACTTAAGTGCAACTCGACGACCGCTGCGCCCGCGAGATTGTGACTGCGGGAAGCACTCAAACAGCTGCCACGCGCGCGCCGAGCTTGATAAAAACGCGAGCGGACAAGCAGAGACGAGGAAAGACCTCCCGGGACTGTTGACGGACTCAAAAACCGCAGACCGAGGTCAGATCCGGGCTGCTGCGCTGACGTCTTCTGCCGCTTCCAATGCGGCTAGGACGCCGACATCCTGGCTTTTTTGGGGTTTTTTTTTTTAAGATGACAGCGTGATGCCTTTGTCACCTCGAGAAAAGTCGGTAAAAGAGCATCAGTGGAGCGGTTAAGTGCGCTCTCTCGGGTTATGGTGGCGTTTTCTACAAAAGGTCTGCGATGAGCCAAAGACTTATTGGGATTCTTGAAACATCATTTGAATGCATTGAAAGGAAATACGCCCGCAGGCTAACCTTCAACTGCTTTCAAAGTGTGACAAAATAGAAAGAAGGGGGGGGGGGGTCTGACTTGACAGCCAGCGAGTGGATGGAGGCTTCGGGCGACCGCGCCACCTTCTCGTGCTTGGACGCCGACATTTAGTGACGGCAGCCTGGACGCGACAGCGGGGCGCGAGGATGTGCGCGTCTCGCTCGTCACGACTGCCCTCCGCTTCGCGCCTGACATCCCATCGCGGCACACGTGTCAACTGCCCATACTGACTGGCCCGTCCTTCTTCTCCCCAGCGCGAGAGCGGCGACACCTACCAGCGGCAAGTGCTGTCCATCTTCAGCATCGCCTCCGGGATGTGTCTTCTCGGAGCGGCGTGCACGGCTCTCTACCGGCGCAACAGGTGAGCGAGCGGCCGCTCCTCTTCGGCGAAATCGGCCGATGGGGAACGAGTGACGTGAAATGGGGACTTGCGGACGTCGGCGGGGCGCGCGGTCATCGGACGGCGTGGTGAAGGACGCCGACGCGTTTGGAGAAATTGCTTCCAAATGAAAGATTTTTCCCAACGGCGGCTGAATGGGGCCCGCCCATGTCGATGGCTCGCATGCGGAGAAGCCCAAAGAAAAGAAATGCGCACAAAAGAGAATTAACGGCGGTCTGGGAAGGAAGGAAGGGGGGCTGGGGGGGCAGTTAATGCCGCTTCTAAATAGTCTTAATTGAATGTGTCTTGATCAACAAGACTGACTTTCATCTGCTGTGCCGCGGCCCCCTCGGCATCGGTCAGAACGAGCGAGCGAGCGAGCGAGCAATGAACGCAGCAGACGCGACTCGCTGGCCTGGCTCGGATTTAATCTCCTCCGCAATTTCCGTGGACTGTTTTCCTTTGATTTGGATTTTCTTAGCTAGCTTACTGGGTTGAATCAGCTTATCTGGGAGCTTCATTCGGTTGGGAAGAAAAAAAACAACAACCAACCCCTCAAATTCATGCGCGGTGCAGATTATTTTCTGCTTTGGACTGTAAAACATTTTCCCGATGAATCGATGCCGTCTTGTTTTCGTGCCCGTTAGTCAGGAAGTCATTAGTATGTCGAGAGTTTAGCAGCCGGCCCTGCGTGTGCGTGTGCGTGCCTGCGTGTGTGTTTTTGGAGATAAACTATTCATGGGAAATTAACATTTCATCCAAAAGTTGGAAGAATCGCTTCATATTTCATTCAATCAAAGTTGAATCCAAAGGGGAAGGAAGGGAAGGGCCGACGACAAAGATCGGGTTTCTTTCGCGGTCGGCAACAAAGGATCCATGCCTTGCGTTCATGTTCTTCTCTTGACGTTTGCAACGAAGAAGCAAAGATGCAAACTCGCCTGCGGAAACACCACGCGCGAGCTCGCGCTGCGTCTCTTTCCTCCGAGGTTACTTTTGGTCAGTGAGTGATTGCGTTGATGTCAGAGCGCCTATTTGGGCGTCCGTTTTCATCCGCAGGAGACAACGGCAAAAACTGCAGGCTCATTTGTCGGAAAGTCGCAGCTTGAGGAACTGCGGGATCAACGCCTCCGCTCTGATGGCCTCCAGAACGCAGTCCACCCTCCAGAAGGCAAGTACCTCGCTGCTGGCGGCTTATCGTTGGTGCCCCCAAAAAAATGGCCACTCTCTAGCATGCAGCTCCCAAATCCCCTCCGATGCAGCAATTGCAATTCCATCGCTCCCTCTGCTGGGACGCCGTTTGCTGCAACGGCACTTCCGCTTCCAGGACCGCAACTTGTGACACGTTTGGCGATTGAACCCCAAATAGTTGCGCAAACTCCTGCCGTGAGTCGCGGAGCCCGCCGAGAGCGCGCAACGATGGCATTTAGCTGCCGGCGTTGCATTATTCAGCGCATTTCAATAATGTATCCGTTGCTTGCAAATGCGAAGAACCGCGAGGTGCGCCGGGACGAGAACGTCCGCGTAACAAAGTACCAAAAAGCGACTCTCGGGGCTGAAGGGAGACGAGGTGATGCCATTGAATTATTCACAGCGGGAACAAAACACGACGCGGCGACATTTTGGAGATTTCTCAGGAGCCGAAGACGACGCTCATTTTCTCTAACCCCAAATTTCAGACGTCACTGACCGAAGTCACCCTTCCCGGTTCACTCCAGCGCTTTGCGTCGTGCGCGTTTGCGGCGCGCGTTTATTTCCGTTTTGCCGGCTTGAGGAGAGCAAAGAGGCTGCGGAGGAAAGCAGACGGCTGCCACTTTCGAGCCAACGCCTTCCAGTTGGCCCAAATGATTGACCGTCGAGGACGCGCGCACGCAGCCGACCTCAAGCTTTGATTGCGGAGGTGCCGCGCGCTAGCTAGCTAGATAGCTAGCTAGATAGCTAGCTAGCTAGATAGATAGCTAGCTAGCTAGCTAGCTAGCTAGCTCCTCGCCCTCGTTGCAATTGGCAAAATGTGGTTGAGGAACGGTCGCTTCTTTTGCGGCAAACTCGGTCGCGTTGAATCACCGCCGTTGCTCGGAATTGAAAAGGCTGCGGGGAGATCCCGCGCGCGCCCAAACGTTCGTCCGTTTCTTAATCGGCAATCGTCTCGCCGGAGACCCCGTAACTATTCCCGATTAGTTCAATGCGGGTTTGCTTTTGCGTAAGTACTTCTCCGAATGGAGCTTTTAGCGAGTCTCATCAATAATGCAGCGCTTGACGACGTCTGAAACAAACACCTCGAAAGCGAGCCCCGCCCACGCAAACTCACTTTGCAGACTGTCAAAAAAGCTTTTTTGATGACAGCTGAGAAGTGTTCGAACGTCAAAGGTACATCTTGGGCGGGCGGCAATTTGCCCCTTTCGAAAACACTTTGGGAAGCGAGCGTCTGCAAAGTTTGACAGCGCAACCAATACCGATACTTTCAAGCCCAGCCTGTTTTTGATTTCGTCTTCGGGGCTACAATGCGGCCTCGTCTGCAGGAAGGATTTGGGCGCGTCTTGTTTAGCCAGCGCTGCCATGTGACGGTGTGACGGGCCCCAAGGCTTCTCTCCATCTCTTCATCAGGAACAAAATGGCGGCCGGGCGCCTCTCACCAGTTCGCGCCAGCAACGCTGACACGTTTGATGCAAATGCGCTCGCAGGTGCGTGATGAGGCAACGGCGGCAGCGCCGCCAACGCGTGCGTAGCGGCGCGCAGTTCTTAATGATCCCGCTGCTGTTTATTTCGGGATCGGAAAAGGGCCCATAAAGAAGGGGCCGGCTGAACGCGGAGCTTTTCCGCGGCGCTTTATGAGGCTGCCGCCGCGTCCTCCCGTTGTCTCCGCGCCGTCTCGCATTGTCAAGGCTTTTAAAAGAGTCGTAAAAGCTGTCCGCAAACAAACAGGCGGCAGCGCGTTAGCTAAGTGGTTAAACCTGGCAACCTATTCCCTTTTTGGCCGCCACAGGCTTGAAAATCTTTTTGGTGGCAACAATGTAGACTGACGGCATCGCCAAAAACGAAACAAAAAAACCCTTCTCAATCATGCCGCTGCTCAAAGTCGCGTTTTCAAGGGTTACGCAAGTTGCCACTTGCGTGTTTTGTTCACTTTAGATTTGTTTCATCATTTACCGTCGGGGTTGGGGACCAAAAGGTGGCATCGCGGGCTAGGGGGGGGCTTCTCCTCAAGCGACTACAATTGATGTTTGCGTTTTAAGGAATATTTGATGATGAGGGGGGGGCGGCTTTTCTGTTCGTCAGAACGTTTTTGTCATGTTTTTCAGATTTATAGGAGAAAAAATACATTCTGAGAAAAAGAAGGAAAAAAAAATCCCCCAAACTGAAGAATACGTATTCCATGAAATGTAAAGTTACAAAAATTGCCGACAAATAAGAATTCCAACTGGGAAAAACTGACCTTAATGCCATCCGCGCCCCCGTTTTAATGCCTG
This sequence comes from Hippocampus mohnikei, assembly GCA_026261675.1. NCBI lineage: Eukaryota > Metazoa > Chordata > Actinopteri > Syngnathiformes > Syngnathidae > Hippocampus > Hippocampus mohnikei. Next base: position 1,890,990 of record JAKGUB010000802.1, read on the forward strand.
CCGAAATGATCCGAACGCTGGACGGTCATTTTTTGCAAAACTGTAAGGAGATGGCACTTTGGCGAAAGATTTCACTCGATGGCCAGCGGCGTTGCGGTCCGCGGACGACTTTCTTCCCCCTCCGTGTCTGTTTCTCGATGCGATTGAGTGGTGACCAATCCAGCATGGCGCCTGCTTTTCCCCCTCCAGGTCATCCGTGACCCTGAACAGGATAAGCGCTGGAAAATGGATGGATGGACGCTCCCCCCCCCCGACAAGATACCACAATTTGGAGAGGGGACACACTTCCAACCAGGCTTGAAGAATTAGGGGGCCCGGGGGGCCCTGGGGGGGATTCCCCCCGTAATATTGCACTTGCAGCCTTCGCAGTTAGAAAATGGCATTGGACTACCTCATTGGACGATTTTCACGGGGGCGCCGCTGCGGTTGCTTCCCGGGGATTGCCGACAGATCATGTTCTTGGTTTTGATAAGACCGGGGGAAAAGACGGATGGAGAGCGGAGCAGGGGAGCTATTAACGTAATCTTGCGTGGGATTAATTGTAGTGTGCGCGGCCGGCCCAGTGTGCTGCTCAAGCACAAGCGCAAGTGCAAGCGCGTCCCCTTCTAATCGCAGCTTTCCAATGTAAAGCGTAATTAAAGACAGCGCCCGAGCACGGGGGAATACGCCAGAGAGCCAGAGAGCACTTCCTCTCCCTGAAAGGGGACATCAACCTTCGCAAGTGAGCCCATACTCCCCTCTCTTTCCGCATGATGCATTTGCGCCCCCCACCGTTTCCCCCCTCCTCAAGCTCTTTCGAGGCAGCGCCATACATCACCTGCAGCGTGCTTTTGTTTGGACCGCCGCTAAAAATGGATCCGAGATGAGCTGGAGGAAAGAATTGGATTTCCCGTGCTCTGGGGCTCCCCCTACAGTTCAGAGGTGGAATTGAATTGCTAGCCGCTGCATAAAAGCGCGTTTGCTCAATATTTGATTCGATTTTGTTGTGGGGGGTTAACTCCTAGATGAGGAGGGGAATTTGGTTGAATATTTGGAGCGGAGGGGGGGGGGCAAAACAACGAATGATTGCGTTTGAAAGCTTTTGGCAGGTGCACTTTGATACAATCGGTCAAAAAGCAATTTGCCACAAACATTGTTTGAAATTTGGGCCTTTCGTGCGGGTTGTTTCCTTGTATGACGTTACGATGGGCAAAAAAAAAAAAGTCCCAATTCACTCACAGTCAGACCAAAACCCAATTTGCAACAAATTCTAGACGTGACATTAGTTTGTAAATGTGCCCTGAAACGATGACCCTTCAACTTCACATATGGATCTAGTTTTTCTCCACCCCAAGTGCAGTTAACTTGAATCCTATCTGAAATGGAAGCCAGGAGGGCTTTCCAACCATGTCCTAATAAGTGCTCTCCATGTCCAAAACCGTTCTTCCCAAAGTCACCCAAGAGAGACGACGGCGTCGCCGCCGCAAGTCAACGCCAGCACGTCGCGAGACACGCGCGCATTCACCACCTTCGCTTTGTGTCTCCTTCGCAGGTCCGCGGCACCCCGCGCGGTGACGCGGCGGCAACCCCGACGCCATCGCCGCACGCTCTCGGCGCCGCGCGGTCCAAAGGGAAACGCTTCAGGTGAAACTGGCCGCGCATCACGCACGCAATCAAATCTGCGACATGGCCGTGACCTTTCGACACTAAAACAGATGATGTCGACATTTGTGACGGATAGATCGCACGGTGGTCAGAAATGGATCCAGCTTGTTTATTCATTCGTTTTTGGAAAATGTATTTTTGGTCAAATGAATGCATTTCTCCCCACCGACGGATAATGATCCTGTTTTTTTTTTTTTTAATGACAAAATATTGAACCAAATGTTGGTGCGAAGGATGTCGGAGGTGGTCGTGCTTTGTAAACACAGCCAGCGGGACAAGAGGGAGCGGGGGCGACGGGGAGTCAAGAGAAAAAGCATCTAATGCGTCTGGCGCTCGGCTCTGACGCTTTGCGACATCCGCGTCGGGCAGGCGGCGGCGGCGGCACACGAGTCGCTCGCCGCAACTCTCCCCGCGGGCGCCGCTTGCACTCACTGCTGGCAAATCACCAGAAATGAGTGACGGTAAATGTCTGCTTTGCACTTGATGTATCGCCGTTGCCCTAATTATAGGCGGCGGCGGCGGAAAGACGGCCGTAAATCTGCCGCGTAATGGGATGCAAATAAGACAAGACGCTGCATAAAGCGCCGCGCGTTTATTTCAAAGTCGGCGTGATGAGTGCAGCTTTGGGCGTGATAAAGCAAGGACATGCAGGGGGTGTCGGTGATTGGAGACCGCCGCCTGACAGCCAACAAATTTCCACGGGCTTTGACGGCTGCGGCAAGGGAGGGGGCAACACGGTGTCACGCGGGCGCTCCATCCCGGGCGGCCGACGGACGGTCAATCATTTGTTTCTGCTTGTCGGAGTCGGAGGCGACGCAGCCGAATTAGACTCTGATGGATGATTTGGAGCGATTGACCCGAGAAAGCGCGGCGGCGCGCCGCGAGCCATCCCGGCCCGGCCCGATAAGAAGGCTCATAAAAAGCTGGCACAATGACCCGGGGCGTACCTGCTCCAGACCAATGAGTGAAAACAAGCACGTCGCTGTTGCTAGGCTGCGTGGCGGGGGTACTCCCCCATCTTGTGCTTGATCTTTTTGATTCCAAAAATACAAGACGATATTAACGTGAGTTTTGTTGTTGTTGTTGTTGATTTAGTATTTAGAGCACCTTGTTGTCGGCCATGATTAGATTTTTTGGAAGTCTGATGTGACGGACAGGAGCTTCATGCTGGCGCGCCCACTTTAGAGTGCCTCATTGTCACGGGGGAGGGGGGGGGTGTGAATATGACTATGAAGGGTCGTTTGGTGTGCCCTGCCAGTCCGCAAAGTGTTACTCTGCAACATGACGTGCGGTTTTGAGTGCAGCCATGTGTGACTCCATGTGACTGACGAGACTTATTAGTCGTTACGCTCCGTCTCATAACCCGCCAGAGAAAATGTCCACATCAACGAGTGCCTCGATCAATCGTTTCGAAAGGTGTTGATGTGTCTCTCTCTCTCGAGCCGCTTCGCCCAGCGAGTTTGACGCACGTAACGCTTTTTCTAGATCGATGCGTAATCATGGCGGCGTCCGCCGGTCGATGGTGCGCCGCCTCGCGTCGCCCCAACATTTCAAAGTCATAATTGAATTATGAAGAACTCGTAGGGGTGGGGCGGGGGGCCATCGATAAAGTGAAACTTAATCTCGGGGTGAGTACAAATGTCTTTATTGGGAACGTCGCACTTGGCTTTGGTTTGTTCGCTAGAACGCATAAAACGCATCATGCGCGATTAGTTCCACCGGCAAAGAGGTCACATGGGGACGCTCGTTTTGGGAAGTGCTCTTTTGGGTGGATTTTCGCATCTCGAGACTTCCTGGGGTGTCTGCAACAACAACAGCAAGTGTGGGCCAGGCTGATTTTTAATTTTTAGGGGGAGAGGGGGGGTATTTTCACCCTCTGTCGACAAGAAATCTTCAAACTGATTGTGATTCCGCATTAGGTAGAGGCCCCGCCCCCCCCCCCCCCCTTCCTCTTCATGACCTTCCGATTTGACTTTTCCCGCGGAGGCACCGGCGGCGCACCCGCCATGTTGATTTGCGACCTCCCGCACTTCCTTCGACCTTCTGGCGTTCTTTGTCTGAGCGCTCACACATGAGCGCTCACGAGGATGCGAGTCAAAGGCGGAGCTGATAAACGATGAACGCATTTTTTTTTTTGAACAAGTGTTCAACATTGCGGCAGCCGCCGTTGGGGCGCTTTGCCGAAAGGTCAGTCCGACACAAGGAGCAGATTAAGATTTGGCAGGCGACGAGTCAATCGGTGCCTGCAAACGTCCACTCCCTCGATTCGCCGCCGCCGCCGCTAGCGCTTCACCTTCACCTTCTTGCGCTTGCAGGAGCAATTCCCTCTCGCTCAGTCCGGCGCAAAGACGCGGGGAGGCCCGTCGCTTCGGGACGCCGCCCGCTTCCAGAGGAAAGTCGAAGCTGCCGTCCAATCCCAAGGAGGCGTCGCGAGCGTCCCGTCACGTCTACCGGCACCTGCGGGAGGAGGAGCCAACTGAGGCGGAGTCCTTCGGCGGGTAAAACTTTGACCTTGATTTGTCTCACCACGGGAGAAATTCCCAATTGACAGCCGCAAAAGGATGGGAGGGAGAAAGTAGAAGACGCACAGGAGAGAAAGGAATATCAAGCGTCTTCAAAATGGCGGATTGGGGGTGAGTGCAGGTTTTCGGGACAGGCGGGCGTGGCGGCGCCAAATACGTCGAACGTACGTTGGATCGACGGCCTCCTTCAGGTCTCGCCGTCACGACTCATCGGGACGACCGGCCGGGTTGATCCCAAACGCTCGATGGCCAAATGGCATCTCGGCCGACGTTCAGAGAAACGCGGCGGACGAGTATTTTGATTTGGAGTTGGATCAGGAAGAGCTAGAAAGACAATCTGCCAAGTCTCCTGGGTGGGAGCTTTCAAAATAACCCATGCGCACACTTTCTGACAATCAATGGCGAGCACTTGTTTGTCTTTTTTTTGGCTTGTTTTTCCATCGGCCCGCTAGCCGTGGCGTTTGGCAGCGCCAATGAGGTTCCAATTCCCGATGACGGGACGAGGGAATTGTTTTGGCTCGGTTGCCCGAGCGAGCGAGCGAGCGTCGGGTGTTCAGGAAGCGCTTAGCGCCGTGCGTGTCACTCACAATCAGCCTCATTTGCCGTCGGCCCGTGCGACTTTATCAAAGACGCCCGTCGTCATTAAAGCGAGCGGCGGCGCGGCGTCCCTCGCCACGCTCCCGCTAACAAGTCGGTCTGACGGCAACTCGAAAGATAACGCTGCCTGCTGACAAACTCTTTATGTGACCTATTTTCAACATTTTTTAAAATTATTATTTTTTTGAACAAAGCTCCACGGAACCGAGCAGTTGTGCCTGCCGCGTCTCCCCAATTGAGGTCAGGGCTTTTGTCTGCATTTGAAAGAGAATTAGTGCCAAACGCGCTCTCATCCCTCCCTCAACAGACACTCGCCGTCATGTTCAAATTTCATGGACCGGATCTAGAAATGTAAAAAAAAAAAAAAAAAGAACCACGTCATTTAAGGACTTCCCCGGTTACTCGCTATGTCCGCTCGCCGCGAAACAAATGAACTCCAGGCGGCTGAAGGTCAACCGGTGACTCGGAAGACATTTGGATGTGATTAGCCATCAGCGCAGTTGCGCTCAGTCGATCGCCGGCCCTCGAGCCGGTTGAAGTGACCTATTTCTGGACTTGAGCGGCAATCCGAGCTTGGGAGCAGCCCCCGCTCCTCCAGCCCCTCACCCACCTCCTCCCTTCTTCGCAGTTGCCATGGATACACAGTCTCCTCTCTGGATAGCAGTAGTGGGAGGTAAAGTGAGGAGAGATTGTGACGATAGTGCAGCAAAAAAAAAAAAGGGGGGGCTAGAGACGAAACAGGGCTCGAGCCTGGCGCAGAAACTGGGGAAGTGCCCCTCCACATTTTCCCCATTTCCAGACAACCCCCCCCCCACGCTGAGCGTTGTCACTTTTATTATCCAGCATCCAAACATATTCAGCCGCCACCGATAAGGACAGAACTGACGGCAACTTTGCAACGGCGCGTATTTTTAGATGTGTTTTGATCTGCCGGATTGACCTCCAGCTTGCATTTCCCCTTCGAATACCGAAGGGACCGGGGAAGTAATTCAATTAGAGAAACTTGGTTATGCTACAAACAGTCTCTGAAGGCTGCCAATTACAGCGGCTGTCTCCTAAGGCAGAAGGGGGGGGGGGGGGGGGGTCTAAATGTGAACCGGGACCGGGGAACAGCTTTAAGTCTGCCGCGCATGAACCAACTTCTCCGCAGTCTCTTTTATCCTCGTCCACTTCTTCCTTGACAACCGCACCATGTTTTTACGGTTCGGTAAAACCAAACGTGGAAGAAGCTCACAATTCCTCTATTGCAGCGCATCGGTAGACGTGACGCACTTTGAAGAGTTGGCGGCGAGAGGTGACTCGGGTAGCTGTCACAAATTGGGCTTCGGTCAGAAAAGGAGATGACAAAATGCCGACATTGGTTGTCAGGATGCATCCCTCCCATGTGGTCGAGCACGCTCCTCATATTCTATCGAGAGTCTTTTCCGGGCACTTCCCCGGGTCGAGATTGAAGTAGCACCTTCGAATCCGAAAAGCGACAGCTTTCGCCCCCGCCACCTTTGATGAAAAAACATCTGATGCGGTGTCAAGGTCGCCCTCTGATTGCCATTTCATTTTCTCCCGCCCCCAAGGTGTGAGGCGAGCGGGGCAAAGGTCGGCGCCCTCCTCAGCAGGAGATCTCACTTTGCCGGGAGAAAGGGATGGACCGAGGTGCCTTGCACTCGCCTGGACGAGGGAAGCGGCCTCCCTCCGCCCTCGCTGCGCGCCCGCTGCGTTCCCATCATCCCCTCGCTGCAGGCGCGCGACCTCGAGGGGAGGCGCGCGGATACGACTGAGCAAAACGGCGCCGGAAGCCCTTCGTCTCCTCCTCGCAAGAGCGCCCCGCCCATCGCCGCTCGCCCTCAGACGCCCTCTTCCGCCGCCATTGAAATGACCGCGGAACTCCATCGGGCATTCGAGCGGAAGAACCCCTCTAGTCCCCTGACCGAGTCCTCGGGTTCTCACGTCACGTGCGGGGGCGCTACCGAGGTCGGGACCGGACAAAGGAGCCGCTGCACCGCCGGAGAGCACCCAGGCACCGGGATCCGAGGTTTGAAGACGGCGGGCCATGGTCATCTAACCGCCGTCGAGGGCCCAAACGGCCCCTTGGCCATCTGCAGAGGAAGCGGAAATTCCAGTTGATTCGAGTTTCCACCGATGCGGCCCCGCTACTCTTGCTGTTGGGTCGGCGGGACCATCTTGTGCGGCCGCTTGGACCCATATCGGAGGCCGTTTGATGAACAGATTGAACTGCAAAGGACCAATGACAACAACAACAACAACAAAAAAAGGGGGAAAAAAAATGTCGGCTCATGACGGCAAACGACCCCAAACAAGCACAAGTTGTGAATAATGTCAGTGGGAGCTAAACTGGAACAAAAAGATTGAAAAAAAAAAACGACACTATTTAAAGGGAGCTTCTACCTAGAAACCAAAATAGTGTGTCTCAATGTTGTTTCTCTATTGTCAAGAAATTATACGCTATCTGTCATCTAATATATGTCACATAGACGTATATATATTTGACATCCGATTGTGACAAAATAAAGACCAAGATAACAGTGTGTGGAGAGCTGTGGACATCCCAAGTCCTCTTTTTCCACCCAGATCACGTGCACCTAGCCTGTTAGCCCGCAAGCTAGCCGCTGGCAAGCGCTCTCACTCTTCTGTGTGCTCTGTCCAATTTAAAGTCCGCTTTACAGGGCCTCCAAGTCATTCTTGTCGAAGCACAAAGTAGCCTGCTTGCTAACAAGTGTCAAACGACATCTCTCTGTTTTATACGTGTGTGCGTGCGCATCTTTTGTACTTTTAGGAGGTGAGACGATGCTTGTTGAGTTGACTCTGAACGGCAGACTCCAAGTCTAGCGTTCTGGTCTCGTCAACTCCCATATCGGCGTGCGGTGCTCAACGCGTGAGAGGAATGCTAACGCAGCAGGGGACGGCGAGGTTTCCCCCCCCCTCTCGCCAGATGCTCTGAAGATTATCAGGAGGATGGCAAGATTTGGTGTCGTGTGCGCGCTGCTGCAAGACTTGTGATGACGTCTGCAAACCCTTCTCATCTCCCACACGAGATTTCAGTCATGCTTGAGAGCGGGTTCACCTGAGCGGGCGTAGCGACGCGGACCCACGCGCCCACTTTTGGAGACGGAGGGTGCCATTTCCATCAATGGCGCATGCGCAAATGCTCCGTTGATGGAAGTGGCGCTAATTGGCGTGCTAATCCTAAGCAGTTAGCATGCCAATTAGCATGCTAACCTCTAGTTTGGTTTTGGCATGCTAATCTTAAGCGGTTAGCATGCCAATTAGCATGCCAATTAGCATGCTAACCTCTAGTTTGGTTTTGGCATGCTAATCCTAAGCGGTTAGCATGCCAAAACCAAACTAGAGGCCAAAGGCTCGACAGGAGGGGCTGGCGGAAGCAAGAAATGCTTGCTTTCACACGCTCGTCCTTTTCAGACAGACGCAAATGAGCCGCCGAGTGAAAGTGAGTGACACTGACAAGGCTCTCCCACAGGAGGCGTCGGCTCGGCGACTGCTCTGATTGCCGGGCATGGCCGGGTCGAGACCCGCCGTCCTCCGGGGGGGTGCCAAGCCAGACGGATTTTGTCACGACCTCGCACGACGGCTCCTTTGGTCTCTGCTTGAATGGGACGTTCCCGATACGCGAGCTGTCACGCTTTTATCCTCGTCAGAGTTCAAAATGAGGCGAGTCCGTTGAGGAGTAAAGGGGAGAAAAAAAACATCTTGTGGAAGTTTCTTGTGTGATTCCATTGATTTCGGTCTGCCGCTTGATGTTCTGTCACAGATGTTCGGTTTGCTGCAGGAGGAGGTATGCAAAGTCAAACGGTGTTCACGGGTGCCACTCGAGGCAACAGAAAGCTTCATGATAAACGTTGGAGCGCTTTTGCTGTGTTTTGGGGGCAGGATGCGTTTGTTGGCAGGAGCAGAAGGGAAGGATGGATGGGACGACGACGACGACGTCGCTGGCGGGATCTAGGCTCTTCACCTGCTCCGGACTCCAGGTCCGAGTTCACAACTTTTGCCAGAGTTACACTTGTCCTAATTGTGTTAGTGGAAGATCATTGAATGTCAAATCTGATTGGTAACGAGGAGAAGCCGACATTTCAACGGTGTGTCTTTTTTTTTTGTCCTTTTCTGAAGGCGCCGGGACGTTGACGGAGGCTGTGCAGCCAGGACGCACGCGCGCTGCGAAATGAAGACAAAAGCCTCTTGGAAGTAAAGCCATGATGCAATGTCATGGAGGTTTGAGATACAGGTCAGTGCTTTGGGTCATGTTGAGGCTGGCAGGGAAGGCTTGGAAAATGAGGGAGGCTCGATGGGAGGCAAGCAAAGGACCGAAAAGTCGAAAACCATCCAGGCGAACCCTCCCATGTCACCATTTGCTCCATGTCGTTTTTTGGTTAGTTTTTCAAGAATAACTTTTGTATGACAGCGCGATGGGACCCTTACGTAAGGAAATGTCTTTCCAGACCTATTTGTCACGTCCTTGTTTATCGTTGTTGCTTGTTATTGGTGATACTAGTGTCGCCTGTACTACGGGAGGAAAAAAAAACCCAAAACGTATACAGACACTCCCCGAGTTACGAACATCCGAGTTATGAACAAACGGTACATACGAACATTTTCACGGGTCTGTTGAAAAAAAAGAAAGTTAGATTTTGTATTGCGCGCTTTTTCCGAGTGCGAGCGGGCGGAGGAGGACGGCGGAGGTGACGTTCGAAGGCGGCGCGGGAGAGGCGTGGGGCGGGCGTGTGGCGGTGGAACGGGTGGGGAGGCGTCCGGCGCGCCGTCGGCGACCAGTCGTCTACTCTCCCCGCTGAAGCCGCTGCTAGTTTAGCGGGCAGCTAACCCTCGAGCCCTGAAGAACGTGACGAAAAGCTCTCTCCCCGTTATATGGATGTCAATATAAGCCTTAAACATACATTCCAGACCAAATATAGCACTGAAGCAACTTACGAACGAATTCACCTTATGAACAATCGTCCGGAACGTAACTCGTTCGTAACCTGGGGAGCGTCTGTACTGTATATCCTTTTTTGTATTTTCTTTCCCTTCATCGCTATCTCACACAAGTCCCTTTTATGAGCTCATCCTTTGGCTCCGCAAAGGTCTCACGTGCGACTTTTTTGGGTGTTTGCTTGAACGCCGCGTCCTCCCCGGGGGACTCGTTTCCTTCTTTAAAAGCCTCCGCGAGTGCCGAGCTCAATCAAAAGCGTTTGCTATAAACGGCCGGTTCCATCAAGCGGCGCGTCTTCGTCGCGCCGACATCAAATCCCGTTGGCGGCGGAATTGGCTGTCAGGTTTATTACGCAAAAGATTCAAATAAACTTGAGCATTTTTCACGCCCGCGCTTCCTCTCCGCGCTGAACCGTGACAACCCCGCTGGAACAGGTGCCACAGGGGAGCGTTAGAATGCATTTGCGACTCTTCTCGGTACTCTGAAGATCACTCAAGTGGAATAACGGTTAAAAGTCGGGGTTTTTTTTGCACTTGCTGCGGTTTGCGCGGAAAATGTCATCGCAATTGTCGTGCAACCGCGACAAAAAGGAAATCAATGGAAATCTTAATTGAAGGGGTGCAGTTGGATCTGATGAAAAACCGATCACTGGATCTGAAAACATCGCAGGTCTGTTGTCGGTCCAGTAAATGGTGACTTTCTCGTTGAGTCTTCTCAAAGACGTGAATAAGGTACTGATGTCATTGTCATAGCTGTCAAATATTTCCAGTCGCACGCTAATTTGGTGGGCGGGAGGCTCTTCACTATCCGTGGAGATAGCTGCTAGCCAGGTAACTGGCTAAGCTAACGCGAGGGTAGCTAACGTGCCACAAAATGGGGCGTTTGTTTTCATTTCTTTTCACCGATTTGAAATCTCAAGTGATGCGCTGGGAATACCGAATTCTGGATTCGCTTGACCTCGTCAGATTTAGCAGCAGGCTGGTGTTTGAAATGAAGGTTAAACAACCCACAAGGAGAACAAGGCTCGCTTTTAGCGAAAGGTGAATTGCTGCCACTGAATGCGCTCCAAGCGTGAGCTCCGTTGACTCTTTTCTCAGCGTGTTTGGATTCCAAAGTCAGCTGTGACTGGTTTCAATGTTCTACGCTTGGTAGGTTTTAGCCACTTAAAGCGAGAGAGAGAGAGGAACTTTGAAGGCGCTCACCAAACCAACAGATTAGAGACTCGGAAGATAATTGTGCCGTTAAAAGCAAAGTCGCAAACGCCGGCGTCGCCGGATGATTTGAGCGAGCCATTAAATCTCACTTCTCAGGAGGTGTGTAAAACTAGCGGCATTTCTACGCGGCGCGATCAGTTCAGGCGTGTAATGAGGGGTTTCGGAGGAAGTATTGCTGTTTGGGGACTAAACGGGTGGAAAGCGCTCACGCTTTCTGGAAACGCGTGGCTTTTGACTGCAAAGAGCCGTCGTTTCGCTCTCAGGCCAAAGAGCGCGGGCGACACGACGCTGCTTTAGGTGCTGACATGAAAGGCCGGCTCCTTTCGGAATGATGCTAAAAAGACGTCTTTTGGAGATCACAGAGGCATTGACCTTTGGATGGGGAGCCCAGGTGGAACTTTGTGCCAGATGTCGTGAAATCTCCTCTCAGCTGATGCTCAGAGATTGCTTTCAGAAGGACGCCGGGCTGAACGACAGCCCCGCAAAGCGCCGGTACGGAGTCATAAAAAGTCAAGATCCGATTTGGTTGCTCGGTCATGCAGAGAAGACGGACGGCGCCAGCGATTTATTGCCGGCAAGTGTCCCTCGCTTTTTTGAGGGGGAGTGGGGGGGGGGGGGGGTGGAGACGGCACGCAATCATCTGCAACATTTGGGTGGGTGGGTGTGTGGCAAAAATCAATCTGAAGAGCGTCACAGGTTGACAAGGCTATGATTGTGTTACAGCTTTTGTTTTACTACGGCGGCCTCGTCGCAGTCCATCAAGGCGCCGCGCGCCCAAGGCGATCAAACACCTTTACACCTTACACGTAAACATGTCCCGCCGGCGGATGGAGTGCCGTCGACGTTGTTTTCTTCTCTTCAATATCAAGATACAAGGAGGCGGTCCGGTTCACGGGAGCGGGGTGGTTTGGTTTCTGCGCCGTTTCTCCAGAACAGGGATGTCTTTTATATTCAATGCAGAGCAGCGAGTCAGTCGATCCTTAGCGTGCCGTTACTTGCGAACCAATTTGTCTTTTTGGATTCGTCTTTGGGGCCATTTCCGTTCCAGTTTAGGGCTCAAATTGTACTTTGGCTGCCACGTTTAGTCAGCAGGCCTTCTGAGTGGTGAAACCTTTTGAGGGGGCAGGCATGACCCCGGTGCCAAGCGGCCAGACTCCAAATTGCTGGCGGGCGCTCAAAGGTCATCAGAAAGCCAGCTATCGATAAGGAGGAGAAGGCCGTTCTGAGCGCGGCGCCGGTCGGCGTGTGGTCTCCTGCCAAGTGATGGAGCAGTTGTCGTCTGCGATGATGCTGACACAACTCACCATGAGGCCGTTGCAGCGGCCAAGACAAGCCCCACACCGCCCCCCCCCCCTTCACGCACGCATCGACACACACGCACGAGCCCGCCAGCTCTCGTTAGGAGGCTGAGATTCTGCCAACTTAGTGAATCACCAAGAAACAGATGGCGAAATTAAAGGGGGGGGGGGGGGAGAAAAAGATCCCCAGAATGTCATCCCGTCTCGTTGGATTCGAGTCACTTTCACAGGTTTCAGAGTGGCGACGTGTGACTTGTCGCGCCGCTGCCGTACCTTTAATCAGCTTCAGGAGAGAACTCCTCAAGGGAGCCATTTTGCAGTTGCAGTCTGACAGACAGAAGTGACTCCGCTGCTCTGTCAGACGGACGGACGGACGGACGCGGCTTCTTTGGCGCTCCGGGAACCAATTGCAAAAGCTGACTAGAGCCAGGTCACCACTGTAACTATCTCACCGCATTTTGTAATTCCTGGAAAGTCGGGCTAAAGCTGGACCGACAAACCATCAAGAATGGAGTTGAGAGAAGGAGACTAATTAGGCAGCGCCCCATCGGATGAAACGTTGACAATAGCTCAAGCCTTTGTTAGCATGAAAAATGGGAAATGTGCCGCGGCTGTCATACGGAGGGGGGGGGGAGCAGCCACAGTTCGCTCTCCAATTCAAACATCTCTCACCGCCTACTTACTGCAAGTAGCAGGCAGGACACGCGGAAATAAGGCCCAGTGTTTCATCTCATCTCTGGTAAAAGTTGACAGCTCGGCTCGCGTGAGCTCAAAGAGCAATGAGCAATGCAACTTATTCTTCCCGTAATGAGGCCGCAAACCCCCTGCCTCCTTGTGTGGGTTTTGCCGGCTGTGTTTTTCTTTTTTTAATTGCATCCAGGAGTGTGGATGATCCAAATTAAAGGGCGAAACATAGCCTTGTTGTTCTCCTCCCTTGCAATGTCCTGCATGCTCAACAATCAATTGTAGCCGCTGCAAGGCTAATAATGTTTCTGGCCAAGGTGTTCTTGTGATGACTCGCAGAAAAAGATGCCACTTTCAAGGTCTAATTCACAAGCGTACTTTGAATCAGTCTTGGAGGGTGAATCTTTGCCAAGACAACTGTACTGTACATATTGTTTGTTTGCCGACAGTTTCAAGTTTGCATAAAACCAAACTAAATGATGAACTTTTCGCATTTACCTACTCAGGGGGCGTGTGCTATGACATATTCTTCTGTATGAATGAAGACGTGATATGGCTACACACAATAGTTTTCGGACCAATTGAGTGAAATCCCGTCATGATTTCTAATTTCTTATTGATTCGAATGACATCAGTTCGAGTGTTAACTGCATTGATGACCTTTACATGAAATAACGATATTTTTGGAACATTCAGACATTCGGACGACGACGAATGACAGCCGGAGGAACCGGACCATCAAGTCAGAAGACCCGCCCCCGCCCCCCGCCCCGGCCTTATGTGCGCTTCATTCTCAACAGTCGCCACTCCGGCCCAGTTAAAAGGTAACGGCGTTAGACATTATTAGAACCACGTAAGACCCTGGATTCACGTTCTTATAACAAAAAAACTAATTTAAACATATTTTTCTTCAAATATCTAAACGTATGGGCATTTAAAGGACACAACTTTTGCATCGCGTCGCAAGCACCGAGCGACGTGAGCCCCGAAGTCAGGAAGCAAACGCACCCGGTCGTCGTTGCGGAAGTGACGTCACGGCGCTGCAATTCAAATCGTTTGAGGAAGTCGTTCAACAAAACAAAACAAAAAGAACCGACATCGGCGGACTGGTCGGACACGGGGAAAAAAGCCACTCTTCTACACCTGCGTGAGTCTATTTGTGTGTATGTTTCAAATCTGAATAAATCAGCACCGTTTGATGGACTATCAAAGTGCAAGGCGAACATTTTAAGGCATTATCTTGCAACGTTTGCTTGCTGACGAATGACCGATGCCTTCTTGGTAGGACGGCTCGCATGTTGATTGAAATAAAAAGGTAGTAGTTGCTAAAACGACGGATGAGCAGACGCTTTAAACGTATTTTCAGATTGATATTTGAAAGCTTGTATTGAACATATCCCCTTACTGAATTCTTGTGAAACAGAGCGTTCCCAATGTGAATAGGGTACTTGAGTTCTCACGTGTGAAGAGTGCACTAACCACATATCCTCTCTTAAGTCTATTTCCTGTCAGTAAAGAGAAGCAGCATGACATCCAAAGGGGCAAAGGACACCTTTGTTGCCAAGCTGGGTTTCAAATCCAGCAGCTCTGCCTCCAAAGCCGAGGCCGAAGTGGAGCGAGTCAGGAAGGAGAACGCCCATCTCAGGAAGAAGATTGACGAGCTGGCCAAACGACACATTCGGCCGCCTGACGTGGACAAAAGCAAGCTGCTCGAAGTGAGGGACGGGGACGCGCGGGGGACGTCTGAGCAATGGGCAACATTCGCTCAGTGCTGGGACAGCATTGCCTGCTTCAATCTCCCCTTTTTGTGCCGCTGTTTTGCAGAGGATTGTTTCGCTGGAGACTCTCCGCGAGAGGAACAATCAACAGTTGCTGGTCAAGGAGCAGGAGTTGGAAACTGTCAGGCAACAGCTGGCAGCCAAAGGGGGAGAGGCACGTATCGAGATCACGTACGGCATCCGTGCCAAGTGTTGAATCTAGATTGACTTCAAATGACCTCCGTGTGCCTAGAAGTTAGAGCAGCCACATTGGTAAAGTGCGTTAGTTGGTTGATGACGACTTGTGAAATGTAACCGCCTCACAGGTGGTGGCGGCGCTGCAGTCGCAGCTGGAACAGCGGCGCCAGGATGCGGAGCAGAGGGACCTGCACGTCCAGAATCTCTCACAGGAAACGGAGAACCTGAAGAGCAAGCTGGCCGCCGTGTCCGCCCGCTGTCAGTCCCTGGAGACGCAGGCGGCGGTATGTTGATCCTTTCATGACGTTAGGAATCCTTTTGGGCGGGGGGTCGTGTACGTGTTATTTATTTTGCAATTTTCTATCAAGAGCAGCAATTGCAGATGCGCTTCTCGCTCTGACCACTAGATGGCACTGTTTGTCGTGTGCTGGCGTTGACGCGGCAGCCTGCTGAGCGTCTGTCAAAACGTCAACGTTGGGCATCACCCACGTGAAGCCGGGCCTCGCCAAAACACGCGAGTGTCTCCACTTTGTTGTGTTCGTCAGGTTTGATTTCCGTCAGGTTATAAATAGACGGCAAGTGTGCGCTTTCTGACTCATGCTGGGGTCTTAAATGGCACGACACCCCCTCTCTGAGTAGGGTGCAAACGGCTAGAAATGAGTTCAAACAACATGGCAAGCAAGACACTTGACGATCGGGAAAGCAGCGAAAAAAGCGTTTGTGCGGTCAAAACGCTTCGTGCCTTTGTCACTTTTTCCTTTGTTGTCTTTGCGTGCTTAGAATGGACCGGCGCCCTCCGCAGACCTGGCCTTGGTGCAGGATCAGCTGAGAGACGTGAGTAGCCCCCCGAGCTGGCCGACGTGGGCGCCGAAGGGCCGAGAAAAGTACAACCAGTGCCGCCTGTCTCCGGCAGGCCCTGGAGAAGAACCAGCAGTGGCTGCTGTACGACCAGCAGCGAGAGGCCTTCGTCCAGTCGGTCCTCGCCCGCTCGCACCAGCTGGAGCAACAGCTGAGCCGGGCCGAGCGGCGGGACTCGGCTTCTCCCGCCGTTGCAGGAGACGCCGCTTCCGACGCCACTTCTGACGCCTCGGCGAAGGAAGCGCGGTCGGCGTCGGCTGAGCGGAAAGACGAGCTGACCGCAACCCGGCGGGAGCTCCTCGCCCAGAAGGAGCGGGCGCTCCAAAGTCAGGCCGAGCTGCAGCGCCAAACGGAGCGCGCCGCCCGGCTGCAGGAGGAGAAGGCGGCGCTGCAGAGGCTCCTGGACGACAAGGACGACCGGCTCTCGGCCCTGCAGAGCAAGTACGAGGAGAGGGCCGGGGAGCTGGAGGAAGCCAGGCTGCGGATGCAGGCGGAGCGGCTCGGCGGCAGGTGCGGCGCCGGAACCCGGGAGGAGCTCGGGAGGAGCTCGGTCCGCGGCCTTTTGGCTTTGAAAAGCAAAATGTTTGCCTTGTTTTTCAACGCAGGCACGCCGTTTCCGAAGAGCAGCGGCTGTCCTCGGAGCGAGCCGACAGGATGAGAGCTGACCTGGAGAGCCTGCAACTCAGGCTGGAGGAGGAGAGGGACAGATCTGCCCAACTTCTGCTCCAAGTGATTGAGCGCCTCTCACACAACCACACACACGCGCGAGTGTCGAAAGAATCTGCAGCTGAAATGTGCACTCGGGTCCAACAGGTCAACCTGCTGCAGAAGTCTCTTCTGAGCCAAAATGAAGAGCAGAGGAGGATCGCGGCGCTGGAGCAGCAGGTAACAACATCGAAACACACCGCGACACCTGAGCGTACGCCGTCTTGGTTCATGAGTGGACCAAAAAACCTGTCACCAAAACAGGAGCCTGTTGTTTTTGCAAGTCAGAGCGCCAAGTGGCTAACAATCTGTTGCTAATAAAGCGCTTTTTGAGCGCAGCAGGTGGACGGCGCGCGTTCCCGACCCAGTTCGATGCGGTCGGTCCACGGTTTTTACCGCACCAATCCGAGCGATACCGTCGCACTTTTATGGAGTCGTCGCACGCGCGTTTTTCCCGCGCTAGACCGCGGTCGCTTACGAGGCTTCTCGTCTTTTCCGCCGCCCCGGGAAGATCCAGCTCTCCGTCAAAGACTTTGAGAACGAGAAGCTGGACCGTCAGAGCGTGCAGCGCCAGCTTCACAAAGTCCTGAAGGAGCTGCGCAAGGCCCGCGACCAGATCGCCAAGCTGGAGTCGGCCGTAAGTCGCCCCCTTTTTTTTCTTTTGCAAGCCCGCCCGACATCATCCCCCCACGGCCGTGTGCTCCGGCTCACTTTGCCCGTTTTCCCCCGCCGGCTTTGGCCGCGCAGAAGCAGCCCAGCAGCCGTTCCTCCGAGCCCGGCTGCTACGGCGGGGCCGACGTGGGGCGCTCGCCCGCGTCGCCCTCCAAAGCGGGCGGCCTGCTGGACGAGAGCTTCCTGGAGTGCCCCCGGTGCCGAGCTCACTACCCCACCAGCCGCCACCGGGAGCTGCTGGCCCACATCGACTTCTGCTTGGCTTGACGCCGCCCTTGAATGGCGCTTGGGGTAAGGCGGGGGGGGGGGGCTGGAAAACCAGGAAGCCCGCTTTTGCTCTTTCCATGCCAAAGATTGATCCGATCTTGAAATGGGAGCACCTCTTTTCGCCGTTTTCGCTCCAAGTGTCAAAGCTCTTTGCGATTTGCCTCGCAAGTCCTATTTATTCTTTTGGGTGTTTTTTTTTGGGGTGTTTTTTTCCCGTGAGCCGGTGACTTCTTTGGCTCTTTTTAACCGATTTTGTGGTGTGACGACGTATCATCAAGGGACAAAACTTGCAACGCGCCCGTCAGGATTCAGCACTCCCAACGCGCCGCCATCGTTTTGAAGTGGCTCATTTGGATGCCAAGATGGGCTTTTTTGTTTTTTTTTAATTCAAATGTGACTAGACAGGCGGCAGGCGACCTTCAAGCTGCAGCGGCTGGCTTTTTTTTTTTTAAATTTTTTTAAATTGAATTCCACCTGGCCTTGTCATGTCCGCAGCCCCGCGAGCCCGCAACGAGATTGCGTGGAGTTAATTCCTTGTGCTCAGCTATTTAAGGCAGCGGCTTAGTCCGCTCGCTCCAGGGAAAGGTGTCTCAGATGCCCCCCCACCCCCATCCCTCCCACCCTTGGGCAATGTGACTTTGGAGGCCGTTGGGGTTTTTATTCTTTTTTTATCATCCGCCAGTGTCCAAGTCATCCCATCATGTCTTTGTTTTCATGTACTGCTTGCAACCCGCGCAATAAAAACGTGAAAGGACTTTGCCAGATCTCCTGTCGGCTTTTCCCTGCATCAGCGGCCCCCTTTTCCGATTGCGATGACAGACCTGTTTCTGTCCTCCTCGTTTCCGTAGTGACGGCGATGCTGCGTCCAGTGACTGAGCAGCCGGCGGCGCCTCCGTCGAGTCGAGTTGAGCCGCGCGCCGCGATTAAAGAGTCAAGAAAACCGTTTGGAAGGCAGGAGTTTCTTATTTGCGAGTGGAATCAAGATTTCAGCGCCATAAAAAGGGAATGGGCCACCAGTATGCATGTTTTATTTGACAAAACGAGTATCAAGTATGTCGAAGGAAATGCGTAACGCTGACGCTGTCTAATAGCAAGCCCGCCCGTGTCTTAAGATGTCCGTGAAGGATTATGAACAAAGTCTGCTTGTGAACAAGGAGACAAAAGTGTCAAAGCGATGCCGGGGATTTGGGGGGAAAACGGTTTAGTTTTTCCCCTTGACTTGTAAACGTGGTGGGTGGACTCATCTCGCGGGGGCTGCTCCGTCCATCTGCGCGCTCGGCCCGACTCGAAAACCAAATGTGGCTCTGTTACTAAAATGTAGCGTTTGCTAACGTTGCCTTTCTCTTAAGTAGACGCGTTTCCCGACCGCCGTTGAGCAACTCGCCTCCGTCGGTGATAAGAAGAAGCTTCGTGCGCCCAGAGGCTCGTGCGGAAGGACAACCGGGGGGGGGGCATCGGAAGTGGGTAACGGCGACACTCGATCAAGCAATGGGCTGTCGTTCGGTTGAGGCGGAGGAGGAGGGAGCCGCGGCGCCTCTCGCGGGCGCTTCAGTAAGCAACTTCCTGGGTGGGAGGAGACTGACTGTTGCCCGTGCAGAAGCCTGCGAAGCCGAGGCGGAACACAAAAGACGGCGTCAAGCCCCAGCCCTTGAAACGTTAGCCCAGCCCAGCCCAGCCCAGCCCCAGAAGCGGTTCTCACCGTTGTGCAGGACGCGTCTGTACTTGCCCAGCAGGCACAGCTCCGCCTTCTTCTGGGTGACCTTGGGCTGGTCCTCCGCCCTCAGACCCGTGATGTGTCTGGAGAAGATGAAGGAGTAGCTGTCCAGACAGCTGCCGTCCCCGTCCAGCAGTCGGCACGAGTAATGCACGGCGTAGTTGTCGTAGTCTGTGTCCATGACCCAGTGGTTGTCGTCTGCGAGAGGCAAAGAGCAGGCGGGGGGAGGGGGGGGTCATTGCGAAAGATGTTGCGAAAACAAACAGCAAAAAAGGCCTGAAAGATGTCAAAAGTGGGATTGGCTAACGAGCGGTAGTCAGTCACTGTTTTTGCTACAATGCTGTATGTGCTAATGGCTAAGGTGAGCCCGAGCAACAGGCTAGCATTTGAGGAGATCAGAATAGATCAACGTGGGGGGGGCAGGTTTGGGACTCGTCTTCCATGTCAGCATTTGATTAGATCAGGGAGGACAAACTTTCCCAAGGGCAGGCCCGCCATCTATGCAAACAGAGAGCAACCGTGGCTCTTTTGTGTGTGTATTTGGGGGGGGGGGGCAGAAGTTGGTAACAGTCGAAGTCCACGACGCGCTGGTGCATAATGGCCGTATTTGGAGTGACTTGCCAAAGTCCCGCCCCTTGCCGCTGTTGATGCTCGCCCAAAGCTTTTAGTCAGGCGGTCGTTGTCAAAGTGCAAAAGTCGCTGCGCCGCGTCACCAGCACGCTTGTCGGCCCGCGTCGACGTGTGACTCGACGTGTGACTCCACGTCGGTCCTTCCCGAACCGCCCCCGTGAGGCAATGTTGATCTTTGACGTCGGGTCTCCTTATCGGCCTTTGATTGGATCAGATCGAATCGTCGTCGCGGCCGCGGCTTTCGCGGGAATTGACGCTCGCCGTTCGTACCCGTTGGCGTGACGGCTAAGCTTTAGCGCCTTGCGGATGGCTTTAGTGCGGTGCGAATCTTACTTCCGGTCTGCAGGTAGGCGGCCGCTCCCCAATATTTCATCCTGAACTTTGCCGGCTCTCCGGTTTCCTCGAAGGTGGCGATCATGTTGGCGCACGTATTCCAGTTGCTAGGGCCCCAGACGGACGGAAGGTTCGTTAGACGCGGTCGCGGACGCGGCCGACCCACCCGGACGGCGCTCACTTGAGAATGTTGACTCTGCCCTGAGCCCCGGCGGTCATCGTGCCGTCCTCCGCGACGACAAACTCCGCCACAATGTTGTCGATCAGGAACAAGCCTTCGGGGTCCTTCTTTGCCACGGCGTACCAAGTCCCCGCGTACTGCCGACAAAAGACGGCGCTCGGTCAACCGCGCGGCCCCCCCGATGACGGCGGCGGCGGAATTCCGTCGGCTCGGCTGGTGCGCGCCTCACCCTGTTCCTGTCGAAGTTCTGCACGACCTGAAAGTTGGACACTTGGCAGTCCTGCGCCCACGCCAGGGCCAGGAAACACAGGCACGCGGCGTATCGCAGCATTCTGCTTTAGGAACGAGACGGACGGACAGACGGCGATGATAGCGTTTGCCTTGCTCAAGGATCCTCGATCGCGTCGACAAAGCGTTCAAAAGTGGTGACACTCGTTTGCATCCGGGCGAGACGAAAGCGCCGAGACGTGCTCGATATACGTACCTCGTTAGCCGGCGGTCGGTAGTCAGCTCCCGCCGATGAGCTGCTCCGGGGGGCTTTTATGCCGTCGGCCGCAGTTGCGCAAACACTCCCGGAGACCGAACCTCCCCCCACCCCCCACGCGGCCTTCCATTGGACCAAAGTTTGACACGCCCGCATGCCTCGGTCCTCTGCGGAGGCCCCTGTTGGGCCGCACGTGTTTCTCTTGTTCACTCTTATCTTACGAAAACACCGGGGGGGGGCCAAGCATCCACATCTGGGGAGGAAACGCGGCGAGTGCAACGCACGTCCCGTCCCGTCCGATATTGATTTAAAACAAACGGCCCCTCGCGCTCGCTTCTGTAAGACCCGAGTCGGTTTCGAATGACTTTGTCACAAAAACAAGACGCATCTGTGTCAAAGGTCAAAGGTCAGCGCTGCCCTGCGGCAATTTTGACGCGTCATCGAGCGGATGAGGCAACGGCGATGTGGGCTCCTCGTTGTGCAGCACGTTTATCGCGCTCAAGTTCTCTCGCATCGGCAGCAGAGGACAGCACGCGTGCCTGCCCCCTCCCCCGCTCACGTTGTTTTCCGTGGACGAATCCGTGTCAGATTGGATGTTTTGCAACATCCCCCCCCCCCCTCGTCTTCCAAGTCTTAAATCCGAAAAACACGGCAAAGCTCTGCGCCCGCGTGACCCCCGAGGGCTCCTTGCCCATTTTCCGTCAAATGAATAGCGGCTGGAGCGCGTCCAAAGGCGAGCGCCGCGTTTCACGATCGGAAGCGTCAGCCGGGGGGGTGGGGGGGGTCATCTTATGCAATCCGGTGTATCAACTTGGCTGGAATCCCGCCTGCCATCCTTTCGGGAGTTCATCACGCTTTGAGAGTTGCTTTTTTTTTCCCATCAAGTTTCCAACATTGTGATTCATGTGTTACAGTTGTTGATGCCCCCGCCCCCTGCAAAGGTGTTACCAAATTGAATCAAAATGCAATCTTGCGGACTTTGTTCTCTCTGGATCTCGATCATGTGCGCGCATGGCTCCTCCCACCGCGACTTGGCTTTTCGCCTTCCATCCTTGGCCGCCTTTTGGGCGACAAATGGTGGCGAAGGCGAAACAAGCCACGCAAAATGTCGTGTCCAGGAATTGTCGTGATTTGTCGAATGTTTTGGCATTCTTTTTGACATGAGCTCAGGCCGTCAAGTGACGTGAGTTGAGGAGCTTCGTTTTGATGCAACTCTCCCCCCGCTGACCTTTTTGATGGAACTCGCGCAACATCGGGATCGTCTCCAAGAAGCCAAATTGCCGCCGACAAACAGGATGGCGCTCAATCTCTGTCTCGCCGATTCCTACGCGTCTTGATTCACTGGCGGCGTCCCTCGCGCGCCGTCCGCCCCCGCGCTTTGTGTCGCCCTCCCTCGGGGAAGCTCACCTTAATCTGCGCCCGCTAAACAAACCAAGAAAGAGAAAGCCGCCGCTCGTCTTGCCAGGCGGCCCACGTGCTAAGCGGATGCCCCGCGGGGCGGGTAATAATAGCCGGCCGTCTTTGTTTAGGTGTCGGGCGCCGGCGCCGATCCGGTTAATTGCCAATTTCAACTTGGAGGACGGGGACCTTCGCGACGGCTTGGTTATATGCAGGCTGGGCCAATTGTGAGGCTGCGCCGCGACGGCAGACGCGACATCCATGCTGGGCCATTCAACCTTTGTGAACTCCTTCACGCCCAAAGACGTTTTGAGCCGTCTTTTCAGACTTGGTTTAGAAGTGGCGGCTACTGAATGAGTCAAGTGCACCCACCGGCGATATTTTGCGCAAACATTGGAGACTCCCCACTGTTCTACTCGACAAAGGAAGAGTCAAATCGCGAAGCGTAATCAACCTCCTCCATCTCGTTTTGGGGCAGGACATGTCACGCAAGTGCATCTCAAATTCGAAAAACAAAACACGCAAACATTGTCTGTTGGCTGCTTCAAGTGCCATTAGTCAATCTCAGAGCTGTACTTGCAAGCTGGACGCTTTGCCCCCCCCCCCCCCCCCAAAAAAAAACCCCTTCAGTGCACATAACTCAACATCTCGGACAGTTTGCTGAACGCTCTCCAAGCTCTGAATTCCTCAGGTTGGATTTGTTTCATCATCGTGCAACTTCTGTGTCTGTCTTGTCAAAGTGTGACCCCTCCCGCCCCCCCCGAGTAGCAAACGACTTCAAATGCTCAAGAAGATGTCGTATGTCGAGAACAAAGCACGATTGTACTTTTCCAAAACCTGGCTGCGTGGTCGCCGACATTTTGCCATGTTGCTAATACCGCGCGCTAAGCTGTAAGCTAGCTCTTTTTGCCGTCTCTCCTCCCGCGCGGCCAGATCTAAAATGATCGGTGCCGGGATTTGCCGGGGTTAAGGACGCTTAGAGCGGGGCTTTTGATGGCGTGACGTCACATTAATTAGCCGCCACGTTGATCCTTTCAGCCTCTAAGACTCACCGCGTCCCGGGACGCCGTCAGTGATTCCCGTCGGGCGCCGCGGAGGAGGAGGAGGATGCATTGGCGCCTCTAGGACTTTGTTTTTTTTTCCTTTTTCTTTTTTTTTGGGGGGGTCGGGGTGGGGGGAAATTCCCTCACAGGTGATGCTTCAATAGGAGGACGAGACAGAAGCTGTCCAAAGTCGGGAGAATGGCAGACAAAGACAGCGTGGAGAAATATCTGGACAACAACCCGCAGTTTGCCAAAGAGTATTTTGATAAGAAGGTGCGGGCGGAGGCCCTGAGCGCCGCCTTCGCCGCCGGCCTCCAGGTGACGGACGCGGCCTCCTTCAAGGACGTCAACTCGGTGCAGGAGGCCGCCATCATCTTCGATCTGCTGCAGGCCATGCAGAAGCAAGGCGCGGTGGAGGAGTCGCTGCACAAGGTGCTGCAGCGCGTGGCCCTCATCCTGCAGGCCGACCGGGTCAGCTTTTACCAGTGCAGGTCCCGCAACGGGACCCCCGAGCTGGCCACGTCGCTCTTCGACGTCACCCCGACGTCCAAATACGAGAGCAACCTGGTGCACCCCCAGACGGAGATCGTCTTCCCCCTGGAAATGGGCATCGTGGGCTTCACCGCCTCCTCCAAGAAGCCCCAAAACGTGGCCGACGTCTCCCAGGTGAGAAGTTGCGTGCCGGGAAATGATCGCGGCAGGCTGCAAATGTCTTGATCCAAATGTCGAGGTCACCTTGAGAGTTGACGTTTGATTGATTGGTTTTGACTTCCGATGGCTGGCAAAAGGTGTCGCATCTCTCTTTGCATCACGGGGGGGAGGGGGGGGGGGCCAGGGGGGCTTCCTGTGCTGTCCGCCGGTTAATGCTCTGAATTGTGGAGCGTCGTGGCGACCGTTTTGTTGATTTAGGCCACGAATGTGGAAGGTGACGGACGCCTCGGTTTGTCTCCACTAAAATACCGCCGCCTGCGTCATCGTCACGATGCCATCGGAGGAGCGCCGGCGCTTTCTGCGGAAAAAGTCATTCAAAGCTGCCATTAATTCCCGGCCTCGTCATTCACCGTCGTCTGTCATCAAGGCCGAGTACAGACTCGGCGACTCGGCGATTCATTTGGGAGGAGACGTATCGAAAGCGCAGCGGGAGAATTGAGTCACAAAATCCCAAATGGGCAACTGATGTCAAATGTCCCCCCCCTATCCCCCCAGAATAAAAAATTCAGCGACTTTGTGGACAAGCAGACGGGCTACAAGACCAAATGCATGCTCACGTACCCCCTGGTGGCCGACAAGGAGTGCCTCGGCGTGGTCATCGCGCTCAACAAGATCGCGGCGCCTCACTTCACGCCCGAGGATGAAGCGGTAACGCAAAAAACGTTTTCGCGGCCGCCAACGCGTTTTGTGTGTGGCTCGGATGCCGACGGCTCTTAACGTGTCCCCCGCCCGGCGTGCCGCTCCAGCTCTTCCACAAGTACATGACCTTCGCCCACGTCATCGCCCTGCAGCATCACACCGCCTACATGTTCAACGTGGAGTCCAGGAGGAGTCAGGTGAAGACGGAATTTGGGGTCTTGTCCGTCCGACGGGGGGGGGGGGACGTTTCATCCGTGCTGCACGTTTGACAATCAAGTTGGACTTGACGTGACCCTTTTTGTTGCTCCATCCCGCCCTGTCCAGGTGCTGCTGTGGTCGGCCAGCAAAGTTTTTGAGGAGTTGACCGACATTGAGAGGCAGTTCCACAAAGCCCTCTACACGGTGAGGACCTACCTGAACTGCGAGCGCTACTCCGTGGGCCTCCTGGACATGACCAAGGAGAAGGTTGGTCTCCAAGATTTACGCGGGACGGGCCGCGTGCGGGACGGGACGCCTCGGCAGCATAACCTCCAATTCCGCCTTCCCGTTAGGAATTCTACGACGAATGGCCGGTCAAACTGGGAGACGTGGAGCCGTACAAAGGCCCCAAAACGCCCGACGGAAGGGTAGCCAACCGTTCTCGCTCGACCACGCCAAGCGCTTCTTTCTGTCCGCATGCTCTGATATTAATTTTGCCCCCCCCCCCGCAGGAGATCATCTTTTACAAGATCATCGACTACCTGCTGGAGGGCAAGGAGGAAATTAAAGTCATACCGTGAGTGAAGTCCGCTTGGTGTCACCCATTGGCAAAACAATGTTGTGCTATTGCTTCGATTGTCTCCGCGCTGTTTTTTTTCTAAGTTGCTGTTTCTTTCTTCCCCGTCAGCGGACCTCCCGCAGATCATTGGGCTTTGGTTAGCGGACTTCCCACCTACGTGGCGGAGAACGGCTTTGTAGGTCCCACCGCGCGTAGCGATGAGCGAGCGCGTAGCGATGGAGACGGCGAGTAAAAAGATTTTTTTCTTTTGTGGGCAGATTTGCAACATGATGAACGTGGCCGCAGATGACTACTTCAATTTTCAGGTGCGTGTTAGGAAGGGAATTTTAAGCTAGCGACTGTTTGCAGAGGCCGCCGATACTTGAGGCAAAAAAAAAAAACAAAAATGTCTCCCATGGAGTAGGTCCTCCTTGCCAGTAGTTGGCGCTATATCGCAGAAGTTGCTGACTCCTCATTTGCGCGGGAAAGAAAAATCTTTGTGGTCAGCATCAACTTTGCCGGCGCGCGTCTGCTCCGCACCCAGAAAGAAGCGGTGGACGAGACGGGTTTCGTCATCAAGAACGTCTTGTCTCTGCCCATCGTCAACAAGAAGGAGGAAATCGTGGGCATTGCCACGTTCTTCAACCGGAAAGACGGCAAGCCCTTCGACGAATACGACGAGCAGATCACCGAGGTGGGTGGGAATCCCGTCGGGAGGCTCGTGTCCGTTTTGGTTTCGGCCCACGATACGGGAAGCTTCGTGAGCGGCATGGCCGGGCGTCCTCTCCCCTCTCCTCTTTGTCTTTTATTGTTGCGGGGGATTTCCTTTTTGACGTGGTCCGACGCCCTGCAGGCGCTGACCCAATTCCTGGGCTGGTCGGTGCTCAACTGCGACACCTACGACAAGCTCAACCACATGGAGTACAGGAAAGACATCGCCCAGGAGATGCTCATGTACCAGACCAAGTGCACCACCGACGAGCTGCAGTCCATCCTGGTCAGAGCTTCGGCCCGCCGCGCCGCTGCCGCCGCCGCCACGCAGGCCTGAAACGTTCAACTTTGTCTTTTTCTCCGTCTCCAGAACACCAAAGAAAAGTTCAGTAGCGAGCCGGAGGACTGCGACCAGAAGGAGATGTACAAACTCTTGGTGAGGCTGCCGGAAGGGGCCGTCGAGGGGCATTTTAAAGGCTCAAGCGGGGGGGGGCGTCCCGGCTTTTCCGTCCGAGGGCCGTCGTTTTTCACGTCCCGCTTGGCGTTGCAGAGAGCGACGTGCCCGACGGCCGACAACGTCAACGGCGAGAACTTGTACTCGTTCGCCTTCAGCGACTTCCCCGTCACCGAGTTCGACCTGATCAAGGCCGGCATTCGCATGTTCTTTGAGCTCGGCGTCGTGGAGAAGTTCAAAGTTCCCGCCGAGGTGAGCCCGAAGCGCCGTTGCCGCCTGCGCAGTGGCTCTCGGCGACGTGGGCTCCTTCCTTTGCGAGGCGAGGGAAGGAGTGGAGCTGGCCGCGCTTGATTTGCGTCCCCCTTCAGACGCTGACCCGCTGGATGTTCACGGTGCGCAAGGGCTACCGCTCCATCACCTACCACAACTGGCGGCACGGCTTCAACGTGGGCCACACCATGTTCTGCCTGCTGCAGGTAGCGACACCGACACCGCCGTGCGTGCGTGCGTGCGTGCATGCGTGCGTCTCTAAATTGATGACGACTCACTCGCTCGCTTCTGCAGACTGGCAAGCTGCGGAAGTACTACTCGGACCTGGATGCCTTCGCCATGGTGGCCGCTGCTTTCTGCCACGATATCGACCACAGAGGCACAAACAACCTCTACCAGACCAAGCAAGTCCTCACCAGTCGCCGCATGTGCGTTTTTAGCTCCTTTCTGAGTGGCTGTGTTGCGATTGCCCCCCCCCCCCCCCCGTGCAGGAGCGCATCACCTCTGGCCAAACTTCACGGCTCGTCCATCATGGAGAGGCACCACTTGGAGTACAGCAAAACCCTGATGGGCGAGGAGGTGGGCGGAGTTGTCTTGCGCCATCCCGTCACTCCGTTGGTTCCTTTTCGCGTCGAGACGTGCTTTGTTTTTCGTCTTTTGCAGAGTTTGAACATCTTCTGCAACCTTCAGAAGCGCCAGTTTGAGACGGTGCAGCACCTGTTTGACGTCTGCATCATCGCCACCGATCTGGCGCTTTACTTCAAGTGCGTGACGGGGAAGGGGCTTGTCGCTAGGCAGAATCGGTGGGGCGCAATGTTGGCGTTGATCGGCACGATGCTTGGGCAGGAGCTGTTCTGTAATTTAAAAAAATCAAAAACAAGTCTGCTCTCATTTTTCTTTCTTATTAGTCTGAAACAGCGCAGGAATCGTTTTCTTCTTGACACGTTGGAGTCATCTTCAACATATTGATGAGCGTTGCCCTCGTGCAAAAATGTCACAATGAGCATTTTTCCAACCGTGTGCGCCCCGCAGAAAGAGAACCATGTTCCAAAACATTGTGAATGCCACTGAGCCCATGACGGACGAGAAGGAGGCCACGGCCTTCATATCCAACAACCCCGTCAGAAAGGAGATCGTCATGTAAGGCTCACGCGGCGCGCTTCTTCTCTTCGTCGCGCCTCGGGTGTCGTTTGATTGGGGTGTCTTTTTCCGTCCCCCTGCTCTCGCCGCTCCAGGGCCATGATGATGACCGGCTGCGACCTGTCCGCCATCACCAAACCGTGGGAAGTGCAGAGCAAGGTGGGTGGCTTCCGCCGCCTCCCGTCCCGCGTCGGTCGATCGATCGATCGTGTCGATAAAATGCAAATGTTTGTTTTTCGGTGTCACTCTTGTGTGCGTTTCCAGGTGGCACTGATGGTCGCCGCCGAATTCTGGGAACAAGGAGACTTGGAGAAAACCGTTTTGGATCAACAACCAATTGTAGGTGTCCAATTGTCCCCGCCCACTTTTGTTGTTTTGCCCCCCCACCCCCCACCCACCACTCAAAATGGCTCTTTGTGTGATTTCCAGCCCATGATGGACAGGAACTGCGCCGAGCAGCTCCCCAAGATGCAGTGCGGCTTCATTGACTTTGTGTGCTCCTTTGTCTACAAGGTAACGAGTTCATTAGCGGCGGCGTGTAGCGAGAAGGCCGCGATCGAAGGCACAAAAGCCATTTGCGCAAAAAAGTCGGCGGTCCTCTCAACTCAAAAGCCCATCCTCCGTCCCGTCCATGTTGTCAGGAGTTCTCGCGCTTCCACAAGGAGATCACGCCCATGTTTGACGGCCTCAACAACAACCGCGCCCACTGGAACGAGCAGGCCGAGGTGTACAACGCCAAGATGAAGGCCATCGAGGACGAGAAGAAGAAACTGGAGGAGGAGGAAGCCCGCAGAGGTAGCGTCTTTTTTAATATATATAATTTATATATATATATAATTTATATATATGTAAAATTTATATATATATAAAACATTTAAAATATATAATTTATATATATATAATATTTAAAATATATAATTTATATATATATATATAACATTTATATATATATAAAACATTTTAAATATATAATTTATATATATAACATTTTAAATATATAATTTATATATATATATAATATTTATATATATATAAAACATTTTAAATACATAATTTATATATATATATATATCTTAAATATACATAATTTATATATATATATATATATATATATATATATATATATATATATATATATATATATATATATATATATATATATATATATATATATATATATATATATATATATATAGAGAGAGAGATATAGAATTTATATATATCTAATTTATATATATCTAATTTATATGGGCTCTACCAATGAATGCAGACCTCCGCCCCCTCCACTGCCCTGCCGGGTTTATATTCTATTCACATTGCCTTAATGTAGCATTTTCTAAAAAAAGTAATCTTGCCACAAAAGCATTCACATTCTTGGACAATGTTACAAAAAAAAAAAACTACAAAATATATATTTTTTAAAATGCTTATTTTCTTCCTTTATTTTCTTTTTTTTTTGCCTAGCTGGTGGCGGTGACGGGAAGTCAAAAACGTGCACAATCTGCTAAATTCTACATTGCAACGCTCCGATACGGACTACAGCTGGACTGGTTCAACCTTCTCTTTGGATCGAAAAGCAGCACTTCCAGCTTACCGTTTTTTTTTGAAGTCTCACCTAGTTCCATCCGGATTAGCAAATTTCCAAAAACAATGATGAACAATAGGAGAACTTTCAGGACAAGTCGGACGATGGAATCATTTTTTTCCCTCCGGAGAAACCTCTTCTTCTTCGAACGGCATCCATGGACGTTATCCCGTTTATGCTTGCTGGCCAATTAGCACGTTGAGTCGTTGCACAGATGCGCAGCAACGTCTTCAGTTTTTTTGTAGCTTCAAATAGCTACTAAAAGTCGTCCAATAGGAAGACAAATGCGCCCCCTTTTTAACATCCAACACACAGCAACCACATATGCGGTTTGAAAACAAACCACCCCCCCAAAAAGGCGAGCAGAGTTTGCACAGCCTGCCCCACGTAAACGTTAGCAATTTAGCCGCTCATAAGTAGCCGGCAGCGAAGCGGACGAAAGCAGCAATCGGTCGTGTCGTTTGGGGCACAGCACGGTCCCGTTTGCAAGTAGCAAGGCGTCAGTATTCTTCCTGATGGCTCCGTTTCTTAGTTAGTATTTTCTTTGATTCTGCATTTGTTGTACAGTAGAATAACACTGTTTGAAATGTGGACAAAAAGATGTGAATAAAATGTTGAATTACTCAAATTATCTTTGTCGTTAGTAGCGGAGCTTTACTATTGGCATTTTAAAAAAGCAACAGTTGGTCCATGACACCAAAAAGATCGGAGACCACCGCTGTGGGTGGAGAGGGGGGGTTGACTAGCCACGCCTTGCCTTGCCTTGCCTTGCCTTATCGATATGTCCTGTTGATTATGTGACAGGCGCATCGTGTTACTGATCAGGTCAAAGTCTGGTTTCGGTGGCGCAATCGCTGCCTGGATGCCGTAACCGGGGCGCCCTGCACTTTCCCCAAAGCTTCCTCCTCTTCCTCTCCTTTCCTCCTCTTCCTCTTCTTACGCAATGTTTTCACCTGGAATCAACATCAATCAAATGTTCCTAATCCACTCAGGGGAGCTTTCCACCTACCTGGAAAGCACTTCCCCCTGCTTCTTCTTCAAGGAGCCAAAACAGCACGACTCCCCATCGCTGGCCCGCCGTTCGTGAGATTTAACGGCAAATCAAACGGCCGCAGGGAGTTGGAGGTGTCACTTGATGAGGCGCACCGAGGCCCCGTCAAGGTTGCACAAAGGGAATGAGGCAAACGCCCCGACCCCGAGCCCCGATCGGTGGGGCTTAGCGCAAACAAGCGTTCCTTCTTAGCTCGCATATCGTGCGGGCATCTTAGAGGCTCCAAAGCTGGATGAGCCCGGCGCCAAAGAGGATCAGCGGATTGCTTCTGATCTCCCCCGCCCCATTCAACGCTGTCTGGCCGTGTTCGGCGTCCCGTCAGGCGCCGCCGCCGTTGTCGTTCTGAGATATGGAGTCTTCCCCCCAAAAAAAGCGAGCCGCAGGAAATGTCTAAAAATAGTTCAGCCATGTTACCGTGCTGTCCAAAGGTTTTCTTGCCGGCAACCATCTGCGCTTGCTCAAATTGGACCCATGCTAACATGCGAAGCGGATTCCATGTTTTGCGTAACCCCCCCCCAACTGTGTCACGATAGCAGTGACAAGACCGAAAACGGAGATGACGTTGAAATGGGTTTATTTTGACAACACAGAAAGTCTTGAATGTCAGCGTCGGCGGGGCCGCGTCGGCGTTTAGAGGAACAAGTCTTCAAAGTAGTCATCAAACTCCTCCTCCCTGAAGGAAACAGAAAACATCAAAAGAAGACAAGAAAACAAAGTATTCCGACGTCTCCGTCGTTGAGGACGCCTTGTGCGATTGGATTCCGGCGGCTTAGCGGGGGGGGTCGTTTTAAACGTGACCTCCAATGCCTCACCTTGACTTTTCCTCCACGGCTGGGGCGGGTCCTCGCCAGTGGTCCGACTCGGATCGACACTCGGGCTCGTCCGCCGCTTCGGAGTCTGCAAGTGTAGGCGCTCGAGTCAGGCGGTGATGATTTGTCCCCCCCCCCCCAAAAAAATGCAATGCGTGCGGGCCATTAGTTGAGGCCCCTGGAAAGCCAATCTTGTCAACGGGAGTGTGTCAACATGCGCAAGTGGAGGGAGACAAGCAGGCACGGCCGCGGGGCTCTCGTGGCCGGCGTTTGCCAGCAGGGCTCGTTTGCACTCCCCCAAAAGAATTTTGGCCCGCGAGCGGCGCGTATCATCCACCGTCTGTCTGAGAAGATGACAAACGCCTGCGCGGTTGCGCGTTCCTTTACCTTTGCCCCGCCACTCCTCCGAGCTGCTGGAGGAAGCCGATCCATCTGAGAGGAGACAGGAGTAGGTCTCAATCAGCGGGGGGGTCGCTTTGGCAAAGCAAACTAAATGAAAAGTGCAAAACGTGGCCATTTTTCCCCAGAGGGGGCAGTTGTTACCCCCGCGCCCCCGGCGTTTGTGCTTCTTGGAGCGTGACGCCGATGTCTTCTTTGTCTTTTTCTTCATCTTCCGGGATGGCTCCCGGTTCTCTTCTGCCACCGTCGTCTTCTGGGCTTTCGCCTCTTTGCGTCTGGAAAAGGGAAACGCGCTGACTTCAGAAAAATGCGATTCGTCGGGAAAATGAAGAATGTCTCAAAATGTTGATGCTTACTTGTGGTGGTAGTTGAGTTTGTAGGAACATTCCGGGCAAAGTCCTGGAAGACAAAAAGGCAATCACGCAAGAAATAAAAAAGGCATTTTGTTTCGAAAAAAACGTACGACAAATCCGATTCATGCTTGGGAATCGTTTTCGTTTGGTGAACGTATTTGAGAATCGATTTGAGTTTTGCTTGTGAAAAGATTGTCATTGAGCGCGCGATGTCTGCGCTGTCTGGGACCGGGGAGGGGTCGTCCAGTTGGTGTCATTATTCAAACAGGATTTTCTGCTGTATCATAACCCGAAGGACGATTATTATGGAAAACAACCTCGGGAGAAGGTAACCCGCACGCAACTCTGCACACACAGAAACGCATGAGCACACTTGGGGGTTTTTTGGGGTTTTTTGCCATGAATCTTGATGTCTGCAACTTACGCAGTTTGACCAATGCGTTCCTCTTGTCGCCCTGTTCCACGTAGGCAAAGTTCACCTCCCAGCTTTTCAGGCCGTCCTGCTGCTCGCAGCGTTTGTTCCCGCACAGAAACTGACCTGCACGATGACAACACATCACGGGGGGGGGGGAAGTGGGCAAAGGATTGAGCCAGGTGGAACTCCTCGAGAATGCAAACTCTCAATGTGTTTTTCAGGCTCTGCATGTAAGGAAGGAACATGGTCAGAAAAGGCTCCAACGACACGTCGCGTAGGTGTGAGGGGTCAGAGTTCATCAGGTGCCATTTCTTTTACCCACTTCTCTTGTTTTTTGGATTGTCTTTTTGTCCGACAGGGCTTGAACCGGAACTCCCGTCAGCTGTTATTTTCAGACGTATTTGAGTAGTTCAATTCCCGTGTCGAGTCAATCTTGAAAAAGAACACCAGGCAGCCCAGATACATTCTCCATATTGTGTATTTTTCGTCATTCTTCCGAAAGGTTAGCTGAGAAATGGAGCTGTCCCAATTTTGCGAGCAATGTCCATTGCCTGCAGCTGTTCATGGCTGCCTCCTTCCATTACCCCCCCCCCCCCACCCCACATCAACGTGCTCTCAGTGCCCTTTCTTCTCCTCGTCATCCTCATCATCGTCATCAATGCCCTCAGGCTTCCCCTGCGGCCCTCCCGTGATCCTTAGACGAGCTTAGGGCGCCACTGATCAGCTCGGGTTTCCTCCAGATTGCGACAGCGGGTGCGAGTGCGTCACAGGTCCCAACTTGGCACAAGGGCTAACGATGCTTCTGACCCCGCGGCAGCGGGGAGGGCAACGCTCTCGCTCGACTCGCCTGCCACGGACACCGATGGCGGCGGCGGCGGGCCACGGGACAGACTTTCTCCTCGCACGCCGGACCGGATTGAAGAGCAATGGCGCCAAGAAGAAAAGGAAAAAGCCCGCAGGCTCTGGTGCTTGAGTGTGATGACACTAAATACATTCACATTTGTTTTAGTTATGTTGCGGGATATTCATCTGATACGTACTACATCAGGTTACTTCTAAATTTGCATATTATAGAAATGTGATCATTTTTGGTTTTATAATTGTCCATGTGTACTGCATCATGTCGAGCAGGTTTTTTGTTTTCTCAATCGGGATTAAAATGTGTAGGCATGAAGGATTTTGCGATCTCCTACAGTATTGCAATTAGGATTTCATATGCGATTACTTTTTTTTCTTCTCGTGTATTTTTGACCAAACGAGAACTAGCGCGCGATGTGTTTAACAATCGACGATATCCGACGTTATTTAATGAAGACTTTGTCTAATTCAATCAGAGTTGGTGTTTTTGTCGATTTCTTCTTATAGCTATTATGCTATCTGACACTTTGTTGTAGCGCGTCCTTGAATTTCTGGAAGACTTGACGTGAACTTTTCGATTGCCGCGTGCACCTTGGCGCATCTCGGCGACGTCACGTGTGGTCGACGTCCATTTGGCAACTTTTGCAGGTCGCTGCTTCCCAAGTGCTCTTTTCGCCCACCTTTTCGACCCGACCGCTCCGCCCTCGACTCCTTGGCGACTCAACCGCGGACGGGTGTCGTTTTTGTTCGCCACGCTGCCGAGGAAATCGGGAGGAAACTTGAGTGAGTCCGTGCTAATGTTTGGGTTAGCATTCTAGCCGCTAGCTCCCCCAGATAGGGAGATAGAACTCAATTGTCCGGGGATGCTTTGATTGATGTTGAACACATAAATGATGCCCAACCCGTGCTCAAATGACCGTGATCGATTGTCATCGTGTACTCATGCTCTTGGTTATTTGGGGTATTTCAATGAACGGTTGCCATTGAAGTAGCACTTGAGGAATGCACTTTGCCTTATGATTCCTGACATGAGTACGGTACTCGATCTTATCTGCACACTGCGAAGATGTGATTGAAATATGCTTTGTAATTGGTCGTGTTTCACGCCGATCAGGTTCCTGTTCCTCAAATGACATGCATGGATGGATGGAGGGTGAGCTCGCCCAGCCCAGCGTTTCGCCCGAAGAACATGTCACATGCTGCTGCAAGGATCCCCCGGTGCGGTAGGAGGCGCTGTAGCCTGCTCACACTCACAATTTTCTTTTTTTGTTGCTGAAAGTTCAAATAAGATTGATGACTATGACGTATTTGACAGGAAATATAACAATACTCACAGACATATATTACTGACGCCTACTGAACAGTTGTGACGTTGTCCTTCATGTCAACCAGTATTTCTGTATTATAAAAGTGAATGAGTGCTCTTTAAAAAAAAAACTAATGTTGTTTTTATGGCAGGCTGAAACAGATTATTAGCAGACCATGAATTTGAAATAGAGCAGAGCGTAATTGATCGCTAATTAAAACCCTGATGGATCGCGGTTTTGAACGCCGATGTAAATCAATATTCGACTACATGCTACAACACATTTTTGGCC
Source organism: Hippocampus mohnikei (assembly GCA_026261675.1). NCBI lineage: Eukaryota > Metazoa > Chordata > Actinopteri > Syngnathiformes > Syngnathidae > Hippocampus > Hippocampus mohnikei. The sequence continues at coordinate 1,925,896 of JAKGUB010000802.1, forward strand.
GTCAGCACAAGGGCTCAAGGATCATGTTGTTACGCCGGCTCGCAGTGTGAGTGACCCTCACGTGCTTCGGGGGGGTAAAAGTGTTGGCGCTGACGTGGCTGAGTAAACCCGTTAAGCGAGGAAACTCCCGTCCCTCTTACGTCAATGGCTCCTAATTCCTGCCGGTCGGCGGGCGCGGATCAAGGCGAGTGCACAGAGAGGCAGATGGCCGCGTGATTAAAATTCAAGCGGGTGACGCGCCGCGAGGCTGCAGTTCGAGCGAGTGGCGTCGAAGCTCTTTGGCGTTTCGCGTCGTGCGCGTGAGTGACAGCGCGGAGGTCGTTGGCAAGTGGGAGAAGCTCGTTAGCGCATGTCTGGAGGACTTAAAGCAGGAGATGTCGAACAAAGAGTCACGTGGCTCAGATGTGCAAGTTAATCCCCACATTGTGGTGGACTCGTAACCTGACTTGTAACCATTTCAAGGCACCTTCAAAAAGACGGAGGTATTTGAATCGTGTGGAGCCTCAACGCTGCCATGATGTGTTGGCATTGTCGAAGAGTGTCCACTGTACCTTTCCCCAGTGTGCCACAAATAAAGGCCATCTTAATGTCTTAATGTTCCTCTGGCTGCGAGCTGATCAAACTGTTTTTGTCTGCGAAGCATTCCAATGAATTTTGACGTGAAACTGGCACGGAATTCACCGGCCAGTGGCAAATTTTGCTCTCCAATTGTGAACCAAAGAGCACAATTCAAGCTTCAATCTTCTCTCCAAGCACGGCATTCATTTCGGCGCGCCCGTCGACAGCTGGCGTATTAAAAACCAGGCATGGCGATTGGCTATTGTGTAGCCTTTTGGTTTGATGACAATGACCCCCCAAAAAAACCCCTCCTTGGCTTGCTAATGAGCATTTGACATCTCGCCTGCTCTGGGCCTCTCTTTTAACGGTTGCCAGGCAACCTCGTGAGGAGGCGATCCAGCAAAAAAATAAAAGGGCGCATTTCTGGAATGGATATCTTACGAGCTGTTTGAACAGGTCAAGTCATTAACATGAACCGTCTTTGGGGTTGCCAACCTGCTCCCCGATAATCTTTACGGCCATGCGCCAATATTGTCAGACGCACAACTTCCAAGCGTGAGGTTAAGCCTCGAGAATCGACAGCGTGGAGCAGAAGCGCTCTTTTTCTTTTTTTTGCTCGTTTGTTTGTTTGTTTTTGCCTCTGACAGGAAGGCCCGGCAGGCTGCTGAGCGGAGGTGCAACACTCGGGCGGGCTCTGTGTTGTAACATTTATCGACCCCGCAGAGAGCAGCTGACAGGGTGGACCGAAGGCCGTTTCATGCCACTGCCGTCAACAAATGGGAGTCGGTCGGGGGGGGGGGGACAGATCTTTGAGGGCGTTCTCAGTGAAAGGTGCCATTCGGTCTCCCCAAAACAACGGATCCCCACACCGGTTCCGTCTGGTTTTTAAAATGTAGCATCGTTGTCGGGTAAATTCTCCCAGACCACGTCGTCTTACTTATCTTGACACTTTATTAACCAATTAGACAATCGATTAACTCTCTTGAGCGATCATTTTTTTTTAGTTTGAATTTTGAGGCATCAGATAATGGAGGATGAACTCTGTACATTTTTCAAGAAATTCGAGAGTCATCTTTAGGGAGCAGGAAGCAAACGGAGGAGCTGAGCGTATTGAAGGATTGCCGCAAAAGGAGCGTAATTGGGAATGCTTCGAGAGCAGTTCTTCACCGAAAATTACACAGCGGTTCCCCTCCGGGGCTGATTTATTCCGGCACAATAGAACCCAGCAGGATCCCCCTTTTTTCTTTCAACGCACGACATAGATCCGGTCTGCGTTCAGATTCAAATTAGCCGAAAGACTCGAGGCGCAGTTTAAAATGAGCACGCGGCTTGGCCCTTTGCACCTTTTTATTGTGATTTTTTTTGTGTTGCCCCTTAATGAGGGGATCGTGGGGATTAAAAATCAAGGTCAGTCGTCGCGCTGTGATCAAAAGCGTTGAAAGTGGAGCTTCTCTGCGGGGCCCGAGGCGGGGATGGATTTTCCATTTGCCAGGTGATCAGACTAAGTGGTGGGGGGGGGGGCTGATCTTAAAATGGCAATATGACAAGAACAAGCACCTTGATTCATGCCAAGCTAATATTAGTTGATTGAGCCGACAGTCGACCTGTCGCCATTTTAACAAAGCATATGAAAAATGTAAACGCAGTTTTGTGGACGCACACGACTGCTCCCTGCGGCGGCGACATTTGGTGCGGCCATCAACTGACTCGCGCTTAATGTTACTCACTCCCTTCTGCAGCCTAGTGGCAAGATTTTGCCATCGTTTTTCCTGAATATGGACACTCGACAGCTGTGCATGTTGCCAACTTAAGTTTTGTCATGCAGTGTATTTGAATGATCAAGTTTTCGGCCACATCAGCGAATGAGAGAGAGTCTGCGCACTTGACGTGTTTTGGTTTTTTTCTCCTGAAACAGGCAAAGGTGAACGGGGTGGGGGGAGAGCAGAAGCAAGGTGAAGATGACGTGGCGCAACGATGCCGTTCCGTGACTGCTCTTCATCTCATAATCAAGCGGCGACCCCGACGAAAAAGGTCAGCGCTCTCGCTAAGCCGCCACCAAGTGAACTGGTCGCTCCAAAAAAGTAAGCGTGGTGACAAATCGATGATTCATCATAGTGTATATTCGCTCAGCTCAAGGCAACCCCCCCCCCCCCCCCACCTTTAACTTGCAAACCCCGCGCAGCGCTCCTAATTTGATTAGGATTGATTTAGCTGCAGGGCGCTTATGAAAGTGCTCCCCGGCGGAATCGGTGCAAGGAAGACACCACCGCTCAGGTCGGGTGTAATCCTGCTTCCTGTCGACTTTTTGTCACTGGCGGTTGAAATGTAACCGAGCGGGATTACGCAGACTTCATCTGCAACATGATATTGCCTTAGTCAGCGTCCTCAGATGCACCGCGCGCGTCGAGGCCGTTCATGTCAACAGTACGCAAATAAGGTGGGGGAGAAAGAGGTCTCTCATTTGAAAAGCTTTGACAAGAAAAGCTCAAGAGGTGTGAATGGCGTTTCCGTCGTGTTTTGTCAAGACGCAGGCCACACAGTCCAATGACGCACAAGTGGAACTTGTGGGAGGAGCTGCAGGCTGCTGTCCACCGGCTCGTCTCCGTCACCATCTAGTGGTGATGGTCGGAAAGTTCACTCTCGCTCTGACTCCCAACATTTCGGTGTTCAAACTTGAAACTTTGATTGATCCCTTAATCCATAGGTGTCAAACTCCGGTCCTGGAGGGCCAATAGGGCCCTGCATGTTTTCCAAGTCTCCCTGTTGCAACACGCCCGATTCAAATGATCAGATCATCAGCAAGCTCTGCGCAAGCCTGACATTGAACCTGTTCATTTGAATCAGGTGTGTTGCAACAGGGAGACTTGGAAAACATGCAGGGTGTTGGCCCTCCAGGACCGCAGTTTGACACCTATGCAGGCTTAATCTATTCCGTATTGATTTTTGTGTGTTTGTGGAACTGTTTTGGGTTTAGCGTTAGCATCCACAGGAAGCCACGCTACGCTGACTGCAAGCACTTTGGGTTTTAGTCTCCGAGATTTAAGGACGCACGGTTTTAATGTTCAAACGGGGCAGAATGTTATGCTGCCTTCCAATAATGTTTGATGTACTTTTCATGTTACATGCCACTTTTTCCCCAGACCGTGACTACTCTTTGAGTACTCACCAATATGGAGTACCAATACCTGTCGTACTTTCGACATCAAAAATTCACCACAATAACCCCCCCCCCCCCCAAAAAAAAGCCTTTCTGATGCCACAATATTGCCACAATATTGCGCCAACTACCGCCGTGGAGATCTGGATGTCCGTTTTTTTGTGTTGAAATCAACCCGAATATTCCCAAAGTGCATTTTGCCTACCTTTGCCCGAGACAACCTCGCTCTCTGTCCGCCAGCGGAATCCAAACTGTTGGAAGAGAAATGGAAAGAATTCCAATGAGTCGCTTCACTTATGTTGCCCCCCCCCCACCCCCCATCTCTTCCCATTCCCGTGACAACTCGGCAATGATGTTACTGTGATGTCGTTGATTTCATTATTTACACCATTGCGGAGACGACACGGTGAGGCATTTTTATAAGATAATGCGTGTCATTTTAAAGACAAAAATAGATACCATAGAGTGTAGCCTGGTCCACGTACTACTTGGATACACAAAAGAATCACTGAATTCAACATTCAAACTCTGTCTGTTACAATGGCTTTGTACACTGCATTTAAGTACGGTTTCAAGTTTGTGTTTTGACTTTGCTTTTAGCTACAGTTTCTATTTCAACGGAGCCCACCTTGTTTTCCTTATATCGACTGAGATCGGCAATGCAGTACTCCTTAAACAGCTTGTCGTAATACTTCTTTGCCAGTTCCTTCTCCCTCGGAGACAAAAACACCAGAGGCAAGTTAAAATGCAGCAGTGTAGAATCTACGAAAGGCGACCGCAAGGCGTTTACCACGTCATGTCCTCTTCATCCTCGTCCCTCCAGAGGAAGCGATGATTCTCGCGTAGGACATCCGAGTCTGTTTTGTCATTTGCGCTGAAGGGAGGAAAATTGAGGATGGTGAAGAACGGGCCTGTTTTCAACCGATGACAAAATACATACACCGAGCGTTTGAAGTCAGCCATATGTCCTCCATAGTAAAGTATGTAGTCGCCGACAAACTTCTTATGGCGCTCAAACTGGGCAGCTGCTTAAGGACGTAAACATAGACGTGTATTGTGCATGAGGGTCAATTAAACACAGAGGATACAGCAGTCAGTGATATTAGGTGGGCTCTTCTATTCCTGGCTTCCTCTCTGCCAAAAAAAAAAAAGAAAAGCAGAGATTAACAACGTTTAAAACTCATGTAAAATGAATGGACTCTAAAATGAGAGTCAGACATGATGAATGTTTTTTTCCATTTTGACGTCAACCATGCTTCCAAAACATGTTGTTCAATAATTGTTTGTGATAGGGTACATGTGCTCAGATGGGATTGATCGCAGCATACCTGTCCAGTTCGTTGGAGTGAAAAGTGCGGTGAGCCACCTGTGAGTATCGATCTTTCTGGAACGGCTTCTGTAAAAGGTCTTCTTCATGTTTCCTGACATTGGCGAGAAGATCAACTTTGGTTCCCTTTATTTCTTCCACATCCCCCAGAAGGGGCAAATGTAACTGATAGCCTCGTGTTTTACCTTTTAAGTCTGCTTTCGGAGGTTTCGCCTTGTCTCTCATCGTCGCTGAAATCTGAGTCGTAGTTGGCACCGGCCCCGTGCACCTTTGAAATACACGACAACGTTTGTGTCGGTCTTATGCCGAATAGGGCATGCACAAGAATTTGCTTCACGACATGCTACAAGATAAATAAAATATTAGGCTGTAAAAACGCGATGATAACATTTTAATCGTTTTTTTTTTAGATAAACCCCATCGTGGCTTGAAAAGAAATTGCCTTATCGTTTTTTTATGCATGTACTCGTTTAGCTACAATGTAATTAACGTAGCGACAATCGCCTCGTAATAATACGTTTTGGATTCTTAAACTAAACGTGGTATTGTAAAAACCCCACCCCCTTCCCAAATTAAATAAACAAATCAATAAATATACAGACTTTGACGAGATTATCCATGGCGACTCGAGAATGTTTACAAATGAGCGGCGCCCGAAAATGACGTCTTAAATCAGCGGAAGCGCGCTTCGATGACGTCAAAGTTTCCCGGATGAGTCGGACAGATTTGAAAACCACGACCACATTGTGACCGAAAATGTAAAAATCTTCCTATAAATATCTGCATTTCTATAACCAGTACCGGTCAATGACACTTTTCCGCGTTAAATACACGATTGTGCGTACGCTTTGCTAACTTTAGATCCATTAACGTCGAGCGGCGACCTTAAATTTGTTTATTTAGCCTTTTATTTACATACATGTTCACTTTTGCCATACGGGGACGTACTGCATGGAAAATATGTTTTTTTAAACTGAAACGTGGCTGGTAGAGTCCAACAGTAAATGAACGGGAGATGTATTTGGAGGATTCCGTGCACAAAAGAGATCTAGGTCGTCGTTTAAATCCCGAGTTGAAATATAAAGAGGCGATTATGTGTGAAAAAGTATCAAGCCATCCGTTTTTAAAGGTGGCGAAGAAAGGCGGCTTGTGTTTTGTGCCCTTTTCCCCCCACCCACACAGAACAAAGGGACCAATGTGGGACACAACGGCCAGTGGTTACTGTTGCAAGACCTTCTCAATAATGCAATAGCATACGTGTCTCCTTAAAAAGAAATATGTCATACTCTGCCTATTTTTCCTCCTACATTACAGCCAGACAACAATGCAATTAATTTGGGAGTCCCATTAAAATGTCTCGTGCGCCAAATGAATATTTAATGTGTCTTATTACCATAGCAAAGGGGAAAATGGGGCATCACTTCAATGAGGCAGGTGCATTTGCTTCAAGCCTCGTGAATGAATAGAAGCCTCCTAAATAACCGCGTACAGCTTCGAAACGCGCATAAATACTGACAATAAAAGCTGGAGCGGCTGATAAGACAGAGAACCCCCCAACCCACCCCCGCGCATTTGTTTGGAGCAGCGCCCCCACCCCACCGCCCAACATCCTTTCATGGGATCCAACTTCTTTGTATGCAGCAGACTAATAAGAAGCAGACAACATTTTGAGGAGGGAGGCGGGAGAGAAGTAGGTTGGGGGGCGGGGGAGGCGGGGGGTGCTCTCTAGCAGGGGGACATCAATCTGTTCTCTGTGCCCATTTGCAGTCCCGCGTACTGGAACGGCGTCTCGGACCCGAAAGCAGCGCACACCGACGACGGACTCACTCGGTGCATTTTTCTCGTGAACCGAGAAGTTGCACGGTTGCGCGTCTCCAGCGGGACGATTTAGGGGGAGAATGGCAACCGTGGGCAGGAGAGCGCGAGGCTGGCCGCTCGTGCTTTGGGTGGTCGCCGCGTGCTCGCTGGCGGCAAACGGACGGAGAGCGAAGCAGGCCCGATGCCCCGCTGGCTGTACTTGCACCAAAGATAACGCCCTGTGCGACAACGTCCGAGCCGTGCCTCGCGCCTTCCCTTCAGACGTGCTCTCGCTGTAAGTTGGCTGCCTGCTTTGCTTTACTTGGCGTCACGCGCGCGCGCGCTCCACGCTTTTGAAATGTTCAACCCGCATATTCGCAGGTCTTTTGTCAAGTCCGGATTCAGCGAAATCGCAGGGGAAGCTTTGTGCATACGCCTGCCTTGCAACTGCTGTGAGTCCATCTCCATTTTGCACTATTGTCATTTATTTGTGCCGCGGTGAATCCGGCTTTCCATCCACATCGTATGATTTGATATGATGGAATCGTCACAACCTTACCCGGCGACCAGACACTCGCCCATCCGTGGCATCGTGTCATGTACGGGTACTCTAAAAATGCGGACCGACCTTTCCCCGCGCAAATGAATGGCTGATAATGTGTGCAGTCAAGTTCGTCAGCGTTGTTCTGGACATGCTTTTGAAGAAAAGAATCAATAAATAAACGCCTTACCCCAAGTGACGCACTGCACGTGTACAAATAATAAACGCTGTAGCGCAAGACGGTCGATGCCATGGCGGTTCATCTTGCTGTCAGATTTTGTCATCTTGTTACCATGTATTTGCACAAATCGAAATAACATCCCTACACAATGAGGAACACAACACGCGGCGGCGCCGTGTCACTTTGTTGCTTCGGCAGCCGAATTAGCGTCGGCGTTTTTGTCTCACTCTCCCTTTTGTGTTGATTTTCTCTCGACAGGTTGTTCACGGCCAACTCCTTTGACCTCATCGATGACGACGCCTTCGTCGGCCTGCCGCATCTGGAATATCTGTAACGATATCTTTTTTTTGGTCTTTTTTTGTATCGTCAAATACCATACCATACCAACAAGCAAACAATCTTTTACAGATTCATTGAAAATAACCAGATTGCGACACTCTCGCCCTTTGCGTTCCGAGGCCTGAAATCAATGATCCACCTGTGAGTATCATTGCGCAACACGCCAAGTCATCGATTGCTAATCGCACGGGATGAAAAGCGCTGCAGCGTGCGAGGCTGAGGGGGTGTCCTTTGGATCGGTTTGCTTCCAAAAAGATCAAGTACGCGCTCAAGAAATGGTTTGTTTGCCCTCATAGTTGATTGGGAAGAAAGGCAAATGCTCCGCCACGGCCACGATTTGAACACGATTTGAACACTGTCGGCCTACTCGCGCAAAGATAGCGTGACCCGACTCGCAGGTTGAGACCAAAAATAACCGTGCCTTCAAATAACCCCCAAAGCAGGTGACCTGTCATCTGTTCCCGAGGTTGCTCACAAGTCATTCCGAGAGGATTTAGAGCGCCGTGCACCAGAAATATTAGCGCAACCTTCGGCGTAATTATAACGCGAGAAGATGAACTGCGGTTGACAAATTGGCCATGCTGGCTAAGTCACCCCCCCCCCCCCGACCCCCAACCAAGCCTTTCCCCCTTTTCTGCTCTGTCATCATGCATTCAAAGAGCGCAGCCGTGCCAAAAAAACGCGCCACTCGGAGCCCAAATCAATAATGCAGCGCTCGTGAATGAAGCCGACTTTTTGGTTGTCATCCTCTTCTCGTTCCGCTTTGGGCTTGAGAGCAAATGTCCCTCCGCTCACCCCTGCGCATGTTTTCTTCTTTGCCCCTGAAGGAGTCTGGCGTACAACAACCTGGAGACGCTGCCGAAGGATGTGTTTGAGGGACTGGATGCTTTGACCAAAGTGTGAGTATTCCCTCCTTTCGGCGTTGCCGCTGGCTCAGAAAGGCCCAAAAGTCAGCGTCTGCGAAGCCTCGTGGATTGGGAAGAGACTGCGTTTCGGGCATACGCGACGGGAGGAAGTGCCGGCCGGCGTCTCCCTCAATTTTGGGGATTACAACTCTGGTCAGATCCAGGAATTGATTTCTTTATCTGAATTGGCCCGCGTGAGCCCTTTTCAAAATAATCGGCCAGAAATTGGCCAATGAAAGTGATTCGCGCGGGACGGCGCGGTGGCCGACTGCTTCGCGCGTCCGCCTCTTCCTGCGTGGAGTTTGCACGCGCTGCCCCGTCCGTGCCTGCGTGGGGTTTTGTCCGGGCATTCCGAAGTCCTCCCACATTCCCAAAACATGCGCGGCAGGTCGATGGAAGACTCGAAATTGTTCCACGGTGCGATTGTGAGCGCTAATTGAACTCAATTAAAAGAAAAAAAAGTCCCGTCGTAGCCGCGACCGCATGGCTGCGCACAAATGCGGCCGTTATAACCGACGTTTGCGGACTTCCCGGTTAGGTGAGTGCTGCGGGAGCTCCCGCGCGCGATCTTGTACTTCTCGTTGTCATCGTTTGCTCAGAGACGAGGCCGTTTGACGCTGTGCGCGTGCGCCGGCGAGTTTGATCTCGCGGCGCACTCATTCCGTGAATGCGCTTGTCCCAAGGGACCTGAGAGGCAACAACCTGCTGTGCGATTGCAAACTCAAGTGGCTGGTGGAGTGGATGCGCCACACCAACGCCACCCTGGAGCAGATCTACTGCAGCGGGCCGCCCGTCCACCGGGGCAAGAAAATCAACGAGCTGCTGCCGCGCTCCTTTGACTGCATCGCATCCGGTAGCAAAAAGATGACATTTGACCTCCTGTATACGGCTGCTAAAAATGTGGCTGTGACCTTGTCCCTGGCAGAGTTCGCCGCCTACCAGTCGCTGGACTTTGAGTCCATTTCCGTGGAGGCCTTCGCCTTCGGTGAAGACCGCCACGTGGTGTTTGCGCAGCCGTTTGCTGGGACGTGCGGCTTCCTGGAATGGGATCACGTCGAGATGACCTTCCGGAGCTTCGACACCATCCAAAGTAAGTCGGGCCGAGGGAGCGCAAAGCGCAAAGCGAGGCTCGGCGGCGAGGCGCTCAGGCTTCCGCGACGTGTTGCAGGCACCTCCACCGTGGCCTGCAAGCCGCTGGCCATCGGCGGCCAGCTTTTCGTCGTTGTGGCGCAGCTCTTCGGGGGCTCCCACATTTACAAGCGGGACCTTTCCGCCAACAAATTCATCAAGATCCAGGACATCGACATCTTGAAAATCCGCAAACCCAACGACATCGAGACCTTCGTGATCGACGGGGAGTCGTTCTTCGTCATCGCCGATAGCTCCAAGGTTGCCCGTCCCGTCCCGTCCCCTCCCGCCTCCTCCTTTCTCGGGACGGAAACGACTCCATTTCAGCCACGCGACTTTGGTTCTCCTCTTGCAGGCCGGCGACACGACGATCTACAAGTGGAACGGCAACGGGTTCTACTCTCACCAGTCGCTCCACCCGTGGTACCGAGATACGGACGTTGAGTACTTGGAGATCTCCAACAAGCCCCACCTGATCTTGTGCAGCAGCTCCCACAGGCCCGTGGTTTATCAGTGGAACAGGGCCCACAAGAGCTTTGAGCGCAGGACCGACTTACCGGAGATGGAGGACGTCCTGGCCGTCCGACACTTCCTGTTCAAGAGTAAGAGCTCCAGTTTGACCGTACGGCGCTTAACCCTCCACTCTCACGATTCTCGGTTGGCGTTTACAGGCGCAAGACTCCAAAGAGAATCCGCCCTCGGTGCGCGGGGAGCTTCACGACCCTTTGACCCTTTGTCCTTTCTCAAAGGTGAGCTGTTCATTTGCCTGACGAGATTCATCGGCGACTCCAAAGTGATGCGTTGGGACGGCGCCATGTTCAAGGAGGTCCAGACGTTCCCCTCCCGCGGCGCCATGGTCTTCCAGCCCGTCTCCGTGGGCAACTGGCAGTACGCCATCCTGGGCAGCGATTATTCGCTGACGCAGATCTACCGGTGGGACGGCGAGCGGGGCCGGTTCCTTCCGTCGCAGGAGCTGAGCATCCAGGCGCCGCGGGGCTTTTCTCTGGTGTCGCTCGACGGGCGGGACTTCCTGATCGCGTCCAGCTTTAAGGGGAAGTCGCAGATATACGAGCATCTCATCGTCGATCTTAGCCATTAAATCCGCCCTCCCGTCCGTCACTGTTTATCTAACATGTGTTACGACTCGTTTAGAATGCAGGCAGCGCACACGCTAGGGGAGTCTGGTGCCAAGGGGTGGGGGGGGCAGCCGGCGTCCGAAAGACCCCGAAAAAGGCCCGTCGAACATTCTGGAGTTTGACAAGCATCCCGTCATGGATGATGCGCCACTGTCGGAGCGCCTGCGCCAGCTTGAGCAGACTTGATTGACAGTACCACGTGTCGCTTGATGGAGGCGGGACGATTGGGACTCTTTAGCGAGCGAAAAAACATGCTCCAAAGTGAGAATGGCGTTGTCACCGCTTGCAGAGCACGCAATGAAGAATCCGCTCCGCTCTTCTGCAACCACTCTGCGGCCGTCCGGCGCTTACGCAAGACTCGCCGCATGACGCCGACACTCGTGGCGGTGCTTTTGGGATGAATGGCTCACTAGAAGCGTCCCACTGTGCCACCCGCCTCGCTCCCTTTCACTGCACTCTTGCCAACCAACGATGTCCGCCTCTACGCGGTGGTTGGACTCCGCCGGACCAAGGACCGGACGGACCAAATGGACATCACTTCACCGACGGCCACCTCCTCGGGGGGAACCCTCGGCTACTACCGTCGACGGCTACCGTCTCCCAACGGTAGCTCTCGGCGGGGCCAGCGGGGCGACCCCTGTGGGAGCCTGTGCCGCCGCCACGCAACAACAACAACAACTCTTGCCCCCGTTTTCGCCCTCACCGACAAAAGCATTGTTGGGAGTTGCGGCACCTGTGCATTCACACGCTCCTCTCGTTGGGAAGCACAATGCGCATTCTGAAAACGGTTCACACAATTGGCCAAACAGGATTTGGACTTCCTTATTTTGTTGATGACGCTGCACAAATCGTGCAATTTATACCACACGGCTTTTGGAGGTAGAAACGACCGCACTCTGTGGTTTGTTTTGTTGTTGTCACTTGGTGATGTTAGCGACAGCATGATGTTGAGTATCATTAAAACAATCGAAAATTCCAATGTTATTTTCTTTTCTTTTGCAGTTATTCTGTCAGCGTGTGTGACACGTAAACACGTGTATACGTACGTCTAATTGGCTTTTATTTCACTTTTGGGTTCATTTTGATGGCAATCCCACCCCCAGAAAATGTCACTGTTCCCGCTCAAATTGAATCTGTGCGCACGAAATTGTATTGAAGATTCATCTGTGTGGGTTAAATCAAGGGGGGGCGATGGAAAACTGCGATGGGTGAAAGTGTACATGCAATAATATGCGTGTTTGTTTTTACAGGACATTGGTAACAGTTCCATTTTCCAAGAAACCTGCAACTATTTTTTTTTCTTTGAATGGGTGATACAAGAGAAGATAGTTTTGATCGTAGATACTTTAGTCCAAAAACGATCCTGGACGTTTACTCTGAAGATAATCCTGTTTCTCCGGGTGCTCCGGTTTTCCTCCCACATTCCAAAAACATGCATGGCAGGCTGATTGAACACTCTAAATTGTCCCTAGGTGTGAATGTGGGCGTGGATGGTTGTTCGTTTCTGTGTGCCCTGCGATTGGCTGGCAACCGGTTCAGGGTGTCCCCCGCCTACTGCCCGGAGACGGCTGGGATAGGCTCCAGCACCCCCCGCGACCCTAGTGAGGATCAAGCGGTTCGGAAGATGAATGAATGAATGAATGAATAATCCTGGCCTTGGTCACCTGCAACATCATAACAGTATGCAAAATGTTACGTACAGAGCGTGAGCGCTCTGCCACCTCCGATGAAGGCTTCAAGTGTCAGCATTGTGACAAAACAATACGTTTCTTCAATGGTTTGATGGGCCTAAATAACGTTGTGCGCGTCAGGTGTTGGTGCAAACGTGACATGAGCGTCGTCCCGGGACACCCCCTGCGCCCCCGCCCTCCAGCAACCCGGGGGGCGTGAACGTTGGGGACTGTTTCGGTTGTCCATCAAAGTGGCGAGCAGGCTTCATTTCTTCTCCTCCCCCCTGTGGCGAAAAGTCGTCATTGCATGCGAGTCGGCGACCGGGCCAGGCAAGGTTAGTCATTAACTTGGCCTTTCCAGCCACTTCTGGGGAACCAAGGGCCGGCCGGCTATAGTGGCCGCGTCGAGGCATGCTGCCGCCCGGCGCTCGCATCTTCTTACCATGGCTGACCGCCACCATTGCCCACCGGAGAGCGCCTTAGTCGCGCCCGATCACGTCACGGTCGTGTTCCACAAACTTGCCAGTCATGGCGAAAAGAGCGCCAGCGGCGGGGACGGCGACGGCGGCCGCTGGTGCGGGGACGGCCAGCCGACGAAGGAGGACGCGAGCGAGCGAGCGTGGCGGGACCTCGACGGCGATGCTGAAGAGGACGCGGCCGCTTCCGAGTTGCCGGAGGGCGGCGAGAGGGAGACGCTGTGCCCGCCGCCGGTGTCGCACGTCACCGGGAAGCCGGCATCCGCCGACCACAGCGCCAGCCAAGGTTCGCTTGATTTCTAATTCATATGTGCCCTTGTTGCTCAAATTATACTGTGCATGTTGCCTTCTGCCCCCCCCCCCAAAAGGCTGTAAAGTGTATAGATTTCCTGTCGCGTGACGTCACACAGGCGATAACGGGGCTCCTGTCACGTGACCACTGTTACCTAACCGCGGCTGGACGTTGACGCTCGTTTCGCGCCCCGCGTACGTTGAAATGTTTTCGTCAATCTCGCAGCAACTGAAAACCCTGTGTGCCCCCCCCCCACTTAATTTAGCGCACAATGGCAGTCTACACATCGTTAAGGAATTAACGTTATATGTCCTTGATGTCATCATTTTAGCGAGTTTGACGAGCTGACCATTCAGCATTATATGGGAGGGGTGGGGGGGGGGTCACATTTCCCCCTTCGGTAATTTAGCTATTCATAACCCGTTTAAGTTGTAGAAATGTATAGGTAGCAAAGAAAAACAGATGAATGCAAAGCGCACACTTCTCTGAAAGAACACATTTGCCCTCGTGTGTGATTTTTAATCATTGATCATTTATTTGAAGACAGGGCACGTTAATTAGAATCAGGTAACGGATAAATATCCCATTTTTCTTGAATTGTCAGCTCATGTGAACATTTTCAAACGGTCACCCCTGGCAAATCCCAATTTGGCACCACATTCGTATATGTGTGCCCTTCCTCTCGCCCAGAGTCAGCTGTGATGGGCTCACCTTTGACCTGAGGAAAAACGCGACAGCAAATGGATGAATGGATAGACCCGAGTTGCCCGTTATTAGTTTCTGACCAGGGTGGGGGAAAGGTTAGAAAATGACAATCACGTTTGCAATGAATGAGAAGGTATTGAAGTTCTTTTTTGGAACTGTACAAGGAAATTGGACACTGCTCATGGCATTGTAATTCCGACCACTTTCTGAACAATTCGGCCTTTTCCTGACTAAAGGTTAGAACGAGCGATCCGATATGAGCGATGCCAAATAGACGTCACGCTGCGCAGGATCACAAAGACGGCGGGAATATCGCCTCGGCAATCGCTCTGCTTTGGGCTCGAGTTGTTTTTGAAACTTGCTGGCGTCCCATTTTTGTTGCCTTTCCTTTTGCACAGGGAAACCAAAGCGGTGTCCGGGCCTCGGTTTGTTCTACGCCTTTGTGTCCACCGTCTTCTTTTCCATCATCTCGCTCTTGGTGAAGACCATCCAGGGAGTGCACGCTATCGAGATCAGCGGCATCCGCTGCTTCTTCCAGATGCTCTTCATCGTGCCCTTACTCATTTACCACAAGTAAGCAGGAGATGAAAGGCTGATTCGTCGTCCCCTCGAAGCGGGACTGTGCAATAACATTGACTCTGTTTGGCTATTTCTGAACCAATGTGTGCATATTGCAATCTCTAAAATGGTTTTTGAAATGGTTTGAGATGGATAACAACTGACCAGATTGTCCTCCCGTCACCCCCACCCTCCACCACCATGAAGCCACATCCTTACAAAATGACATCTGGACCACATTTCAGCCCATGCATCCATCCCCTCGCGTGTCATCTCTTACCCAAAATGCAATGCAATGACATCCATCACAGTCTGGTCAGCCATCCACCCCCACCACCCCGCCATCCATTCATCTGTCACCCCCCCCCATATCTGTGCTCCTGCAGGACAGGCTTCCTGGGTCCCCGGGACAAACGTCCATATCTGATGCTGCGGGGCTTCCTGGGCTCCAACGCCATGATGCTGCTCTTCTACGCTGTGCAGCAGATGCCGCTGGCCGATGCCACCGTCATCATGTTCAGGTGAGATGAAACATTCCCGTCTGGGCTGCGCCAGTAAATATATGAAGGCATTTTTTGTTGTTGTTTTGAAACAGTAATCCAGTCTTCACCTCGCTGCTGGCGTGGGTCTTCCTGAAGGAAAAGTGTACAATGTGGGACTGCGTGTTCACCGTCTTCACCCTGACCGGGGTCATCCTCATCGCCCGGCCGCCGTTCCTCTTTGGGCAACATATCCAAGGCATCGAGGGAAACTACACAAACCACATCAAGGGCACCATCGCTGCTTTTGTGGGTGAGTTTGAACTGTGAACAGTTGACAGGAACGAGCATGACAGAATCTGTTATCCAGTCAGTGGATACATTTTTGGTTTATTAAAGTTGAAATGTTATTTTCAACCAGATGTCATCTTTGATCCCAAATTACATATCCTCTTCATGGCAAATTTTTGTAAAAATAAATCAATAAAATCACAGGGTTTAATTATCCTGAGTCCTCCTCTGTCCTTCTGTCACATGGTGTTCCACAGGGTTCAAATTTGGGGCCCCTGCTGTTTTTATTTGATCTGTTGCCACTGGGTTTACATTTTTTGGGGGTGCAGTTTTTACACCAGATGCCCTGCATGATGTTTACAATTAGGGATGGGTAGTATCGAGATCAAATATCGGGCCAGTGTCGCCCTGACATGAAGGTATCAGGAAGTACTTACGGATGCAATTTATTATTATTATTTTTCATTGATTTCAATTCAATCAACAATTTAGAAATCATTTTAAATATCAAATGTTCTTTGAAGTGAATTGCGAACAATTTTAGAATGTATTTTGGATTGAATTCAATTCAAATGTCTGGTTGAAAAAAAAAAAAAAAAAAGAAGTCATTGCAATTGAATGATCTTTCCAAAGCGTTCATCTCATCCCTGATCCCGATCTTTGCGTTTTGTCCGTAGGCGCGATTGGGGCCGCATGTACCATGGTTGTCCTGCGCAAGATCGGGAAGAGCGTCCACTACTACCTCTCGGTGTGGTATTACGCCGTCATCGGCTTCATCGAGTGCGTCATCACCGTCAGCATCCTCGGGGAGTGGAAAATCCCCTCGTGCGGCCAAGACCGCTGGATGCTGATGCTGATCGCCGTGCTGGGCATCGCCGGCCAAAGCTTCCTGACCAAAGCCCTCCAGCTGGAGAAGGCCGGCCCCGTGGCCCTGACCAGGACGGTGGACGTGGTGCTGGCCTTCTTCTTCCAGTTTGTTTTCTTGGGCCGCGCGCCCAGCTGGTGGAGCCTCGGGGGGGCTCTGTGCATCGTGTTGAGCACCAGCGGCGTGGCCTTGCGCAAGTGGTACATCAACTCGCGCAAGAGCTGAGAGCAAGTAGTCCTCGCCCTGCATCGCTATTTATTGCTTTCGCTTCCACTCGCTACTCTTCGTCTTGATTTCTTCTCTACCACATTTGTCGTGAGCATCAGACCTCATTGAAACAAAAGCCTGTACGGTATCGGAGAATTTCGCAGAAACGTGGCTACCTTGAAATAGGGAAGCTTCGAGCTGCTCGGAGCAACACATTGGCTTGAGCATGAGAACAGAAATCCAAATGAAACGTCATTCAGAACATTGGCAAACTTTAAGAGGGCAACGGTTACGATAAAAGATAAGATCTCCTTTATTTGTCCCACACTGGGGAAATTTACAGTCTACAGCAGCAAGATTGTAGGTAGAAAGAAGAAAAACAAAGTGTTTGCAATAGAGATAGATATAGATAAGGTGGCTGTGCTATTTACAATTGTTTTCCACATCATTTTATTTTTTTATTCAGTAGCCTGACAGCAGTTGGTAGGAACGAGCGGCGGTATCTCTCCGTCTTGCAGCGCGGGTGTAACAGTCTCTGGCTGAAGGAGCTACCGAGTGCTGTCAGGGCAGGCTGGAGGGGGTGGGAGGGATTGTCCATCATAGCTTTGAGCTTAGCTAGCATCCTCCTGTTGCCCACCTCCTCCAGAGTGTCTAGGGACACGCCCAGGACACAACTGGCCCTCCTGACCAGTCGCAAAACGATCTGTCCTGTCGCGCGCTACAGTGTAGACCGCCGCCGCTGCTGCCTCGGGTCCTGTGGAGTGAAACGTGTATTTTATTTATTTTCTCTGTTCTTTATGTGCAATGCCAAAAAAAAAAAAGGTGAAAATGTGAGTACCACCGCAGTGAAACTGTTTGATTAAGCTTGTCGGCCTGCCGTCGAGCCTAAACGAAGTCACTCAAGCCAGCATTAGGACCATTCACACTGTGCCCCCCCCGCCCCCCCCAAAAAATGGTGGGTTGCCATCATCTAATAGATGATCAAATATGTTTGAAAAGACTGTTTCCTACAACAAATGTGCACTCCCATTTTGTTTCAATCACTTTCAATTCCGCACAATTACCCCCCAGCCCGACACCCCCAACCAAAAAAAAATTCCAAGCAAGTCTGCACATTTTTGCAACATTTCTCGCTTGAAGTGAAGTAGGATTCTCAGGGATCGCTTTCGTGAATTGATTTGCTCTCTCAAAAGATGACATCACATGATTGACGAGACACTCCAAGTCGTCGACACCCAAACGAAACCTGTGCCTTGAGACACGGAGCAAGCAAGGAGTCTCGCCCAAATGTCCAATGATGTGTTCCGGTACTTGCACTGAAGGGTTGTCCAACCCCCATTTGGAAGAATTGTTGCTGACTGAAATGCTGTGATCGCTCAACGCGCTTTTTAAAAGCGACACGTGGCGCCTTGAGACAACGAGCTGAACGCGGTTCATCTTTCGCCGGTTCACTTTGTGCGTTAGCGTTAAGCTAACAGACTTGAGCGAGGCGAAATTTGAAATCTCGAGGCGCCGCTTTGCGACTGCGGAAACGAGCATTGTTGGATGTGAAAGCAGAAGTCTATTCGCGTGTCACTCGGATGACCGCTCCTGCAACTGGACGCTTTTGTTCTCGTGTCTCTTCAAGTTCAACTTGAGTGCGCCCGCGAACCCGACGTGAAGATTTCGACTTCCTCGTGAAACTGAGACTGATTGAATGATTAGGGTGCTGTTGTGCACATTGACACCCCCCCAAAAAATATGACTAACATGCACAGACACAAATGTTTGTTTTGATTGCGCTCAACATGGACTTGGGATCTCCTGGTCGATCGCGATCGATGGAGCCCGAGAGATGAGACATGATCTACTCGCTTGCTTGATTAGGATTATTTTGGAGTCGCCCTGATTGCACATGGTTTCCAATGAAGAATTTAGTTTCAATCTTAAATTGGAGCTCTGCTGCTGTTGCTTCTGTTTATTGTCCTCATTTCTCTCATGCCTTTGTGTACATTTCTGCAGACAGATGGATTCCATTTAGTCCAACACGACGAGCTCAGTAATAAAGTCCTCACGACCTCGTTCAATTCTACCTGATGTGAATGTGACTGCTTTGGTTGTTTTACAGACTCTCTTGTTTAAAAACCCCAAAGTGTTCCCCAGCACTGAAGCCAAATAAACCACTGAGTCAGGTGAGAGGATATAATGCCCCCGCTGGGATGGATTCTTGTCATTGTGTGCGTGCATGTGCACAAAGGCTTCTTTGTTTATCTCTCCCCCCTCTCACTGTAAACAGCGCCCCCTTTTTTTGTGGGGGGGGGGGGCTGCTGCATAAGACATGCAGGGTTGCACAACATCGTGGACACATTCTCCTTCCTGAATGGAGAGCACTATTCAACGTTCAGCTTGAGGGCAGTTGAAGTGCACCTCAAGTGACGGTCTGGGGCATTTAATACGTTTGCTTACAAATGGGGGGGGGGGTCGGGAACGGGGGGCTATAGATACAGCGGGCCCTCCACTTACTAAATTAATTGGTTCTGGAAGAAATGTCTTAACGGAAAATTGTATAAGTCGAGACGTGTAAATGCCCTAATTGGTCCCAAGCAAATTGTGCATAACGTAAAAAAAGAAAGAATAAAAATGGTGGTCATTTAATTTGAACGGAGTCTTGGTCGTTTTTTGCCCTCTTTTGCTCGTGTTGTCTCTCGTCAGTGTTTGGTGTCTGGCGTTTTGTCAAGAACTGATCCGTGGACGTTTGCTTTTGTCGGCTTTTCACAATCCTTCGAAAATGTCCAAGGCAAACAACAACATCGTGAGCCAACGCCGGGCTGGTGAACACTTTGTGGGTGATTCACATTTACGTCAAAATATCGGAACACTTCGGGGCGAACGACGAGGACGCTGCATAGACTCGGCGCGATCTGATTTCTTTATCTCAGACGGTACAAGTCCCTCTTAGCCAATGGGATGTCAGGATGATGCTCGGTCATTAGCCAATGGCAGAGCAGCGACAAGTATGTTGCGTTCAGGAAACTTGGAGCTGCGAGGATCTGCCCCAACTTTATTTTTACCTCTCGTATCTTGACATTTCTTTCGAAACAAGAGGCAATCTTTTCCTGTTGAGGCGTTTCGTAATTGGAACATTTCGTATGAAGAGATGTTTCAAAAAGTAGAGGTACCACTGTACAATGTTTGGAAATGAGGCGAAGCGGTCCTGAGACTTGACTGTAATGCGCAAGTTCTGACACTAGAGGGAGCAATGTACCAATCTGTGCGAACCAATCTCAGCAGCGTCGTCACCTGCCTGGCTCGTAATTCAAATCGTTTAAATTCATTTACTAAGGATGCAAAAGCATCTTTACACTTAGTCACTGGCCGTCTTAATGAAATATACCCAACAAATTTCTCTCATGCTTGATCAGGTCATTGACTGTCGGACGTGCTAATTCTTTCTGCCATGTTCCGAACAATGTAAATTCGCAGTGGTAGAACTACAGTACATCAAAGGCCTCATTTTCTGGCACAACTTTTTTGTTTTACAGTCATTAAAGTCGAAGTTCATTTTGGGCGTATACGACATGGGGAGAAAAAAATACCTGCCTTTTAGCCCCAAAAAAAGAGTTTGTTTCAAAAGAGTATCAATCGGAATCCCATTGTTTGAAGAATTATGCACAAAGAGCCACTCCTTGGCGGAGAGGGATGTCAGGATTTTTGTTCTGCAATGAGAGGTGTTTATGCAAGATCAAAGAGAAACTCAAGAGTAAGTTTAGGATGAAAGATCTCGGATGCCTCACTCATTTCATTGGGATTGATTTCAAGCAAAATGTGGGCTCAATCACATTGAACCAATCCAGATATATTGAGAAAATATTGGAAAGGTTTGGCATGTCTGAATGCAAAGCAAGAGCCACTCCAAGTGAAATCAAATGTGACCTGGCTCCAGAAGGGGACAAAACTGATCAGAGGAAATATAGAGCAATGCTGGGCAGCCTCATATACATCATGACCTGCACTAGACCTGATATTAACTGGATTGTGAGTAGACTATCTCAGTATACGTCTGATCCAAGGAAAAGCACTTGACAGCATTAAAACAGGTGTATAGGTAACTAATGCAATGTTAGTGTATGTGGCGCCATCGAGTGGGGGTGTTGGGTGACGATGTACGCCACTAGCATTAGAGTTTAATGTTGGCACTATTTTGTGTGGAGGGATACCTGTGGCACGCCAGGTGTTTTCCGACCACACAAAGAAAAATAAGAATCGTCTCCTGTCTTGGGGATTCACCACATTCCTGCAGGATGGCATCATGCGTTGACATCAGTGCGCAGGGGAGGGAAAATGAAGTTGAAATAGGCGCCTTTGCAGGCCGTCGGGTTGAAAGGGCTTTTGTGTACGTGTGGGCAGTCAGTTCAGAAGAAGAAAAAAATGGAGCCCTCCATCCAAACATGCTGTAGACTGCATGCAGGAGGAACGATAAAGCAAAAAAAAGGCAAGCAACAAGGTCAGCGGTGTGATTGCCACCTAATGTATAGGACTGCATCAAATGGACATCTGGCATTGGCGAGGTGGTCAATTGCATTTGTCAGACATTCCAAACGGGTGACACACTCGTTGAGACACAGAGCAGACTCGCTTATTGTCTTCCTGTCCACAGTTTAGTTAGCATCCACAGAAAGGATGCATTCACGTACAGTCGGAGGTTTGACGACGCGCAAAATCACTCAATTGAAAGTATTTTAGTCGATTTCCATTTGGCAAAACGTTTTCCTCAACGCCGTTTGTCACGAAGATGAGAATAAAAAAGTCAGCCAATGATGTCAAATGAAAGAAACGAGCTTTTTTGAATACCCACCGCCGCCCACCAGATGACGGTGTGAGATGAAGCATTTGAAACCATTTGGAGTGCAACGTAAAAAATACATCCAAATAGAAAGCTTAACATTCATCAGAAATCAAATGCTGTACGTCATATGAATGGCAGAAGCACCATCTTATGATGTCAAATAAATAGGCTCCTGTAAATGACATCATTGCGGAATATTAGAAATGTGAATTTAAACCCAAAACAATTCTTGCAAAAATGACAAAGTGGCAATAATACAGTGAGATACAAAACGGCGAGTAAACGGGGGGGGGGGTCCGAGTCTGTCCGTGTGCGTACGTTGAGTGCATATTTTTTGTACTTATGAAGGTGTTTAGGGGCCGCCAAAAAATGACCCCTCTGATCTTCAAATGATCGAACTAGATATGCTGACCTTCGCAACATAGACTCACTAACACATTTCAAATCCAGCCTCAAAACTCATCTGTTTAGACAAGCTTATTCACTCTGACCATAAATCCATTGTCTCTATTTTGTTTTATTTGATCTTATTATATTTGATGTTGTTTTTAACATTGTATCTGTATTTTTAACTGCTTGTTGTAAGGTGTCCTTGAGTTTTTAGAAAGGCGCCCACAAATAAAATGTATTATTATTATTATTATTATATACAAATGATAGAACGATGACAACATTCGGCGTCTCGTCAAAGTATAGAATAGCAAAAAACCAAAACCCAACAACCGCAACAAAATTACGCAGTCTGATATTCACGAAGAGGCGGCGCCAGTTGCGTAGCACCGATTCCCGAGGTGTCCCTGAACGCCTCAGCGAAAGCCAGTGCCGTGCTGCAGCTTGGCGTGCTGCGAGTCGGGCGGCCACTTCCAATCAACTCGCGGCCGCCGGCGTTCCTTCTCCTCTTTCCTTTTCCTCCCTCGCTGGACTCTCGAGCACCTGACCCAAACTTGCCGGAAGACGTGCCGGATGTAACTTCTTCACCCGTGGGTAAGTTTGAGCTCCGACGTCCTCGCGTCTGTGAATGGTCACGTTTCCGGGAGCCTTGCTTGTTTTGGGGTTTGTTTGTTTGTTTGTTTGTTTGTTTAATCATCGCATTTGCTTGTTGCTTGTTGTGACGCGATGTTTGGAGTGTTCGTGGAAAAGTGGAACGATCGCCTGACTTGACATGTGCGTTTATTCGGTTGAATACCTGTTGCCAGCTTTGGTTTGAACGGTTCAGTGATGAAGTTGCCTTTGAACATTGAGTGCTTATTTGGGGAGTTTATCGGAGGGAAATGGGACTTGAAATAAATGACGACGTTTGGCAAACGGAACAATGAGCAAGTTCAAAAGGTGCCATGTTCATTTTATTTGTCAAGTCCGACAGTGTTGTCGGTTTGGCATCCTGGCTGGGTTTGTGTTGACGAGTGTGGAGAGCTCGCAATTTGCTGGAGACGACGTAACGTGCTGCTGCTGTGGCGGAGCGACTCAACTTTGATCGCATTTGTGAGTTAGCTTGTGAGGTTTTGTCTGGAGGTTTGTTTTCCAATGATGGGCTCTTGAAATATGACAGTTGCATGCTTACTTTCGAGCTCCTATTGCCGAGCAAACAGAAGTTTGCGCGATGTGATCAGCATCTCGAAATGTATCACCCCATTCAGCGGCAACAAAGGCAAACATTCGAAGTCGGGCAAAACAACCACATTTTGGTGAAATGTGTCTTGTTCTCCCAAAAAACAAGGCAGCAAATTCTTTGAGAGCAAACAACCTTGCTTTGTTGTGCTAAATAACATAGTTGCCTTAAATGTCAATCGCTTATATTTCGCTTAATCGCATATACAAGTTGTTCCTACTGAAATATACCAAAATACGAGTCATGTTTGAACTTTTTTGGAACAATCTGGTCAACGCAGACCTTAATCTTGCTCCTCTGTTCCGTTCACGTCTTCAAACAACAAACTCGACTCAGTCTTTATGGATGGACGACTTTGAATGTCCACCAACAAATGGACACAATGTTCTGTACTAGGAAGCACTTTGCTCTTATGCAATGATGCTATTAGGCTAACACAATGTCCAAACAAAACAATGTATCATTAGTTTGACAACAGTGCTTTGGTTTGAGTGGACTCGACGACTCGGCTCCACATCTTCTGAGGCAACTCTTTTTGTAATTAGAGTTGCAAAAAAAAATCCAAGGAAGGCTAAAGTGAATCCAATGAGACTGCAAAAGTGTTTCGAGCTCGGGCCGCAACGATAAATCGAATAACGCAAATCATTCAATTATAACAAAACAAAAAGATAAGTGCAAAATCTCTGAGCGCAAAAACCCACAAAAACAGGCGCTCACTCACGTTGATTCATTGAACACACACAAAGTGCCCGACCCAAGCCTTTCCTTCGCCGACACCCACGTCACTCACCAGCTGCGTCAAAGCGAATGCGTGGCCAAAGTCACCCATTCTACACGAGAACATGCGGAGGGCGCCCGCAGGTGGGCAAAAAGCACACCTGCACCTCCCGTGCACATTGAGGCGCTTTAAAAATGCACATTTTAATCCGATTGATCGGTAAGAATACTCTGAAAGTTTGCGACAGCTGGAGTACAAATCTCGTTTTTAAAAACAATGGCAATCATGAGTTTCCGTTGTTTTTGTGACACCTGAACCTGCTCTCGCAAACACTTTCCGTCATTGGGCCAGAAAACCCCGCCAGCCCTCCTGCGCCTTTGTCACTTTGCTCGCCTCGCTCTCTTTCCATTGGCGACGCGCTCGCTCGGCTCAGCCCTGCCCTCTAATCAAAGCCATGTGTGCCGTTTCCCCATGAAAAGTTGCTTGTGTTTTCTGTCGACGGCGGAAGGCGACCTGCGGCCCGTTCCGAAGGGAGTCCTTTTCGCCTTCTGCTCCCCGCTGCCGTTTGGTGAGTCATCTTTCGGTTTTTGCCCATCGCCATTGACCAGCTCGCCTCGTGACCACTTGCCTGATAAAAAGAGTTGCGACGCTTCATCGAAGAGGGGATCGATGATCAAAACGAATCGCTCGTTATTAACTCCCAAAGACGTTTTGAGACGTCTTTTCAGACTAGGTTTAGAATTGGCTGCTACCGAATGAGTTAACGATGATCGCGTCATCGTTTGGGTCGCTTTTGACGACAAATTCTCCGATTTTGAAATCCTCCCTGAAGTTCGTTCGTTATTTGAGAAAATGGATTCGTCGAGTCATCGTTCATCGCAGCCTCACGTGAGAATCAAAGTGATATCAATCACGTTCACCTTTTTTGTTTACTCTGATGACAGAAAATCCTATCCCGCACTCAGTAGGCTAACAGCGGCCAACAGCAAATTTGAATCGGCGATGTCTTTATGTACAGCGAAACGTTTTATTATTCTTTTTAAATTTTCTATCTTCTTCTGCACTGATTGAGGGTGACATGTCACGGTCGTATTTGCATGGCAGCACAAAGCGGGCTTCAGGAATGTGATCCCATTGTGGTCTGACGAGACGAGGCCTCTTTTGGACGGCGGCCGGCACCTCATCGCAACGTGAGTCATCGTTGGGATGAATTGGGAGGCGATGCACGTGAACGAGCACGGGCGAAAAAAAAAGAGGCTTTTGTGTGCTCTTGTGGAGGGCAAAAGATGATTTGGGAGCGCGACGTCGCCTCTCCCCCGTGGAGTTGAATGCACTTGTTCCAATGGCGTCCTCCCACCGACGAATCGTCGAGTCATCGAATTGACAACATTTCGTACGCGGTGATTTGGAATGTGTGTGACTGTGGCCGAATCATTGAGAAAAAAAAAATGCATCAATGCTGAGCATCCGGACGGAGCGGCGTGATATTGAGTAGCCCAGCGCGACGAGCCGCCGACTGTCAGACTGAAAGCTTGCCGTCAGTTTGCGTCACAAGCGCACCTTTTTGCCGTTGGAGGTTAATTGTTTTCCTGGAAGCGTGGCCGCAGGCAAGAGAAAAAAAAAACAAACATCAAAAGGACACTCCCGCGTGCTGCGCTTCCTGTCCAGACGGCGCAACCGCCACAGACAATCCAAACGTCTTCTAATGTGTTAATTGGTTTCGGTGGATTTATTTTTTTTTGCGGTGCGTGAATCATCAAAGGTTGTCAAACGTGAAGTGGTGTTTGTTGGCTGCCCGCTTGGTGAATAGTGCGCTTGTGTGAGCTTTGGAAAGGCCCCCCGGCTGACATCTTTCCGCCACATTCCGACTCCAACTCCGCCTCAGCCTCCTGCTTTGATTCTGCTGCCTGTTTTTTTTTTTTTGGGGGGGGGGGTTCATATCCAGATAATGATGCGTCCAAATAGGAATGATGGGAGTTCTGTCAGGTATGTCGCAACAGTGGTGTCCAACATATCCTCCCACGTGCGTTTCGCCGCACGAGGGACACTCCTCAGCAATGAATGAGTCAAATCTTTCTTGACGTGAACAAGCATATTTTTTTCCTCTGCTTGTTTTGATCCTCTTGATTTTCCCAGCAAGTGACAACGCTTGATTGATGCGCATCTGAGGGTCAGGTATTGGATTTGCTCTTCATGCCCACAGAGATTGTATGACAGTGCAGTTAAGTGCAGCAGCGCCCCTAGTGGTGCAAGGAGTGAAAAGCACCCCAAAAGTCAGCGGGGCCGCCATTTTGAATCACCACAGTGGAGAGGTTTGGATCACATCCGCTTCCGTCCTCTTTCTTTTGACAAGTTCAGGCGCAATTTGTGAGTACCGCGACACAGTGAGACACGTGACTGTGTGTCGTACAAGTTATTGATGGGCAAATATCAATATTTCTCCTCAAATACTGAGCGTGGAATTGTTGAATAAGCTCAAGAATAAGGGCTGTGACATGAGCCTCATTGGATGCCGTCCAAACATTGGTGTTGTGTTTCCGTTTGGATGCCGTTCGACAAGAAAGTCTTCCATAGAAATAGCAAACGGTGGCTTCTCGTTGTCGTGTTTTTAATTGGAGGATTGTTTAGCGGACTGCTCGTATCAAACACACGCTTAGGCCAGACGAGTCGCCATTCTCACGTGGCACCGTCGCAACTGTGATCTCAAACGTGTTTGGTTCTCAAAGGTGAGGCTTGGTGAGTGACTTGGGTGGCGCTGAATGGGAAGTTTGGCTGGCTGTTCACTCCGTTTGTTTTTTTGGAACGCAGCGCTGGCTAAAGTCTGTGTGTCGAGTTCCTTGTTTGTTTGGGGGGGGGGTTCTCCTGACCGTTTGTTCAATAAAGCGTTTGAAAGTGCACCCGTGGTTGTTTTGGTTCCACTCGGCTTACATTGAGGGAGTTTCTGAGGACAGGAAATGAGCGAAACCGAGCAAGTTTTCCGATGTGTGTGTGTGTGTGTGAAAATCCCAGGCCCACAATTTATTTCATGGTCCTGAAAACACCAAAAAAGACGTTGTACATGTCAAGCAGCTTTCAATGCAGATACTGTCGTTGTTGATAACCGGGGGTTTGTTTGCCCCCCTTCAGGACGCGCAGTGCAGACGTCGCTCCGGAGCTCCTTGCGGAGATCCAGCTCCCTCTTGGCCTCGTAAGCCGCCACGGTGAACCTGACTGACTTTCAAGGAAATTCCTCAGGCCTCCCGGGTCAGCCCTGCTCTTCGCTAGCAGGCGCATTGCGCAGCTGCACCAGCTTCGGTTTCCACAAACGACGTGCCACTCAGCGGACCGTCGGGCACGTTGTCCCGCGATTATTGGGCCGGGACACTAACAAGCCCACCGTGACACGCTGTCAAATGTAAAGGAAGGAAGAACAAACGTTTTAGCGTGCTGTCATCTGCCTCGGATCCACCCGATTCTCCGGGTGAGTACTCCGCTCGCAATTGGCGACATCTTAGCGCAAGCGCTTCTTCTGAAGCGCTTATTTCTCACCGAGCCGGCCCAGATCAGTCGACGCAAGCGCGCGCCCAGCACGCGTCATAAAAGTGCAGACTTCATTTGCTTTTGCTGCTTTACGGCGCCAATAATTGGAATGCAAGCGGCCGCTTCTACGGCCCGGGAATCGCGTTGCCGCCTCCAAATGAGAGCGGCCGCGGAGGAACGATTTCAGATGGACAACCGGCAGCCCGATTTGGATTGAGTTAGCTGCTAGCTTGGATGTGTTGATATTTGCTTCTTCTTTTTAAGCTGGAAAAGGAAGCGACTCCTCGACGGCAGCCGGCATGGCCAGCGGACGCTCCGACGTTGGCCAGGAAGTCCAGTCGTGGCCGCCAAAGCCGCGCCGTATCCCCGCTCGCCTTTACGACAGGAAGTGGTCACGCGGCGCCGAGCTTGAGGCCATTTTGGGCTCCTGCGAGCGCAGCCCGGAGGTCGGCGCCTATCCGGGGCGACTGCTGGCCAAGGCGACGCCAGCCGTCGCCTCAAAGCCTGCCGGAGTTTGCCAAGGACCTTGTTGCCAGCTGGACTTTATCGGCGACCGCGCAGCAGACTCTCGCCGCCGCCCCCGATGCCGCGGCGGCTCCGGCCTTGCTCGCAGCCCGGCGCTGGGCCGCGCCTCACGGCCGGATGGGCCGCGTCTGCGTCGCTCCAGCCTGCCCGTGTCGCCGGCGGACCTCCAGCAGGTAGCGAACGGCGCTTTGGAATTGTAAAGGCCGAGGCGGCCCAGTCGGTTCCGCGGCCGGCCTGACTTGATTGGAGACTAGGTAGTAGCCCAGAGAAAAGCGGACTGTCCGAAACGCTCGTGTCGGGCCGAAGCCGCGTCGGGCCGCTCATCTGCCGTGTGTTTTCCGCTGGCAGACGTCGCCCTGCCGCTCCTGCCGACGCGGCCCGTCCAGTGAGCCCAACTCTGCGGCGTCCTCGCCCGGCGGTTCCCCGCTGGCCTCTCGCCGGCAGCCCGGGCGCGACGGACGCAACCTCCGTCACCCGCTGGCGGACGGCTTCTCCAGCTTAGAGCGGCTCCGCAGGAACACTTGCTCCCTGGAGAAGTTTCTCCAAGCCGCGACACCCGACGAGAGCTCGTCCTCGGGGGGGACGAGCGGCAGCCGCGGCGGCGACGAGGGGCGAAGAAGACCCGGAGAACTCTGAGTTTGTCCGCAACCGGAAGGAACGTTCCACCGTCCTGGTGAGACGCTTCTTGAAGAATAATCAGAAGGTACGGCCGTCGTTTTGGGGGCGGAGCCTTTGGCATGCGTGGCGTGTCTTCTCGGAGCGCTAAGAGGACCCCCTTTTGTCTTTGCGTCAGATGACCAAGTGGGTGTGCGCCGGAACCCGAGCGATCGTGCGGACGCTGCCGTCGGGCCGCATCTCGGAGGAGGCCCGGCGGGACGTCATCTGCCGCCCGACGCGGCCACCCGGTGAGAAGGACGTGCCGCCGATCCGTGCCGGCGAAGACCTGCGAGTCTGCCGAGGGCTGCTGCGCTTCGTCCGGGCCAAGATGCGGCAGGTAAACGCGGAGCCCAAGTCCCACTCGATGGGCTTTCTTTCCTTCTTGAAGTAAAGCGGCGCATGATCGGGAACGAGACGCGCCCCGCCGTCAGTTTTGCGTCGTCTCCGCGCGCAAGAGTGAAGCTGGCTCGATGGGCTGCGCTTTTGCTGGTTTGGCCCATTGGAAGCCCTTCTGCTTTCCCCGATGCGCGTCGAAATGTGAAAGCCCACGCTGCCTCGACAGAGGAGCCGTGTTTTCCGCAAGTATGTCAATAGACCAACGCGCGGGCACACACACGGGCTCTTTGTTCAGGCTGCGGAAAAGTCATTTATTATTCCCTGCTTGGTTCTGCTCCCCGTCTTACTGACAGGCCCGCTGACTGAGCCCTGTGTCTGTGTGTGTGTGTGTGTGTGTGTGTGTGTGTGTGTGTGTGTGTGTGTGTGTGTGTGTGTGTGTGTGTGTGTGTGTGTGTGTGTGTGTGTGTGTGTGTGTGTGTGTGTGTGTGTGTGTGTGTGTGCGCAAGTGGGACACGCTGGCATTGACGGTGCCCGCAGCGTGGTTTTTTCTGACTTTGGCCGAGTGTTTTTACGAGGCTTTTGCGGCGGTCGGCACAATTGGTCTGCTTCCATTCAAATGAGGGGGCGTGGCCAGCCTTTCCCCCTTTGTCCGAACCGTCAGCCCCACAATATGACGTTTTCACTCGCACTCGACGTTTTTTTTTTGTGGGCTATCCCGCAGCCTGCGCGTGTTTATTGGTCTGACTAATGACGCAAGCCAAAGTGGACAGGATTATATGAGGGCGGAATACGAGCAGGGAGCAAAACGCAGCGCGGCAGCGACGACATTCGAGCCGGAGAAAGAAAATGACATCGGAGTGGTGGAAAAAGTAGCGAGAAAGTCAGAAGGCGGGACAGTTTGAGAGGGGAGCCACCTTCCCATAAGTAGCAAAAGCCATGTTTGGGAAATCAGACAATATGCATTTGGATTCGATTTTCCCCCATGGCAATTGAATTTGCATCTTTCAGGGTGAAACTTGAGCTGACTGTGCCGCTACAATGTTTTCGCTAACATTCGCAACATTTTAACTCATTCAGTAGCAGCCAATTCTAAACCAAGTCTGAAAAGACGTCTAAAAACGTCTTTGGGAGTGAATGAGTTAACTGTCAACAATTGTCGCCGTGTAGCTTCTCTGTTAGGAGCCAGGGAGGGAAGTCAAAAGAGACAAAGGGGAAGTGATGCCCCCCACAAATACGCACACCTGGAACAGGAACTCGGGTGTCTTGTGTGGTTTTTCGTTTTTCCAATTGCAGCCCTGTCGAATCCTTTCACTTGAGCCAAAGTGCCGTCTGACTGAGTGGTAAGTGAGCGCGTGGGCGGGCCGAGTGGCGGCGAGGCGCAGTCGGGGGGCGCTTTAGTGTAATTGCGCTCGTCTCATTCCAGATGATACAGGTCATGAAATTTAAAAAAAAAGCGCGTTCTCCCGAGCCGTTTGTGTGGCGGCGTGTTGGAGCGTATCAAGTGCCATATCGATAGCAGAGTGAATGCGTCGAATGTCCTCTTGGTTTGGAGCGACATTCAAAAAAAGAAAAAAATGAAAGCAGCATCGACAGTATTTGATCAACAGAGTCCGAAGCATTTGCGGCATTTACTGGCGGGCAAATCCCCTCTCGTCTGCGATTGGTTGCACTGCTTTCAAGCCTGCTAGCTACACGCTAACGTATAGCATCAGTGATGCCCCGTGCTAACCATTTGAGTCATGGAGATGATCCACATTTAGGACCGTATAGCAATACTCGCAGTCATATATTCTTTATCCTCCGCCATTCCTGTCACCCGGTGATGAGCTGAGACGGTTCTTTTCATTCCCAACGTCCGCTTGCCTGTAAACCAGAGACCTCCCTTCCGCTCTGGATTTGCGTTGGTTGGTTCACCTTTCGCTTCTCATTGCTGGCCCAGTTGAGGGGGCATGTGCCTCGTGACTAATATTATCATTCCTTTCTTCTCTCCCCGTGTTGTTCCACGACAAAGGAATGTGCCGAGCGGGCCGTTTTTCTCGCTCAGCTGCGTGTTGTGGCTTAGCACGGAGATTAGCACGTGCGCGCGCGTGTGATGACTGCGCGAACCGCCGCTATGCTTTCAAACGGCGAGGCGTGCGGAGTTTGTTTTGGCTGAAACACACGGTGGTGACACAGGAATATCAAAACTGCATCATCAACTGTGCCCCCCCCAGCCCCCCCTCATTTCATTGGGTGGCAGTGCGCGCATGCGCCGGCATCTCAGAGTCATCTTGAGGGAGTTTCACTTTCTGAGACGCCGCTTTCAAACCTGCATTGAGCCAAGGCGCATAGCAGATGACCCAAGAACCGCCCCAAAAAGTCGCCCTAAAATTACGGGTGGAAAGGACGTCCGTTCCGATTTTTGGTCAAGCAAATGTATTGCACCTCCCAACTCTTTGAATGCTCCAAGTGTGACGTCGGGGTCGATGCAAACTGAGTTCTCTCGGGCACGCTTTGCCGACTCAGCTCTTATATTGGGCCCCCCGTTAGATTGTGGTGTCATTTCAAGACCCCTCGCAAAAAAACAAACAAAAAAAAGACCCCAATCAGGTCTACTTTCCCGACCTCCTGTTCCATGACGTGACGTCATTTGAACCGAACTGGGCCTGCTCGCGCTGAGCCTGTGACAAATGGAAAAGGCATCTCATGGCGCCCCCTGCGGGACACAACTCAGCAGTGCGCAGAAAATGAGGAACCTGTCACTGGTGATCCGCTAGAGGGCAGCGCTGCTCGCCATGCGAGCCCCCCCCAGGACATTTCGCATTTCTCGTTTTTGGTACTTGAAGGTTCTCAGCCAGGATTCATCTTGCCACGAAAAGATGACAAATGTGCCAGTGCGATTAGTCTGGCACGCCATCGAGCCCCGCGCACACGAGGAGGCTGGATTTGAAACCCGCTGTAGCGTACCGGCCGGCGTCTCCCCCTCCGTCTTTGTGTTTAGAGTGCGCTGACCGATAGCATCTTGCCGGCCTTGCCGTTGCATTATAACCTAATATGGGGGTTAACCTCGGCAGAGATATCAGCTCCCCCCTTTTTTTTTCTTTCTTTCTTTCTCCCCCGCTCCTTGCTTTGGCCCTCACACTCGTTTGCTTCCCTCTCTCTCTCTCTCTCTGTCGTTCTCTCTTCCCTTTGGCTCGCCTTGTTGATGTGGAGAGCACGCACTCCCACTCTTTCTTGCTCTCCTCCGGCCTTTCTTTCCCTCTTTCAGAGGGCGTCTGACTCTTTGGCCAGCTTTGTCAGACAACGCGGGATTTGGACCGAGTCGTCCTCAAATGTAGCAGACCTGTAAGTCAGAGCTTGCTGCCGCTTTTTTTGCAGTTGCATTTGTCACGTTTTTGCGGATTTTGTCCCGTTGCTCGTGGTCTCATCATTCTCGCAGGTCCACGCAGCAAAAAAACAAACAAACTGTTGAATGTGACTCTGCTCCGCTTTGAAATGACGTTAATGCACCGGACTCGTTCAACACACGGAGTAACTTCTGCCTAATTTTGTGTTTTTTTTGGGTGGAAGTTTCTTGCATATGGAGCGCAAGAACATCCATCATGCTAGCCCGCCCGGGACTGTCGCGGCGGTCTTCTGTGCCATTATGTCGCAGCAGCTCCTGTCTCGAATGACCTCATGAGAACTGTCAATGAGGGGGAAAGGATCCCGCCGGCTGTATTGACTTCCATCTTGTGGGGCTCTCAACCCGGCCTTCTAAAATCACCCCAAAAAGTGTGCCGCTTCGAAGAACAATTGCAGCGCCTGTAAATTAGCAGCTGCTGCAAAGTCATTCTGAACGATGAGCCGTCATCGCACATTCTTGTCAAAGGATGACCAAATGATCCAGCCCCTCCTTGATTCGCTGCGTATCTTTTGCAGCCCTACGCTAAATGTTTTGAAACAGTTTTTTTTTCACACAGAGTATAATCAGGTTGAAAAAGTCCAGGCTCTGTTTGCGGTGGGAAAACATTAGCTCGTGGAGAAACACGACCCCTAGCCCCCCCACCCCCACCCCCACCCCCCAAAAAAAATAACGTCAAACGATGTGCGCGTAAGACCCAATGATTGTGGCGCACGCAATCCATTTCCACTGCAGCGCTTGTTTGGGCGCACGCGCCGGCCGGGTCCAAGTCCTCCTCACCCAGTCGGCGGCATGCAGTCCAAGGAAGCTGGGCTTCAAAGCGTCTGCTTCCTGAAATACCAAAGCTGCCGAACATACCTGCCGCCCTTTGAAATAGATGCCACGCGCTACTCTTTGATTGAAAGCCACTTTTGGGTGGGCGCGTTCGGTCTTTCCTTCAGCGTTGGCAGGATGAGCCCCCCCCCCTCCCCCTGATTTGAAGCTTCATTCGCTGATTGGCAACTAAATACGCCGTCTGTCCAAGATCTCCAGATTATCCGAAGACCTCGGACCCGCGGATCTCCGTATTTCCCCATGTGCAGGCTCCCTTCGCCAAAGCCGGTCTGTCCAGAGACTGCGCATGCATGGCCACCAAGCAGGCCTCCCGTGAGAGGTCAAAGGTTACCACTGACGTCTCTCTGCGACCTTGCCGACCAGAATAACAGAGTTGGTTTCATGGCCGGCCCCTCTCCCGCCAAGCTGGGCTAACCTTCAGCCTTCCTGCCGTGAGTCATCTAAAAGTAGTTTTCAGGAGAAGTGACGTCGCTGCGGGCCCTTCTTTGAATGTGCATTTCGTGGGAGAGTATGGCACGCTTGACGGCACAGGAGGGGGGGGGGGGGGGGTTCTTATCTTTTTTGGGCCCCCGGGCCTAGCTCGGTTTTATGCTCTGACTTGCGAGCGCAGTCTCCAGAAAGAAGTGCTACGATAGCGCCAAGTGGCAGCATAAATACTGAACGATAGAGGGCCAAGCATTGATCCCTGCGAGACCCCAAGTGTGTGTGTGTGTGTGTGTGTGTGTGTGTGTGTGTGTGTGTGTGTGTGTGTGTGTGTGTGTGTGTGTGTGTGTGTGTGTGTGTGTGTGTGTGTGTGTGTGTGTGTGTGTGTGTGTGTCACGGGGAAGGGAGTACGGGAGTGTTTTTGTGGTGGGTCGCATTCATCCAAGCCGAGAGGTCAAGACGTGGGTGGGTTGTGTTTCAGCGAGGACACTAGCAAGCTCTCGAGCTATGTGGCGCGCGTCGGCACAGGGCGCCAGTTGCGAGCCCGCGTGCGTGTCTGCATTTGTACGTTTGGTGCGCGGTCATCTTGGCGTGTGCGCGTGTCCAGCTCAAAGTTCAGTACATGTGAACGCCGCCCCCGCTGCGCCCTGCGCTAATCCCCTTCCCAGAATGGCTGTTACCGGGCAGAAAATGGATTGCTAATACGTCTTTGCGGACGCTTCACTCACTTCCGGAAGTGCAGGTTCTGCCGGCGTCACTCAGCTGCGAAGGAGGCGCTGAGCTTGTAACCTGATTCATTTTTTGGAATGGTCGGCTTTATGAAATGTGATTTGGGACGAGTCGTTTGAGCCAAGCGCCGACTTTTTGAACCAAACATGTCTCCAAAGAGGACCCCAGGCGTGAATGAGTCTGAAAAATACACGACTACGCGCAGTCTATTTAACTCTAAATAACATTTTGCAGCAAAAATCATCCCTGTCCGTGTACGTTGGCAAGCTTCGCTGAGCTTTTGCTTGCCCCCAACCCCTTCTGATGCAGTTACGTAACACCCTCTACTCGCGCAACCGGGAGGGACATTTCCCCTTCACCACAACCCGAAACTGGAATTGCGTCCGGGGGCAGCTGCCGCTGGCGGCCTCTAATTTACTTTGACCGGACTTCAGCCATTAGCGTTTCCTGTCCGCTCGGCGTAACATGAGCTGCAGGGCGGAACCAGCGGCGTGCTACATTAGCCGCCGCTGGTTCCGACTTTGCTAGCTCGCTCACGCACGCCGATCATGCGCGCAGGTGTCGTTTTGACGCCAAGCAAGTCTGCGTGTCCTGCGCTGGCTTGCCATTTGAGGACAGGGACGGATGTTTGTTTGTGCGCGTGTGAAGGGGCAGCTGCCGGCTGTCCGTCAGGGGCAACGCTCACACTCTCCTACTTGGCTCCATTGGATCAGGAGTCAAAACGAAACCTGTCCCTCGCAGGAGTGTCATCACGAGCGCCCCCTAGAACAGCAAAAACTGCCTCAAAAAAAAAAAAAAAATCTTCAAATACTGTATTGTCATTCCGCGCTGTGATTGGTCGGTCTGTGTTTCGGGGGCGTGGCTTAGCCACCGGAAAAAAAAACCTTCAAATATGTGATTCTGTGCTGTGATTAGTCAGTCTGTGTTTCAGGGGCGTGGCTTAGCCACCGGCTACCACTTGAGGTGAAATGGCTGTTTAGCTTGAAGTGAGTTGGTTGATGGACGTGGGACAAAAGTTTCACGCGGGGGGGGCCTTTGTGCAGCCAAATAGAAAAGGACGCCCGTGACGGATGACTTGGCCTCTCCATTGTGGCAGACGAGAGAAAAAGTTGAGACGATTGTGAGCAGCAAACTGAGTCCCTCAGCAAGGCATGCGGGCCGTGCGCAATGTCGGCCCAGTCCGCTATTTTGCTTCACGTCTTATCTCTTGGATGTGGAAAAAAAAAAAGCATTGTGAAGCGAGTGGACTTTGTGTCGATTTGGCGTGGACTAGTTTCTCGAGGTCAATGCTCTGATGGTCGACATCCTCACAGAAGCCGCTGTCCCCCCCCCCCCCACCCCTTTTTTTTTAGGTGTGTGGGGGGGGTGCGGTGCGCCACGGCACACTGGCCTCAATGCGGCCGCCTTAAGTGGCGCTCGCCGTGTGGGAACGTGCTCGCCGGTAGCTCCCCTCTCCCCTGGGGACGCTCCAGATCTGATCGGGCGAGCGACTCCCCGTGCAGGAAACCCATCCCTGGAGTTGGGCCCACTGTGTTTGTTTCATACTGGCTCAAAGTAGGAGGAGGAGTTGGACTCGTCGTTGCTCAACGGCAGCTGACGAACGTGCGGGAAGCGAATGTCAGTGTTTTTGCCAAGCATCTTTGGTTGCAGTCTTTTGGAAGAAGCTTTTGGTAGGATTATTTGTATTTTTATTTTTTTTTCACGTACTGGAGCTGCAAAGAGTTGCTTGCATAAAAAGTGCCATGTGTTGAAAAGAGTCCAAATGTTCCGAAGCTTTGCCTCCCACGTTTGCATCGACGAGTGCTTTTTCTTCTCCCCTCGCCACCCACTGAGACTCATGCGACACCTTGTTCAAAGTGACCCACTTGTGCTCCTCTGACAGGTGGCACACAATGTTCAAGGTGCCGCTGCACTTAACCTGACTCACCCTGCCAAGAAGCTGCTCCTGCTCCTGCCGCCGCCGCCACCACCGCCACCGCCTGGGTCTGGATGCGTCAGCCTGCCGCTTTCTTGCTGGCCGCCGCCCCCTGGACCGGCTCAGATCCCCCGCCCCGATCCCAGCCGGGCATCTTCTTACCCACCCAGGTGTGTTGCGGACGATTTATTATTTTTTTTTTTGCATGAACTCATTCAGTAGCAGCCAATTCTAAACCAAGTCCGAAAAGACGTCTAAAAACGTCTTTGGGAGTGAATGAGTTAATAATCAGTTAAAAAAAAACAAAAAAACAAAACCAGAATGACACATCTTGTATTGAAGCAAATCACATGAGGCCACTTGGCTTCATGCTAACCAAAACTGCAAAACGCCTCCGACAGGCTAGCGACTCGCATGTCTGCCATTCCTCATTCCGGTTCAGAGCGTTCCAACTGACCCAAGTTGCGTTTGTATCAAAGAACGTTGTCACGTCTCTTGGCAGATGAAGCGAATATATTTGTTCCTCCTTCCGCTCGCTGCAAGTGAGCGCTTACGAGGGAATCCTCCCTTTCAATGAGTCACCTCTCTGACTTCCTGCTCCCTTTTCTGTTTGTTGTTTTTTTCTCCTTTCTAGGTTTTATCTGGCGTGTGCTCGGAGGACATCCGTTTGCGCCTTTCTGACCGGAGCCCTCCTGGAAGCCACGGCGGCGCTCGGGGCCCGCTCCGCCTTGCCCTGCCCGTTGGGCCACTCCCCCACCGGCAGCCACGGCGTGCTGAAAGGTGCGTGTGCAAACTCTTTGCCGACAATTCCGGCGGTAGCTAGCGACGGCACCAAAGCGACGTTATGGTCTGAGGTCTGCTTTCTGCTACGTGCCTTTGAGGGATTTCGCTGATTGACAAAAAGGGGGAGGCGATCCCCCCCAATGTCCCCGTCCGTCGCTTCACAACGTGGCCATTCCGCTTGTCTTTTCCCCGCCGCCTCAAATCTCTCAACAGAGAGAAATGAAAAAAAGCAAGCTGACATCAGAGGGAGCCGCCGTCGGCGACTCATCCCAAAAGTCAAATGACCGCGTGACTCGGCGTCCAGTCGGTTCCTCGGCTGCCTCTCCGCGCCGACGTTACGTATGACCGCGACGTAAGTTGAGCCAGACATGAAAGTCGTCCGGCGGCGGGAGGCAGGAGGCCCGCCCCCCGCGTGCGCGCTGTCAACATTCGCTTGCAGCCAGCTTTGCCGTCTTTCAAAGCCCCCACACCGAGTCGTTTGTCTCCCAAATGCTAAAAGCAGCACCGACAAGCCGCTCCGAGCACTTGAAGGCCCGATCGCACGTTGGGAGACATTTCAGCTCGACGTTGCGCCTCGACTTTGGCTGGCGCGTTTCCTGCGCCCCCTCCCATATATGGGAAGGAGCGTGCGGAGAAACGGCCTCGTCGTGCCGCCCGCAGTGTCCCCATCGCGCCGACTTGCCGGGGAGCAGACCTCCGGCTGGCGTGCTGACCTGACAGGAGAATGACGCCGCCCCCCCCCCGGGGTCGGACGTCCGCTTACTACGGCTGCCGTTTGTACAATTCACAACGATAGAAGAGGAGGCCGGCCCGGTAGCGACGAATGCGACGGCCCGACGCCGGTACGTGATCCACGTGATGAGGCTCAAAACTCGACCCGAGTCGCGGTGATTTGGCGTAAATCAGCTCACCTCCTTCCCAACGGGATGGGTGGATGGCCCACTGAGCAAACGACTCCAAAGACAAACAGCGGCGTCGGAATCGTGCGTTTTGGTGACACGAGTTGTCGTAAAGGAGCACACTTGAACGCAAAGTCTCGCTTTCAAGCCGAGGACGTCGGCGGCACGTCACTCATCGGCGTAATTAACTCATTCAGTAGCAGCCAATTCTAAACCAAGTCTGAAAAGACGTCTAAAAACGTCTTTGGGAGTGAAGGAGTTCATCAAGGTGCTCGCTTTTCTTGTGGCCTTTTACGCTCGGCGTGCCCCCAGATTTCACCCCGTCCACTCGAAATGGGAGCGGTTTCGGCCTCGTTTCCTTGCTAACACAATTTAGTGCCCTGCTGAAAAGGAAGTGGGTCGGGCTGCCGTCCCTCCCGCAGCTCGATATTGCCCTCTTTCATTCAATCCACTTTTCTTCCCCGCTCCTTTTTCCGTCTGCCCGTCTGTCATCATTGGACATTGTGTTGCCCGCCAGCCACTTAAGCGCCACCGACGCGGTGGTGCGGGGGGTGGGGGGGTCTCGAGGATGACGTATTGTTTACGCCAGCTAAAAATATCCAATTGAAAAGTCTCGTGGGTTTCCGTCAAGCAATCGCTCACTCGCTCCTCCTCGTTTGTAGAAAGTAACATGGCGGCAGCGTTGCGGGACGATACGGCGACAAATACGTTCGCCGTTGGTAAAAAATCCAAATGTGGAAAGAACGTCCGGCGCTCCCGTTTTTTTCAATTGGGATGACAAACGTCTCTCGTAACAAGCCAAAGAAGATGCCACAAACACGTCTTTGCTTCACTCAGAAATGAACCAAAGGGTCAAAGTTGAACGTTTGCTGGGCTTTTTGCTCCGTTTAGGCCCTGAAAAATGCACGACGGAGGATAATAATAATACTGTAATCACGTCGTCTTGAATGTCCCGCCCACAATGGCCGCCATCATTTTCCTTCAAAGCAGCACACCGTGAAGTCGGGAGATTTTTCTTGAGGCGTCTTTTGGGAGGCTCCTGCAACGCGAGCCATTTTGGAGGAGATGCTCCCCTTGCCGACCCCTCCTTGTGCCCGCGCTGATTCGTAGTCCCGGTGCAGTTTGATTGGTTGTCTGCTCGGCGGAACGCTCGCACGCGGCTGTGAAGTATGTGCGGCGGGAGGGGGGCTGGGGGCGGGGGGTCTAGTGGGCGGGGGAAGAGAGCTAGGGAGTCAATGTAGTCAAGTGAAAGAACCACTGAGAGAGAGAGAGCGAGGGAGAGGGGGGCGCAATGCAATGTAGGAGATGAGAGCGCCAGAGCAGTCGCGGGGGAAAGCGGCGCGCCGGCTGGAGTGGGCGAGGCCACTGAAGCGTCAGCCCGGGACGGCACGCGGCGTGCTCAGCTGCGGCGGCGGCCGCTCATGAAGCCCTCAAATAGAAGCCACCCCAAGCTCTTCAGTAAGTCCAGCCGCTCTTCTCGGGCGCCTTACTCAAATCGGGGGGCTTCATCGTGTTTGCTGGCATAGGGTTGCTCACGCGGGGTCATAAGCGGAATATTTTGCTTTGAACAATGTTGCCACGCCAGACGAGACGGCGGGCGCGCCGCGCATTGCGGGCCACCGAGTGGCCTTCGGGTCACTTTGACCCGCAGCCCCTAAGCCACAAGGTTGCATCTTTTCCTGCGGGGACGCGCTGACGCGCTCCACAGCTCCAAAGAGGGCAGCGGGTACAAACGTGTCACCGAAGGCTCTACTAAGACTTGCACTTGTGTTCATTTGCTGAGTGCGCAGAAGGAGTGAGCGAGCGAGTGAGCGATGCCCGGCTCGCATTCCGGACTTGATTTGACAGACGCGTCCACCGCTTCTAGCTCCGCTTACAAAGCGTTGACAGTTTCTTGCGGGATGGTGCGTGCGCGCGCGAGCGGACTCCTTTCACGCGTTATCTTGCAAGGACTTGCCGGTCGCTACGCTGTGACAGATCAACACGCGCAGCGCGGAGGAGCGAGCTGTTAGAAAAAGAGCTTTCCCGGTACTGGAGTCGGGACGGGGGGGCGCGCTGCGATGGTTGAGCATCGGGGCCGCACCTGTTGA
The DNA here is from genome assembly GCA_026261675.1 of Hippocampus mohnikei. Classification (NCBI taxonomy): domain Eukaryota; kingdom Metazoa; phylum Chordata; class Actinopteri; order Syngnathiformes; family Syngnathidae; genus Hippocampus; species Hippocampus mohnikei. The sequence continues at coordinate 1,965,752 of JAKGUB010000802.1, forward strand.
GGTGGCAGGGAATTGATGGCGTGTTCCTTGGTCCGTTCGTTCTTGTTGCTCGGGATGGAGAAGTTGTGACGCGCGCAGCCATCAAGACGAGCTTCATCGTTTCCTGTCCGATGGACGAGTTGATTAGTTGAGGGCGTTTGTTTAGTGTCGATAAGCTACAGGGACAAAACACTTGGCATCCGTCGGGAGTTGGAGGAGTGGCCTTGTTTCACTCCCCAGTCTGCATCATTTGGCTTCTTGTGCCTCCATCTTCGTGAAGGACAGTTTTTGTGTGTGTGTGTGTGTGTCTGTGTGTGTGTGTGTGTGTGTGTGTGTGTGTGTGTGTGTGTGTGTGTGTCCCAGAGCACAGAGCTTGGATGAGTTTGGAAGAAACGTGCACCTTTTTTTTTGTCCTCTTTGTCTTATCTGATTTTGTTTACAAATTAGCAAAGTTTGGGGTGGGGTCTCGGAGTCCCTGCCGCACGGAAGCGACAGCCTCTGAATTATCCGCACTTGTTTGTACGCGAGGCCCGTAAATGTCGTTCCCCGTCGAGAGCGCCCCGCAACCTCGTCTGGAGGCGGGCCCACGTCATTGTGTTTGCGCACGCGCTAGGCCCTGATGCATAAACATCGGTTTTCTTCTCGATCAGTTCTTTGCATCAGAAGGGCTCGCACTTCCTGGCCAAGAAAGGTCAAGGGTGGCGCATGTGCGTCTTCTCGATTTATTAGCTGGAAGAAAGAAGGCGAGCCGCCGCATCTGGCACAAATGAGATGTATGAGCGTGTTTCATCCTTTCCGCTGAGCCTCTCGACGGCGTTTTGTCGCCGTCTTGGCCGAGGACCTCGATTGTCCCCCCCCCCCTCGCCCCGAGGCAAAGAAGGAATAAATTGCTCATGAAATTCATGGCTCTCCTTTGGAGGCGACCTCTCTTGTCCAACGCTGGCGTGGCTGCAGCTGTGATCAATCGACAAATCACGCCAGTCAACACTTTGCTGCTCCTTTTTGGAGGAATTGGATGCACGGATTCAGAATCTGCCCAACTCAAATTGCAAAAATACAATCTCGTATTTTTTTCATCGTTCTGAACGGCAGGTGAGGTTCGCCAGCGGCTGGAATCTCTTCCCCAAAACGATCAAGTGCTATTGCAAGGTTTAAAAAAACAAACCAAATGGACTTGACTGCGTGAGTTTTTTGAATTTTCAGGAACTCCAATCGTGACAATAAGCAAGTTTGCTTTCCCCGGGCAGCAGCGGCAGCGCCATCGCCATCGCCATGGCGACTTGTGCGAGCGTGCCCGCCTGCATTGTGGATGTGCGCGCCCGTGGGCTGACAATGACCAGAAAGGCGCTGCGTGTCATTTGTTTTGGCCAGCGCGCGCCTTTTTTTTTCTTTTTTTGTTTTGAACTCTCATCTCATTAGCGCAAAGCGCTCATCCAGAAAGCGCCGAGGGCGAATCTGAATAAGGACAATGGACATGCACTCCAGGACAATAGTGGCGTCCTCTGTTTGGAAGAGGGTGGGGGGGGGAGGTCGGCGCGGCGCTCTACTCGTCTCTCTGCGTGCTCCACAAACGGAGAAGCAGCTTTGAAATGTAAACACAGGAACCCGCAGCGCTGACGGATGATAATGGCGTCCTTCAGATGAAGAACTGTGCAGGATATCGCGCATGAATTACAATTTGCTCAGCGCTGCTCTTTACGATGGCCGCCTCGCACTTTTGGAACTACGGATCTCAAGTTGGAAGTCTGGCTTAACCCCCCCCACATATTTTTTAGCCTCAACATATATTCTGTTTTCTATCTCACCTTTGCTTCCTCGTCACAATTTGATATATCTCCCCCCCGCAGAGCGCCAGCTGGCCAACAGCATGACGAGCGGCGGCGCTCTTCCCGCCAGCGCGAGCGGCATCAGCAAGGAGCTGGCCGAGCTGCGGCACCTGGTGCAGTTCCCCGAGGAGATCGCCTGCATCCTCACTGAGCAGGAGCAGCGGCTCTACCAGCGGGTGCGACCTTTGGCGGCCCGGGTTTTGCGAATGATGGGCCCGACGTTGACGCGTGGGCTTTCCCGCTCCTCTCAGGTGTTCGCCTCGGACTACTTGCGCTTTCTGACCGGAGAGCTGGGCACCCCGGAGAGTCAGAGCAGACGGCACCCCAAGCTCAAAGCCTCGCTGTCGGCGCCCGACGCGCCCGCCCGCGGCGCGCGCCGCCAACGCCGTGGAGGACCTGGTGGCGCGCTTCAATGAGGTCAGAAGTTGCAGCCGACAACGAACTTGAAAGCGCATTTTTCGTCAATGAAGCAAAATAGAGCGGACGCCGACAAGGGTCGAATCGTGCGGCGCGGATGACAAACGGAACACCAAACGGTCGTGAGCGAGCGAGGGAGGGAGGGAGGCCCGGTCCGGTCGTAAACGTCGTCAAAAGGCCATAAACGGATGGGAACACATTGCCACCATCTTTCACAGGATCTGCATTTGTATTTTTTCCAGTTTATCGTCTGCGCTGTTTGGCCCCCGATGGCCGCAGCGTTTGTCATCAACGGTTGCGCAATGCGCGGAGAGCCCGACCCTCGTCGCTCGACTCATAACACATGCGCAGACGGCGACGGGCGCCCAACATCAAAGTAACGGGGCGATCAGTGCCTGGCCTCCGTGTGTGCATGTGAGGAAAGTGTCACTTCTCTCGCCGGATCTCCCTCCCGCCCCGGATGACTTTTCGGCGCTCCATTGGATCTCACTGCGGGCGCGCTTCCCTTTCACCAGTCACGGAGGAGCGCGGCAGTCGGTCGCGGGGGGTTGACATGGCGAGAGTAACGCGAGCCGGCTGCTGATTGAGAGTCGAGGCGAGAGAGAGAGAGCGAGCGTTTGGGCCGAGGCTCGCCGGCCCCTCGCGCATGCCGGGAAGCTGCGGATGAATGCGTCACTTCTCGGAAAACAGGCGGCGCTGATACGTCTCCTTTTGGAGCGCAGGTGTGATCAAAGCAAGTGATCCACTTTCACTTACTGAGTCCGAAAAGACTCTTTTTGTTGCGGATTCCTTTGGGTCCGAAATAAAGACTCAAGTCAAGTATAGATAGCTTATTTTTCAATGCAGGAGGGGGGGGGGGTCAATTCGGGTCTCACAATTATTTTTTTCCAACCTGTGTGCATACTCCATCTAACTTTTGAATGCAAATGTCGTTCCTCTGCCCAATGTGTCCGACGTGCTGGCCATGTGTGTGTGTGTGTGTGTGTGTGTCCATATTCCATGCGTCCCTTCAACTGGCCCCTTGGAAGTGAGACTGCGGCGGTCTTATTACATAACGGTAAAAGATATCAATGCCTGTCAGGGGGGCTAGCAAGTGCTTTGGCGGCTGCGCATTCATGAGGCTCAAACGCATTGACACACCAGACAGATTGAGAGACGATAGTTGTGTGAGTGTTTGTGTGAGCGTCAGAGCTATGCAGCTGAGAAATGATGATGATGATGATGATGTCATGATTTCATTTGGGGTGCATGTGCAGTTAGCAGCCTTGCCGGAAGACTTCGCAGTTGTCTTGATTGATTTTATTTTGGAAAGTCATGGTTCCCGGATACTTCCGGGTTGTAAAGCTAGTGTGGTATTGGCGTGTTTGTTTGCAGGTGAGTTCGTGGGTCACCTGGCTGGTGCTGACCGCCAGCTCCATGGAAGAGAAGCGAGACGTCTTCTCCTATCTGGTCCACGTGGCCAAGTGCTGTTGGAACATGGGCAACTACAACGGCGTCATGGAATTCCTGGCAGGACTCAGGTGGGGGGGAAAGGGGGGCGCCACACGCGCATGGTGCAAAAGTTGCACGTGAAAAATGTGGCGTGTGTGTGGAAACCCGCGCAGGTCCCGCAAGGTGCTGAAGATGTGGCAGTTTATGCAGCAGTCGGACATCGAGACCATGAGGAGCCTGAAGGATGCCATGGCGCAGCACGAGACCTCTTCGGAGTACAAAAAGCTGCTCACCAGAGCGCTGAATATCCCAGGATGCAAAGTGAGTGGGCCATGTTGCGATGGGTTGTCCGTGCCCCCCCGGTGGACCGCATTTCGCTGAGACTGGCCGATGGATGTTTCCTCCGCCAAACGTAGGTGGTCCCTTTCTGCGGGGTGTTCCTGAAGGAGCTGAGCGAGGCGTTGGACGGCGCCGCCAGCATCATCGGCCTCCGAAGGCCCGCCGACAACGCCGACGACTCGCTGGAGGTACGCGACGGCCGGCCGCGCTCGTTCGGCGTTCGGCTTCACCCTCCGCTTCTTGTCCAGTTTGTCTCCGACTACGGCGGCCAGCGCCACTTCGTGTCCCGCGCCGGCCCAGATGGTCTTCACGTCCCGGAGAAAGAGGCCACCGTCAGCAACATCCTGCAGATTATCAGGTTGGACGCGACCCGTTTGGCTCTGGCGTGGTCGGCATCGTAAGCGGCTCGTCTCTCTCTCTCTCTCGGTTGCCAGGTCCTGCAATCGCAGTTTGGAGGCGGAGGATCCCGAGGAGGCCTCCACCGCTCCCTCTTCTCCTTCTTCTTCTTCTTCTTCTTCTTCTTCTCCTTCGGGGCCAGCTCCAGCTTCCAGAAACAACTCCCTTCGGGACCGCTGCCGCTATCAGTCAGTATTTTGAGTTTCTGAACTTTTGGCCGGTGGAGTCACCTGCAGTAGCTGGGGAACTCTTTGTGTTTTGTCCCCCCCCCCCCCAACACGACTGTCAAAGTGTCACAACCGATGGCAAAGTGGTGCACACCCACCAGAAGGAATTGTTTCATTCTTGACATTCTGCTTAAACTCATTCACTCCCAAAGACGTTTTGAAACGTCTTTTCAGACTTGGTCTAGAATTAGGTGGGACTGAATGAGTTCATCGTCTTCCTCCTTGCAAAATTTGCCGAGCCTCACGTTGACTTTTTGGGACGTGTCCACGTTTGCCAACACATGGCGTCAGAGGCCAAAAGTGAAGACCTGACAAAAGCGTCGTTGAGCGACTGCTCGACAGTTTTATTTCATGCTCTTTCGCCGATTTTCACAGAGGCGTAAAAACTTGCGGGTGCCGTCGTAGCGGGCCGCGATTTTGTTTGCGTGATGATGCTGATGATGATGGCTTTGGCAAAAAGAAGTGCAGCGCAGAAGAAGTTGCGGCGTGGAAGTTTGTTTTCCCGTCAGGCCAGGAAGGAACGCGGTTCTGCTCCTTTTCACGGCACGCAGCGGATGACATTTTGCTCGCCGATCGCCTCACGTGGCCGGTCGGTGGCGTTTTGCGCAAAGGAAAGCTGCTTTATCTTCGCCGCTCGTGGATGCTTTTCTCCGACTCCCGACTTCTTGTTTATGTTGGCGCGCAGGAGAAGCCGACTTGAGTTGGATTTCTTTTCCGGTCTTATCAAGAGTTCCGACTTGTTTTTTTTTTTGTACACAGTCCCTCTTCTCTCACATCTTCTTTGTGTCCCCCCCCCTCCTCCTCCTGGCCCCCAAACAACTCCAGTTCACAATCATTTAGGACGACACAAGAATCAAAACCTGTCTCGTAAGTAGGGGTTTTTTTTTTTGGTTTGTTTGTTTGTTTTGGGCTTGATGAACATGGCCTGCTAACATCAGCATGAAGTGAATTAGCCGTCAATCATTTTGTTTTGGCGTATGATGCGCCGGCGCTGGCTGCACGTGTTGGCCATATTGGAGCTGTTCCTGTCAAGCGTGACCGGAGTTGTCGCTGTGCGGTGCTCCTTTTCAGGTTGACGGTGGGCGAGCTGTCCGATTCCGAAGGCGACCTGTCATCCGAGCCCGCGGCGAACGAGGTGGAGTTCCAGGGCGCGCAGGAGACGCAGCGGGCTTTTTGCCACGGCACCGAGCTCATTCCTTGGTAAGAGATGAACGAGCGAGCGAGCTCCATTCAGAAAAAAATCCAACACGCGGACAGACACACGAGCGCTCGAAATGTCAGCTTGACCCCCCTAGTCGAAGCACGCACGCACGCACGCACGCGCATAGCCGAGACGCCACCGAGACGTCTCTTTTTATTTGTTTTCCAGGTACGTGCTGTCGCTGCCACCCGACGTTCACCAGTTCCTGCTGCAAGGCGCCACCGTCATCCACTACGAGCAGGACAGCCACCTGTCGGCCCGCTGCCTGCTGAGGCTCCAGCCCGACAACACCACGCTCACTTGGGGTGATTATCACGAACCGGCGGCCACATTGGAATCACCTTCGGGTTGGAATTAACGTTGGGGGCGGGGGCAGGGGCAGGGGGTCAATCCACGGCGGTTGTTTTCTCGAACATGCTGAGTCAAAACAACTCGGTCCATATCTTGTCGAGACCAAGTTGTGGCCGGTATCCATTCCTTTTAGCAAACGTTGTTGTTTTAAAATGTATGGCAGGTAAGGCTCAGAATGGGGGGGCCCCCCCCACGGAGCCACCGCTGGGACTGGGACAGACTGTGGTGGCAGGGCTGGCAGAAGGTCTGCTGGACCTCGCAGTGGTCAAGGTTCGTCTCCCAAGAGTTGTTGGATTTCAAGGGGGCGCAGATTCCTAATTGAGTGCGCTTCTGTGCTTCCAGGCCGTCTTCCTGGGCCACCAGGCAGTGGACATCCACGCGGTTTGTTTGCAGAGCAAACTGAGCCAAATGACGTTGGAGGAGAACGGCCTCAGCCTCCTCTACGGCCTCGGGACCACCGACAACAGGTCCACACTCCATTCGTCCCCATTAGCTCTCGCGCTCTGCCTTCCCCTTTTATTTTGGGACCTCGTGGGTCGACTTACCTGGGAAAGCGCGTGGCGACCCGTCCACTACATCTACTGACGTCTTGACCCCGCGCCGCATCCGACAGACTACTGCACTTTGTGGCCCCCGACCGCACCGCACAAATGCTGTACAAGGGTCTGTCGGAGTTGGTGAGCGCAAGCAGGAAGCTGAAGAAGTTTCCGGATCAGCGGCTGCAGTGGCTGAGGAGGCAGTATGTGGCTTTGTATCAGGTACGCCTGGGTGGGATTCCAGTTTCTTCTTTTCCTTTGCGGCCAAGATGTCAATCCTTCAAGAACCGCGTGGATCCGTTTGCCAGGAGGAAGGTCGATACGAAGGGCCGACGCTGGCCCAAGCCATCGAGCTGTTTGGTGGGCGCAGGTGGAACATGGCTGCCAGTGGAGCAGATAAATCGGGCGCCCCCAAAAGCGGCCCTCTGGGAATCAATGACAAGGCCAAGAAGAAGAAGAAGGCCCTCGTTCGGGTCAGTTCTCTTCTGCTGTTGAATGTTTCTTTATTGGCAGATAGTTAGTTAGCACTCCTCCGAGCCCAGCCCCTCCCTCTAGGAGGACGGCACCTTGCTGGGTTTTTTCTTTGGATTTTTTTCCACCTGCGAAAAGGCAGCCTCCCATTCTGTGGTTTTTCCATTTGGTGGCACCGTGCGGTAGGACGACGAGGAATCTGCCGTTGTTCGGATGGATTTCATCTCGCTCGTTTGTTCGGCTGCAGGGAGACAGCGGCGACGCCACGGATGACGAGATGGTTTGCAGGAAAACGCGCAGCTGCAAAGAGGGACATTACCGGAATGGACCCGAGTCGGACGGCATGGACCAGGAAGATGCGGGTGACCCGGACATCTTCAAGTCTTCACCTTTGAGGAGGAAGATTAGAAGCCATCCCAAGTCGCGCTTAGCCTTGATCTTTGTCGCCCTCCGCAGACGACAGCTTCCCCGGACCGTTCTCCCTCACTTCCAAAGGAAGTCCTGGGTCGCTTGCCTCTTCCTCCTCCTCCTCCTCCTCCTCCAGCATGGCCAGCTCCAACCCGTCCCGCCCGCAATCCTCTCCGGTCCTTTCGGGGAGCGCCAAGGCTCAGCCGGGGTACCTTGACACACACGCGTGGAGTAGCTCGGCCAAAGCTTCCAGCAACTGTAGCGATTGTGTTTGTGGCGAGCAGGGCGTGGACGAGCAGGTCCTGGCACGGTCGTGGCAAAGGCTGCTTCAAAGGCTTCCAGAACCTCATCATCTCGGACAGCACCATGAGCTTCATGGAGTTTGTGGAACTTTTCAAGTCTTTCAGGTGGACAGACTTTGGGCCGGGCGTCCGTTTGCGGGGCTTCGACATGAGAGCGAGTGACGAATGCCAATGTTTTGCGGCAGTATCCGCAGCCGAAAGGATCTGAAGGAGCTCTTCGACGCCTTCGCCGTGCCTTGCGGTCGCTCCCCGCCGGAGTCGGCTCCCCTCTACACCAGCCTGAAGATTGATGACGGCGACGCGGGCCTCCAGCCGGACCTCGGTACTCTCGAGGAGTATTTCCGGCGACGCAAACGTCCGCGCCGTGCGTTCTCAAGGCCTCGCTACCCCCCTCCCGCAGACCTCCTGACTCGGAACGGCTCCGACCTCAACCTGTTGGTCCGGACCGGGCGGCAGATGTCGGACAACCAGAAGCAGATCTCGGACGCCATCGCCGCCGCCAGCATCGTGACCAACGGGACGGGCGTGGAGAGCGCCTCGCTGGGCGCGTTGGGCCTGGCCATCCCTCAGCTCAACGACTTCCTGGTCAACTGTCAGAGGGAGCACCGCAGCTACGACGACATCCTCAGCATGATACAGGTGAGGGCCGGGCCGCTCGCGTGGAGGCAGCCGTGATGTGGAGATTGCTTTGGATTTGCGCCGGGCGAATGCGATGAGGAACGGGCCGCGATCGATCAGGAAACGGAAGCGCTAGATGAATTGGATGCGGCCGAAAGAAACCTCAGAGCGAGCGAAGGAAGGAAGGAAGGAAGGAAGGTGGCCATCGCTCACACTGACGAAGGCATTTGCGTTGCAGACGTTTGAGCCGTCGTCCAGCATGAGGCTCATGGGCTGGATGTCATTCGAAGGCTTCGCAAGGTAGGCTTGCGGCAAACGGCGGCGGCTTGCGGCCTTCCGCCCGGAGCTCCGTCCTCGCCGGCTCAAGCTCCGGCCTCGCCTTGTCCTGCAGGTACCTGATGGACAAGGAGAACTTTGCCTGTGGCAACGGAATCAGCGGTGAACGCCGAGGAGCTGCGCTACCCTCTGTCCCACTACTACATCGAGTCCTCTCACAACACCTACCTGACCGGACACCAGCTCAAAGGAGAGTCCTCCGTGGAGCTTTACAGCCAGGTCGGTTCCTCGCCGGCCGGCTGGCGCCGCGCTCATGACGCCGAGGAATGACTCGGCCCTTTTGTTGTCCCGCTGACGCCACTTTGTTGGCATCTCCTTTGAAGGTGCTGCTGCAAGGCTGCAGGAGCGTGGAACTGGACTGCTGGGACGGCGACGACGGCATGCCGGTCATCTATCACGGACACACGCTCACCACCAAAATACCTTTCAAGGTAACGGGACCAAAACGGGATTCCAATTCGGCGGGAGGAGCCGGCTGCTGCCGCAATCTCCCTGAATAACTGAAGCCGGCGCACGGCACGTCCCTCTCTCTCCTGCGATTCCTCAGGATGTGGTGGAAGCCGTCAACCGCAGCGCCTTTGTCAACTCGGACATGCCGGTCATCCTGTCCATTGAGAACCACTGCTCCCTTCCGCAGCAACGCAAGATGGCCGACATCTTTAAGGTACGGACGGCCAGGAAAGAGAAGATCATCCCCCACACCCCTTAACTCCTTCACTCCCAAAGACGTTTTGAAACGTCTTTTCAGACTTGGTCTCGAATTGGCTGCTACTGAAGGAGTTAACACCCCCCGCCCCCCCCCCCCCCACTCTTGTCATGTTCACGCGAGCGTTTGACACACACGCCCACTTTGTGTATGCGCTGCCTTCTTTGTGCGTTTGTCCACTCGACCGTGGTGGGAAGAACTGTCCGGGGCCCTCAAATGCAAAGTTTGTCGAATTCCAAATGAGAAAGCGTGGCGGCAGACTTGCGCAAAGTCATCTGAGTCGCCTTCCCGACAAACGTCTTTTTGGGTCAATGCGTTTCCTGGCGGGGCTTCCGGCGGCTTCCTTATTTGCCGCGTTGCAATTCCCAGACGGTGTTCGGGGACCGTCTGGTGACGCGCTTCCTCTTCGAGGGCGACTTCAGCGACGAGCCGCACCTGCCGTCGCCGCTGCAGCTTCGCGGGAGGATCCTGCTGAAGAACAAGAAGCTGAAAGCCCACCAGGCGCCGGTGGACCTTTTGAAGCAGAAGGTGACGCGCGAGCGCGGCCCCTCCCTCCCTGGCGCCGGCGCTTGTTGGTGACTTTGCCTTTCTTCTTCCAGGCTCACCAGCTGGCCCACATGCAGGCCCAAGCCAGCAACGGCTCGCCCGGAAGCCACGGCAACGAGGAGGAGGAGGAGGATGAAGACGACTACGACTACGACTACGAGTCCTTATCGGATGGTGAGCGCGCGTGTTTCTGCCCCTGCGCTCACGTGACCCCCCCTTGACTCACTTCGGTGGTCTTTGGCGTTTGACTTTCCTTTGGATCATTTTTTGGAGTGTGATTTATTGTGTGATCATTTTTGATCTTCCTTCCTGTCCTGTCTGTCCCATTTGCGTTGACCTCTTCTTCGCTTAGCCGATGTCCTCAATGCCTCTACTGCCTCCTATGGGCCGGAAGGTAATGGCCGATGGCCGCCACCGTTGCCTTGGCGTTCACTTTTGTCTTGCTCGCTGTCGCGACATCCAACGCCGCCGTCCGCGTCTTGCTTCCGCTGTTATTTCTAGTCGCGTTTGAGGGGATTTGGCTAGATTCGCGTGATTGCTTCATGTATTCATTCATCAGTCGATTTTTTGGGGGGAGGGGTTCAAAGTCATTTCAATGGGGGTGGTGGTGCGGGGGATGGGGGGTCACATTCAAAGTATGGGTTGTATGTGTGTGTGCTGTGTGTGTTTGCCTGCCTCGCTGCATTCACTTCCTCCACCCCGACCTCCAAAAGGACCCCCCCCAAACCTACGAATGACATGTGACTCAACAGAGGTGAAAAAACCCCAAGTCTCCTGTGGTTTCTGTTTTTTTTCACATTGTCTGTCTGAGTGCTTTCTTCTTTTTCCACCAACACATGCACCTCCCTTCTCGCTGCGCTCTGTGCACCGTTTTTGTCCGTGACCTGGCCTCGTCGGGGAAACAAAACAAAACCATCTGCTTTCTCAGGCCCTCCGCTGCCCCCACGCTCAACAGCGGACCGGGGGAAACTACCCGATCCCACTCTCAGCACTAACTCTCTCCTCATGCCACACACTGTCGCCCCCCTCCCACTGTCCCTTCCCATCTTTGTTCCCACTCACCAAATCCTGGCGGTCACTTTGATTTGTGTTTTTTCATGGAAAGTGCACCTCGTCGCGTGGCCCTGTTGAGTGTTTGCTCAACAGAGCGAGGCCTTCAAGGCGGCACGCTTTTCGAAAAGAACCGGGGGGGGGTTGCATGTTCGTTTTGATCGTTCCCATCCGTTACGACGTGTGTCGAATGGGTCTGGCTTTGGACCGAAACAGAAAGCCGTTATTTGAGTCTGTGTGATTTTGCTGCACTGGTGAGCTTTGCGCTAACCGGTTAGCGTGGTCAACGTTGGCTATTGGGCCGCTGACTCAAAGAACGCGGCTCGTGTTCACAGATAACCTGCTGGAGGAAAAATCGGAAGGGAAGAGCTCGGCGGACAAAGAGGAGCAGCCCGTGGACGAAGTGCCCAAGCGCGTGAAGAAGGCTGACGGCGGCACGCCCAGTAAAGGAAAGGTCAGCGTCACTCGGCCGGTCGTTTGCGCTCCTCTTTGTATTGATGTATTTTTTAATGGCTGCCATTGAAAGAGTTCTCCCCCCCCCCTTTGTATTGCCCCTGATAACTCCGCCCCTGACCTCCCGCCTGCACTGACAGGTGTTTGACATGGAGCTGGGCGAGGAGTTCTACCTCCCTCAGAACAAGAAGGAGAGTCGGCAGATCGCGCAGGAGCTGTCAGACCTTGTCATCTACTGCCAAGCCGTCAAATTCCCGGGTGAGCAGACTTTTCCACCTTTCTTCGATGCTCTCTCGCACCCCCTCCCATTGACTAACTTGAACAATCAATATCCACGTAGTCCATATCGGCGGTAGTCCACATCCACAAAGATGATGAATCCCTTTCCTCCCCCTTGAGTTTGGACAGCGCGCTTGTACGGCTCCAACTTCCTGCCGCTGTGCTGCGAAATTCAACAACTTGATTGATCTGCCCCCCGACATGTCTCCTGCTTCTTCTTGCCTCAACGGTTTTCCTCGTCGCCCTCTTAAACCAAGTTTTGCCTTTCCGCCCGCCGCTCTTTTATTTTGTTGACCCGAGCTCAGACGGAGCCCAGCGACAGTGAGCGGCTGCCCCCCCCTTCTCGTAACCTTTTACGACGTACGCAGGCCAAGTTGAAAGTCCCATTTTTAACCGAGCGGGGATAATGATGTTGTTTTTTCCGTGGCGGTTTATCATGAGAAGACGAGCGCAGTGATTATTTTGGGATGATCTCTTCCTGATTTGCGGGACCGCACGCAGGCTTGTCCACGCTGTCTCCGTCCGGTTCGGCCAGGGGGAAGGACCGCGGCAAGAGAGGGAAGTCCATATTCGCCGCGGCTCCGCCGCGCCCCGGCCCGACGGGGGAGGTCTCCGCGCAGAGCCGCGCGCCCGGGAAAAGTAGGTCCACAAAAGAATCGCGCTCTGAGAAACATCGCCGCCGGCGCTAATGCTAACGTCAGTGTTGAAATGCCAATAAGCGTTCCGCCTTCAAATGCTGACTCTTCCAAAGGCCACAGAAGCAGCTAGCATCCGTTTTGGGTTTTTTCACCTCTAGGCAGCGCCGAGCGTCTGAGCTGGGACGAGCAGCAGCAGCAGCAGACGGCGCCGCCGACGTCACTCAGCGCCATCATCCGCACGCCAAAGTGCTACCACATCTCCTCGGTCAACGAGAACGCCGCCAAGCGCCTGTGCCGGCGCGACCCGCAGAAGCTCATCCGGCACACGGCGCGCCAGCTCCTGCGGACCTACCCGGCGGCCACCCGCATCGACTCGGCCAACCCCAATCCGCTCCTCTACTGGCTGCACGGCATCCAGCTGGTGGCGCTCAACTACCAGACGGACGGTGGGCGCAAGGCGAGGAGCGCGCGCGGGCGAACGCCGGCGACTAAAGTCCTCCTTCTCCTTTGGCCGCAGACCTGCCCATGCATTTGAACGCGGCGCTGTTCCAGGCCAACGGCGGCTGCGGCTACGTCCTGAAGCCGGCCGCGCTGCGGCGGCCCGGCCGCCCCCTCTCCCGGCACGGCTGCCCCGCCGACAGAGACGTGGACGGAAGCGGCCCGGCCGTCTATTCGCTCACGGTGAGCGCGCGTTCGATCATCGGTCGCCCGTGACGCACCTTCAAAGTGCTGCGCTCGGCTTTGTGTCGGTGTGTTTGGACAGCGCGACGATGAGGTGCACCGTTCGTTTCAGCATTTGACAGCCGCCAAAGTAAACAGGATGACTTGAGCGGTAGCAGAGCCTCATCACGTTTTGGAATCGGCCTGTTCAGTGTCACAAATTCGTCCCGGTTGGCCTCGTTCCATTTGGAATTGGAAAACAAATGTGGCGAGCAAGCCAAAAACTCTCATGCGCGTATGTCAAAATGTCCGTCGATGACGAGCTCTCCCTCGCCCCTCCCCAAGATCGTGTCGGGCCAGAACGTGTGTCCGGCCAACGGCTCGGGCAGCCCCTGCGTGGAGGTGGACGTGCTGGGCGCGCCAGGCGACGGCTGCCACTTCCGCACCAAGCCCATCCACCGCAACGCGCTCAACCCCATGTGGAGCGAGCGCTTCCACTTCAGCGTGCGCTCGGAGGAGCTGTGCTTCCTGCGCTTGGCCGTGGTGGAGAACAACAGCTCGCAGACCACCGCCCAGAGGACGCTGCCCCTCGGGGCCCTCAAACCAGGTCGGGAGCCAGTCGGACCGGCGCGCCCGCCCGCCCGGCGTTTCGGCCTCTGACCGCGCCTGCCGGCCGCCTTTCAGGTTATAGACACGTGCAGCTGAGAACGCAACACAACGAGCCCATGGAAGTGTCCAGTTTGTTCATCTACAGCAAACGAGTCCAGGAAAGTCCAACGGGCGCCGCGTGTTCTTCGTCCCAGGTGAGATGCGTCCGTGGGGGGCATCACATCGCCACGCTGCGTTCACATTGCCGCTCAATCCGTTTTGGGTCTTCTCTTGTGTTGTTCCATCAGCCGTTGGAGCCCGAGGAGAAGAACGCGTGGCAACCGCACAGAGTGACGGTACACGGGGCACCTGGACCGGAACCTTTCGCCGTGTTCTCCATCGCGGAGCACACCACCAGCAAACAGCTGCTAGACACGGTCGGTCGACACGGCAGATGACCTTGAAATGGAAGCGAGCGGCCTTTTGACATCGTTTCACTTGACCTTGGACCCCCCCCCCTAGATCGTGACCTCCGAGGGGAATCTGGCCGACTACTTCCTGTGCGAGGAGACGCTTCCCCTGTCCAAGGAGCGCGGCTGCGCTCGGCGTCGCCCGCTGGCGCCCGACGAGGCGCTGCTCCGGACGCTCTCGGGCTGGGACGCCGAAGATGGCCACGTGAGGCGCATCGCTCTCCGGACCAGAGAGGAGGTACGCGCGCGCGGGTGTACGGAAAAAAAGGGTCCGGTGCTCCCGAGCAGGTTCTGATGCCATTCTGATGTTCTGGTGTTTAGAATCTAAACGACAAGAACGCGGCGGCGGCATCGGCGGAGGCGGAGGAGGAAGTGGTCGCTGTTGCTGGGGGAAGAGGAGGAGAAGGCGTGGCGGAGGAGGACATGTTTTTAGTCCAGGTGCACGAGGTGTCCCGGAGCAGCCTCACACCGTCATCAAGGCTCCGCGCTGCAGCTCCGCCCAGGACATCATACAGCAGGTCAGGAGGAAGACGCCCGAGTTGGCTTTCCGGAACGTTCTGTTCTAAAGCCCCATGCCCCCCCCCACCAGACGCTGTCCAAGGCCAAATACTCGTGCAGCATCCTGTCCAACCCCAACCCTGCCGACTACGTCCTCGTGGAGGAGGTGACCAAGGACGCCGGCTCCAAGAAGTCGTCCGCCGCCAAGCCTGTCCAGCGCCTGCTTCCCGATCAGGAGTGCGTCTATCACGCGCAAAGTCACTGGAGGGGCGCCGGGAAATTCATCCTCAAGCTGAAAGAGCAGGTAGTGTCGCGTCGTTTCCCCTCGCTCCGACGCGCAGCTCGGAATCGGCCGCCGCAGCGCGATGACTAACGATCTTGTCGGCGCAGGTGGTGCGCGAGGACAAAAGGAAGGTGACGTCGCTGGCCAGCGAGCTGAAGAAATTGACCGGCCGCAGTCGCGGCGCCACGGTGGACGGCGCCGCCGCCCACAGTAAGGACGAGAGGGCTGCATGCTGCGCGGCGCTCGGCGAGCCGCACGAGTGAGCCTCCCTCGCGCTTCCGCTCCGTGCATGGGGGAGCGCATCGGAGGTAATCGTAGCGCGTTGTTGCCTAACAGCCTTCCCTTGAGCCCGAGTGGCGTGCTGTGGGGAGGAAGGTCGCCGTCACCCTTCCATACCGTTCGGCTCACGGTGGACATTGCACTCTGGAATGTCGTGACTTTTCCAGCCAAAATCCCAAATGCAGGGAGGTTTGTTATTTGGGGGTCAAGCGCCACACAGTTTGCGATGCTGCAAAAATGGATTTAGATTTAATGATCTTGAAGCTCTTGAAACTCGAAAAAGGTCCCGAGAACTGTCCGTGTGACCACCCCAGATCCTCTCCGTATCATGCGTGCGTGCGTGCAAAACGAGCAGTATGGAAGGGTTGTTCCTCAGTGACTGTGCCATGCAGTGTTTTAATCTGCCACTCTAACCCGTCGAACCCCCGCGACATCGACGCTCAACAAGTGTCACCTTTGCAGGGTGCGCCAGCGTGAGCGCGGGGCCGAAGACGCGGAAGGCGGAGGGAGGGGTCGTCGTCAGCAGCGGGTGGGGATGTCGCCCGCAGGCCTGGTCCTACTCCTCCAGCAGAGGGCAGCAAAGTCGTGACGCCATCCCCGCCTCCTCCCTCGGCCCGGCGGCGTGGAAGCTTCACATCCTTCAGAACTGGAAGGTCCACAAATGAGGGAGGTTGTCGGCGAGGTGACATTCTCGTGGCCCTGTTTTCTCGCTCGCTCGCTCGCTTTGAAGGAGCGCGCCGCAGAGCTGGACCCGGCGGCGGCGGCGGCCGTTCGGGGATGGGTCAGCGCCACGGAGGCGGCGCCCGCGAGAAGCCGATGCAAAGTTTGGAGACGAGCTGGCTTCTTTACTTCCTGTCTGACTGTGTCGGCGCATGGTACCGTCGGAGGAGATTTGGGGCGGGCGAGCCAAGAAATGCGCATTTCAAGGTTCAAGCGGGACGCGGAACCTCAACGTCAGCATTCGAGGTGGACCTTCCATTGAATATTTTTGACGGTTACTGACAAGCGGACTCGTTCGCGATGAATGTTTGTTTGCCCTCAAAATGTTGCACTTGTTCTTTAGTTTTGGACTTGATTTTTCTCCCGAATTTCGTGGGCATGTGCTCGGAAGCTTATTTCTTGTGGACTTTGCCGGCAGGAGAAAAAAACCCCAAAACAATAAGAAGAAATATTTTTAAAGTCTAAATATTTCCGTTGAATTTTCGGGCTAGTTCTTGAGAGAACTGCAGCGTCAAAGATTTGCACAACGGCTTTTTTTCTGAGCTTTTTTTGGGGGAATTGTTTTTCCGAGGCTTGAATGGGATGGAATGGTCCAAACGACAAAAAGATCATCCCGATGTATTTCTTTGGATTTCACAAGTTTGAGGTTTGGACACCCAAACCTCAAACGCATGACTTGACACGGTTTCCCTTTTCACTTTGAACCGATTCTGACGAAGCGTACGTTTGTCATCTCATCGGCGACTTTTCAACATGTGTGGGGGGGGGGCCACGTGAGTCTTTTGGGATGTGGAGAAATGTCCCATTTTTGGCTGCTTCTTTCAAGGGTCTTTCTTTCTTCCGAGAAAAAAAGAAAACACTACAATAGAACAACACTAAATGCTTTCGTGGCAGACGAGCGCCGTCGTCTCTTTCTCCAGTTTTTTTCGGCAGTTGTTCGGCAGTTGTTCACATTCCAACTTCCAACGTTTTTATTCCTCAAAAGAGAGTTTTATCATTATTTCTGATGTAATTTCCGCTCGAGAATAGACACAAAGAATTCATATAGTCAAGGGCCCGTTTCTAATTTTGCCTTTTTAGACAAATGTCATTCATGAAAGAGGAAGGGATTCTGTCTTCTGGTCTCCGCTGTTACTTCTTTTTTTCAGATCTTTCTTCCCCACAGGATGTATTATTCTTCTTCTTATGATGATGTATTTTAACGTTTGAGACAGATGTTATTTATTTGACATTTCACGCCCTGGTTGGCAACGAACTGTTCTTTCTTTGGTGGCTGTGTTGTTGTTTTTAATTTAATTCATTGAAAAAAAAAGAGATTCTTTATTGATGGTGTAAATGTTGACACATTTTTCATTCTTCTGAAAAGTCGACGATTCATCCCTTCAGTTGTTCTGGAGTTTACACTTTTTTTTTTTTTTTTAAAGTCTACTAGCTGAACAAAAGTAACACGATTTTTTCCTATTTTGGTGTTGACTAATGCTACAGAGCTCCACTGACACTTTGTTGACTTTGTAAGTGGTCGTTCCACGAAGACACACGTGAGCGTTGACCACGGTGGCAGCAAAGGTCGTCTTCTAACTTGAATTTGTCATTTGGATAAATGTTTGTGGCTTCGTTGCATCGTGGAATCACAATAAAAATACCAAATGCTAACTGTGCTGTGTATCGGCTCCGCCCGTGTTCATGTTAATAAGCTACATGGCCAACTTTTTAGCGCTTCGCCCCCAAAAAGAGCAATTTCAGATTTGATTTGGGCTTTGGCTTCCCATTTCCCCCCCTTGCAGTTTTGATTGCGATGCATTGCATCAAACTGGGAACCAACAAAAGTCAACTGTCGCTCCGGTATCCTGCGATTTCCAAAAATATCAAGTTTTCATGAATTTCTCGATTCTAAGCTGATGAACACAGCCACTACATCAGCACATGGAACAGATGTGGGCACTTGGACTTCAATTCATCTCAGAGCAGTCATTATTCCTCTTTATTCTGTTGTATTAAGTGACAAAAACGAATTCCATCGATGTACCTTTTATTCCATTTATGGATATAGATTTGCCCTGCGATTGGCTGGCAACCGCTTCAGGGTGTCCCCCGAAGACGACTGGGATAGGCTCATGCCCCCCCGCCCCCTTGTGAGGATAAAGCGGATCGGAAAATGGATCGATGGGATATAGATCCCAATTCCAAAACGCCCATCTGTAAATATATCTCTGCAATACCATACCTTGCAATCATTGTCGTCGGTCAACAAAGGCGCAGGTCTTGGTCTTGGTCTTGGTCTTTCTACAAGTAGAATGAACGGGCTCGAGCGAAAGCAGCTTTTCAAGCTCAATTGGCGCCCTCTCCTGGTGGAAAGTCGCCACTGCAGCCTTGAGCTTTCCCAGGCTAATGAGGCGCCCGCCAGGTCAGGTGTTGTGGTTTGGCTTGCTGTGCGCGCCGAGTGAGTGCACTTCCGGGTGCACTTCCGGGTGCTTCCCTGTTGTTTTGACCTGCATGCGCTACCGGAGAACACACGCGCGCTGTTTTGGGATTCAGTTCAAGATTTTGCCTTTGGAATGTCATCGTTTGCGACTGGGATTTGAACCGTCGCCCCCCACCACCACCACCCCCGTGTCCAGGACAGCAATGCACCGCTTCGTTCGGCTGCAAGGTAACGCTTTTTGCTTCGTCGTTGTGCTGTCTCAACTGCATGCACATGGCTTGATTCGCTCGTCGGGTGACTGTCGTGTTCCTTGACCAAAACGCATTTCCGGCTCTCGTATTCGCAATGATGTGCAAACAAGTGTCGCCGGCCAGGCTGAGTATGGCGAGAGCAAGAACAGTGGCCGCTCACTCAGCGAGTGTTCGTGTTCCAAAAAGCAAGCCGGCCAACTTTTTTTCACGTGAAGCGAACTTGGCATGTCACTTGACTTGGGCAAGTCCACCCAACACGTCATCTTTGTCAAACGCTGTCGGGCTAATTGTGATGGAAAATCTTGGCATGAAGTCGGTCGCGAATTCGAACGCGTCTCATCCATTCAGAACTCCAGAAACAAAGGAAATGGACGCACATCGGATGACATTTTAATGGTGACATCGTTTGCCAAGCGGCTTGACCAAAAGCCCATAGCGGACGTCACAAAGACAGAAGATGATGCAAAGACCGTTTGCAAGATGAGCAAATTGAAGGCAACGTTTGATGACTTCTTCAGATGAAAGTGACAGAAAAACCAACTGACATGCCGCTTTGCTTTTTGGAACAATGGCCATCGCAGATTTCCTTAAGATTGTTGTTGTTGTTGTTGTGGATGGCAGTCATAGTTTGGTCATGGGGATGCGAAGGTTGTTCCAGGGCCCCATCCACAGCTGGTCCTCATCCGACGGCGTCCTCCTCTGGCTGGGGAGATCCCTCATGACCAGGCCTCGGTCTCCCTCGCCGTTCCGCCTTGGTCGTCCACTCTGGACTCTCTCTCGCCCTCTCCCGCTTCCCCTCCGTCGCTCGTCCCGTCCCGCGGCCCCCCGTCCGCGTCGCAGGGTGGATGCTGCCGCGCGCCCGCGTTGCCGGCGCGGTCTGAGCGGATGCCGGATTGTCGCGTGTCGAACACGTTGACTGTCTGATGGATGTCCGAGTTGGCCAAGGAAGGGCTCGCGGGCCCCGAGCACCTTCCGGAGCTTTTGATGGCGCCGGGGCCGTTCGGGGGCAATTTCTCCTCCGGCGTGGCGGCCATTTTGTGCACTTTTTGGAAATGCTTGGCCGGCCGCGAGCTGCAGGCGGGCGACGGGGGCCCGGCGGGGGCCACGGAGCGCCGCGTGCGCACCGCCGAGCCGTTCCGGGCCACGTAGAGGCCGCCGTTGACGTGGGCGCGGTTCGACGCGGCGGCGGAGCGGCCGCGGAGGCCTTCCGGAGCGCTGTCGTCGCCGGTGGAAGCGGTGTCGTCCTCGCGCTCCAACGCAAGCTTGATCCCACGCTTGCGGCTGCCGCGCTGCGAAATGGGACACAAACGCAAGTCAGTGGACCGTGGCCGCTTTTGGGCGGGCGCGGCGAAACGCGGTTGACTTTCGAGGTCAGGAAAGAATGTGGCAGAAAAGGCGGAGCGAGGAAAGAGCGAGGCTGCTCCCAAAAGAGGTTCCCGACACCGGGACCACCTCAAAACGACAACAGGCGCAGGAGAATCGCCAGTGGGGTCAGTGCTGATACTGACGGAGAACGTCAAAAAGCGAGGCGTCACTGCACGCACATCACACTCCAAATCTTACGTGACTGGCTGGTGCAGGAGAGCGGCCGCGCTTGGGCCCGAGTCCCGACCCCGCCCTGCTCTCTAGGCGCTGCTCTCCCCCTCGCCGTCCTCCATAATGGGCGGCAAGGTGTCCGAGTGGTCGATGGTCCGCGCCGGCGACCGCTCCTTTTGCTCTCGATTGGAGAGGTCCGGATGTGTTTTCAAAGCAGAAGCGCGTCCCGGGCCTTCTGCCCCGTTCTCATGGTGTTCCCTGGCTCCGCCTCCTATCTCGGGACCCTGCGGCGCTTTCCTTGCGGATGCGGCGTCTTCTCGCCCATCGCTGTCTGACGCCGACTCCCTCTCAGAGTCGCCTTGCCCGTCCTGGCCGCCCCTCTTCGACCGGGTGTCCGCGTCCGACTCGGTGGAAACGCTGGAGCTGGGAAGGTTGCGGTCGCCCAATTGCGAGTCGGGGTGGCGTTGCCCGTCAAAGGGTTTTGCCGTCGTGCGTGAAATGCTGCAGTCGCCTCTTCCCCACCTGCGCCTGCGCCTGCGCCGCCTCCCCCGCCCCTCCACGGCTGCGGAGACGCTCATCTGGCCGACCGAGTCATCCCTCTCCCTCTCCCCCCCCCTCCCGCCTCGTCTATCTCCGCCTTTGCGCCACACTTGAGCGCCCGCTGCGGCGGGGCCTGGCAGGCTTCTGTTCAGGGAGAGAAAACCGAGGGCGTCGTTCGGCTTTTGCATCCGCGGGGACCGGACGGCCTCGGCGGCCCCCCGCCGATAACTCCCGTTGATGACGAGACCGCCACGAGGGACCAAACCCGGAAGCTCTCCCCGGCGCTCCGGCCTGGATCCCTCTCGGCCGTCCTGCACCCTCGCCGCCGCGGCCCTCCACATTTCAATCCTTTCATTTTCTTCCCGTCTTCTCGCGGTGGCGGCGGCGTTATTTCTCTTTTCTGGCCCCCGTCTCTCCGACTCCTTTCCCGCGGCCCCTCCCTCTCTTTCCTCCACCCCCCCTCGCGCTTCGCCTTGCAGCGGTTGGATTCTGGCCTTGTTCCACGGCAGGCGGATGGGCGGGGGCCGCCCGTCCGCTTGGCCGGAGGACAGCAGCGAGCTCACGAGAGCCTTCAGCTTGGCCGCCGGGCCCAAAGCGGCCGGCTCGAAGCCGTCCTCGGACGCTTGCGTTGTTTTTGCGGTGTCGTTCGGAGGCCGGGGGCGGGTCCAGCGGGGTGCTAATAGGCCTCCTTGAAATTGTCTTCTCACCTGCTGTCATGGAGGCGTCGCCCCAAAAACACAGCAAATATTTGACAGGAGGAAACCAAGAACGCAGTGTCCTGCAGACATTTGTTTTCTTTTTTTTTTAGGGAGCAAAGGATCTTTAAGAAACAGGCTAAGCCTTCGCTGGCGCTCTTGTATTGTTAGTCGCACAGACTGAGCATCTTTTTGAAACAGGAAGTGGGGCGGGACATTTTGACAGAATCGTCCTAATTAAGCGGCAATCGGGTCGGCTTCAGCGCGTTTTCCGTTCTGGCCCGCCGTGCTTACCTCCGCATCGGAAACCTGCGGGCTATAGTAGTAGCTGCCGTCGTCATCCACGACAACCTCTCCGTATTCATCGTAGAGGCCGCAGGGCGAGATCAGCTTCCGTCGGCTGCCGTAGCGAGGAAGGTCATAGCTAGAGACGCACACAGAAGCACCTTCAAACGGAAGCCCAATGCAAAGGCGGCGGATGTTCTGGAGTTGTGCTCCGCGGACGGCTGACAAAACCCGATTTGATCACACAAGGAGCCATTGAGGATAAGATGGTTGCCGGCGACGAGCGCAAGCTAGCAATCGGAACGCAGCGGGCCCGATAGATTGTTGGTCCTGTGGCGCTGTGATGGCCACGTGTCCGGCGCGTGACGCCAAGCGCTCCCTTTGGCTGGGTTGCCGCTGCCCGTCTTGGTTCTTTGAAGCTTTGAAGCATTCGTGGAGCCTCTGTGCTCATTGCCCCGAGGCCATTTAGGACCGTTTCAATCTCCAAAGTTGAACGGCCTTTTGTTTTGTCTGCGCTTTTTCTCCATAAACTTCAACCGGAACTGCTCGCGCTGCCTCTTATTTGCCTTTCATGGAGATGACCTTTGAACTTCTCGGTGAGCGCCGGCTCCAATGAGCGCGTGCTCACCGAGGGAAAACGTGACCCCTTTGTTTGCTTTGTTTTGCGCAGTGTTTGCCAGCAACCTTTGCAGCCTTCTGTGTTTGTCGGAAACTTTTGTTTCGCGCTTTGTCTTCCAGCAAAGCTTGAACCTGAACAAATGCGACAGACACGGCGATTAGATCTGAATCCCGCAGGGTCGCGCCGTTGTCATTTTGCCGCTCCGTTTATGTACGCATTGAAAAATGAGCTGGCGGATTTTGCTGCGAGCCGGCAGCATCTGGCCTTTTGTGAATGCGTGCGCGCGTGTTGCCACGGCACGCTGCCTGATTAGCGCTGTCGCTCCGCGACCTCGACCCAATTAGCTTTGCGCCTACTTCCGTATGATGAAAAAATAACGAGCCAGCCTTGCAGTTGGTGAGCTTCTCTTCTACATGGAGAAATGCGCCGGCGTTGTTTCTCCGGCAAAAGATAACCCGGAGAAGGTTTTGACATCGCCGCTGTTGGACAATATCGCTTTTTCACACTCCACCTCGACGACTAGCTCGAGTTGACTTTGGACTGGGCGGCAGACATAAACTACCGTAGTTGCTTCAAAACGCAATCTAGGAGCCCGTGAGGGAGCATCCACTTTAAACGGAAACCAATCGGTGGGGGATGGGCTGCCAATTTGAGGTGAGGCATTCATTGCTTTGCACATGCTCCACTGACGTCAATATTTGTGGAAACGCATTCATTCCCTTTATTATTAGCAACGGTTTGACATCCTTAAAAATGTCCAGGAAAGAAAGCACAGGGGAACACGAAGGGTCTTGGCGTAGGACCTTGAGGGACGCCGTACATTTGTCCACAACATGAACACGAAGAACGGGATTACTGACCCTTGATCATAGTTGTAGTACTCTTGCATATAGTAGTCCTGACCCGGATCGATGCCGGACTCGGTGGATAACTCCTGGCAGAAGGACGGGCCGTTAATACAACGCCGACACACACGCACGCACGTACGCGCAGGCAGGCCGACGCGCTCGCCAATCACTTCCCGCAATGAGTCGGCGAGAGGTCAAAGAAAAGAGAGCCAGAGTACCTCAGGTCGGAGGAGAGAAGGTCGCAGGAGTTGTGGTGTCTTCCGGAAGAGAAAAAGAAGCAGCGGATGAGAACTGAATTGAAGACCAGGTGCGGTCTTCAATTCAGCGAAGAATCTCATGCGCTCGTTTCGCCAAACTCAACGCGTCTCGGTCATCGTTTTCACTTTGAACATGCCGCTGGGTTCTTCGGTCAAGTCAGCTCAAGACGCAGATGAGGAAAAGGCAATGACGAGCGACTTGTTTTTTCTTTTTTTCTTTTAGTATCAACGAACGGAAAAGAGCGAGACCAGCATGCGAGCGAGGAAAGCCAAGAAGCAGGCCCATGCCACGGCGGAGAGCGGACAGCAGGGCCGACACCTACCTCCTGTTGTCCGTACCTGCGACTGCGGGGCGACGCGTGTGTGGGGGGGCCGAGGGGACAAAAAGGAAGAGGAGCAGAGACGCACTGTAAGTCAATCCGCCTTTCACATTTTGACGTCATGTGTTCCGATACGACTCCAACACGCGCTGGCACACATTTGCTGACATTTTGTGCATGCTGATCCAGGCCTGCTCCCCCCCAAAATATTGCCTCGTTCCTCTGACAGGCACATTAGGAGACAAAACCCCCTGCAGACAATCTGTTTTCTGTCACAAACACGCACGGGACGATGGACTCTTTGATATCCTTTCCACCTTGACTCGCTGTGCGTGCTTGCGTGCGTCGTGGGACAGAAACACAATTTGGCAAACACGCGATTCGTTTCTTCCAAACGCAGCCGACAACGCCCTCATTCAGACGGCGGTTTGTCAAACTCAATTCAATTCAACCACAAATGTGCGGCCGGCCTGCGCATATTTTGCGTCTTGCTCAACGGGCGCCTTTTGGCTTTCGTCACCCGTTTGCATTGATAACAATGGCTCCCGTTTTCTTCGACTTTGAGGCCCGTTCCGTTTTATTGAGCGAGACATCGCGTGCAATTGATCCCAACAGATTGCGATGAAAAACGCCAACGCTACGTGAGAGAAGTTGACAGACGGAAGAAACGCGTGAACAAATGCACTTGTGCTTTGGCTAAAATTCAACCGCAAACACCAACGGGGGGGCAGTGGACAGAAAAAAAGGAATCAATAGATAATCAATAAAAAAGAAATAACAACAACTTAACAATGCGCTGTCCATCTACTTGTAGCAAAACACAAGCAAAGGTTCTTGCGTAAGCGTCAGAATCCCTCCGCAAATCTGCTGGCGTGATGCCAGGAGATGGCGAGCGATGGCTTCGCTTGAGTTGCTTCCAGACGCGACACTGACAGGCCCGTTGAGCGCGCGCACGCTTGAGAAAATAACTTGATGCGACGCAAGAAGAGAAGAAGTCATGAGATGGCGGTGTGAGTTGTGGTGAAAGGGAAGCTCTGGAATCATCTGATGGCGACTGTCCAGTGTATCGTGTCCGGAAGCACGGAATTTGCCTTTCCACCCATTGGAGCGTGATTGACTCTGGTCCGTTGGAGCGGCCCGCCAATCCAATTGAGAATGGCCATGTCGAGGCTAGAGGACCGTGGACTGAGGGGAGAATCGTTTCTCAAGCTCAACCACGATGGAGGTCATGTTTGGGTTCGGCCCAATCTGTTGAGGCGAAGGGGTCACGTCTCCTCCTTCTTCCTCCGCCGCCACCGCTCCTCCTTCAGCCAACGCGTCCGAGGAGTCGAGCGAGTCCGCGCCGTCGCCGGACGCGCGGTTCTTGGCGACCTTTACGAGCGGGTTCCGCTTCCCATCGATCTGGCCGAACATGTTGGCGACCGACTTCTCGATGTCGGCGATATTTTGGATGTTTTTTAAGATGCCTTTCAGCTCCCTGCGGGGGGGCTCCGGGTCTGCGGGCGGGGGCGGGGGCCGGAGGGACACGGGTCGCAGGGCGGGCGCCTCCGAGAAGGAAGGGAGCACAAAGGCGGAAGGGCGCAAGCGGGAGGGCGACAGGGGTGGCGGGAGGGGCGGGGGAGGCGGGGGCAAAGGACGGCCGACGGAGGGAGATGGCGTTGGAGGAAGAGGAGGAGGAGAGGAGGAGGAGTGCACAGGAGGAGGCGGGGAAGGCGCCGGCGCGGACGGGGGAGGCGGCGGCGGCGGAGTGCGAGGGGGATCGGGGATGGGCTCGAAATGCCCCCCAAGTCTGTCTTCCAGACTCTGCTTTTCCGTCAGGCCCGCCCCAAAGCGCCGCAACACAGGCGGGGTCGGCTTGCGGCTCGGCGGGGGCGTGCCGCCGTCCGTCCGGGTGACGACGATGCTCGGGGGACTCTCTCTCGGCCGGACGTTGGAAGCGCCGGGCGCGGAGACGCGCTCGGGCCGCTGAGGCGAGTCCGCCCGAGCCGACGGGAGGGGCTCGGCCGACAGGGACGCCCGCAGCTCTCTGCTCAGCTTTTGCCTCATTTCCTGGACGGCCTGCCGCTCAAACTGGCGGGCCTGTTGTTTCACCGTCAGCTTGGGTTGGAGGCTCAGGCGTTGGGAGCCGCGCCGGAAGCCCCGATCCGGGCCGGCGGCGGCTTTGCTCTCTTTGAACTGGGCCTTCAGCAGCTCCAGTTCCCACTGCACGGGATCCATCACCACTCGCCTCCTCGAGGCGTCGTACGTCTCTCTGCGATGGAGCCTGGAAGGGAGAGTCCAGCTGTGGCCGGCCCCCGAGCCCCTCCCGCTGTCGCTGCCGAATCCCGTGTCTCCTCCGGGGGAGCTGATCCTCAGCCAGGCCTCGCGCAGGCCTCTCCCGGACGGGGAGAAGTGCCCGAGAAGGTCCCTCCTCCTCTGGCTGCGCCCGAGGGTCTCCGGGCTGCTCAGGGTGCCGTCCTCGTGGTAGATGGGATTTCGGATGGTCAGGGGGTTTTCGTCGGACAGGAAGGTGATGCTGGACTCGGACTTGGGAAGCTTGTTGAGCACCCCGCCGTTAGCCACGCACTGCCGATGGGCCGCGATGGCTCGGGTGGCGAAATCCGAGATCAGCCGTCGGCGGTCGCTTTCGTCCAAACTCCCGAGCTGCGGCCGCAACGGCTGCGGCGAGGGTGAAGGGGAGGGAAAAGTAGAAATGAAACATGGGGGGTTGTGTCGCCACAGGAATATTCATGTCGGGTCTTTGGAAGGTGGGCATTTGGGGACTCCCCTTTGCGAGAGGACTCTGGGGAGTTACGAGAGGGCGTGAGGGGGTCTAGAGAAGACGGCTTCCTGTTGGAATTGACGTCACGGCTAAAAGATGGAGACTGCGACTACTGTCGGCTGAAAGTGGCGCGCTACAGAGGAGCTAGCTGATCACGACGGTCAATGACAGTCGGGAAGGATCGCCGTGCTCCGAGAGTTTGCAGCTTTCCTTTTGGCAAGCGAGCGATTGAAGGCACTCGCCGCTGTTTTCCAAATGACTCGCCAAACTGCAAACTCCCACAGCGCCGGCTTCCACCTCAGAAAGTCCATTCCAACTTGCGCTGCGCACGCTTCCGAGCACGTTGGCGCGCTCACCAAAACATTGCAAAAAAAGCTACGGCAGGAAAAGAGCACTCTGAAGGTGTTACTCACTTTTGGCTGGCACTTTAGCAGCAAGGCGGCAAGAAGAAGAAGAAGAGATGCATTGTGTGTCACATTCACGACAAGACGGGTATGAAATCCAATCAGTGGATGATGGAACAGCGTCGTCCTGGGCGTGTCGTCTTAGTAACGCGCAGCGACGCCACGCGCTGTTCGTGCTTGAACCAGGGAAGGAACAAATGCTAATCGAGTCACGATAGGAGCAAAGAACATTGGGAACGCGCTGCTGAGAATGCAGTGCGTTTTTCTGCTTTTTGTGGATTTTGAAGGTGTTTTGTTGAGTCGGTTCGTTCACAAATGGAGCGAGACACCAAGCTATCGTCCCCTGCGTCTTTCTCGGGTGTTTCTGTTCTTGAATTGTTTGATAACGGACCTCATTTACGAATGCTCAAAGAAAAGCTACGGGGCATCTGCAAAGTGTTCGCCCAGTAGTTGGAGGACGAAAGCCGGGCTCTCAAGCTTCAGTCCTCGCGGGCCACTTGCTTGCATGTTTTCCACGTTTCCCTCCTCCAAGACACCCGAGTCAAATGCTCAGGGAGGTCATCGGGCTCTGCCAGACCTCGCTGATCCAGCAAAAACTGGGCTGAGCTCAATTTTTCATTCTTTGAAATAGTGTGCCACCATCTAGTGGTCAACAGTGAAATGACACCCCAACTAAATGGGAGTCACAGCCCCACCCCCAAAACAAAAAAGTCTCGTCGACACTTACATGGCGTTGTCACCCAGCTCTTCGTACAAGTTGTTGGCGGCGCCCCCTCCGGGTTTGCCGCTCGGCAGCGCCATCTGGATGCGGGCGGTCTTGGCGCACTCTTCTTGCCGTCTGCGGAGGAAAGCGGAGAGTCAGAGATCTGAAGCCCCCTCGACCCCCGCCACACGCGTCCTTGACAAAGACCGCGTGCCGACCACCGCTGCGACGAGGGTGGTCACAAATGTGGCACTCAGCACGGCGATTTCAGCCAACAAGTTCCGTTCTCATCGCCTTGTCGTAATACGGCCGTAAAGCGGAGCATTCGATAGGGTAAAAAAAAAAAGAGCGGTTCCACCACTTTGCGTTTCAAATGTCGCGCGACAGTTTGCTGGTTTTCACGTTGAGCCAATTATTCTTTCTCCCAATTTGTCAGGTTGTGAATGACCATTAGGGGGCTTACAGCGCCCCCCGCTGCCTCGGCAGACACTCAAGAGCCTGCAAATATGCCATTTCAAATCGACAGGTTTGATTTCTTTTTTTTTTTTTTTTCATTCCTAGCGCTAAAACCGCTTTAGCGTGAACATGGGAAAAACGGGACTCACTCTTTAAATCTGCCGATGAGCCGTTCACAGTGGAGAAGCATGGAGGGAGAGAGAGAGAGAGAGAGAGATCAGTGACTCTTTGAAGCATCAATCACACCAACATCCAAGTTGGAGTTGTAAAAAAAAAAAACAAGTGAGCATGGCTCTCAGTTAATTGTCTTCATTTGTGAAGAGCATCTGCTCTGTTTGTTTTGTTGCTTGTGTTGCTGTCGTCTGTGTGTGCGACGGGCACTTGTTTGAAGGGTCGCGACGACCGCAACCTCGATGCTACTTTCTGGTCGCTTCTTAGTGGCGTTTGGTGTTCGGTGTTGGCATTCGGCGAGAGCGCTTGTGAGACAAAACTTGTGTGTGTGTGTGTATCCAATTGAGTCGAGGGCGACAGATTCCAAACGTCAAATAAGGTGCGCCTACTGCCTGTAGGTGACGATAACGACGAGTATGGCGGGCACGCAGCAGATGATGATGATGACCGCCAGGGCCAACAGCGCCCCCTCCGTGTAGCCGACAGTCTGCGCGGCCTTCTTCACGCCGGCCGCCACGTCCGGGGTTCGGATCTCCAGAATGCGGCCCCTGGGGGCGCGTAGGGCTGGAAGGCTTTGTTGATGTCGAGGAGCTTTCCGTCCAGGAACCTTTTGCCAAACGCACGCAAAGGCCCATTTGCAACGCGGCGCTCGCGTCCAGCGCGCTTCTCGCGCAGCCGGCTCGCTTCCTACTTGCGGAGCTCCTGCCTGGAGACGGCTCGATTCGTCAGCGGGTCGATGGCGTAAACGGTGAGGTCGGATTTGGTGTAGTCCTCTCGCTCCAGTCCGTCCCCGTGACGGCGCGGACCGATGGCTTCCACGAAAACCCGAGCTCCGGGAATCTGCTCCCCGACGTAGCGCTCCAAAACGCTGGCGAGGAAAAAGCGCACGGCTCTGGTGTCGGCGGAATTAAGTGCCATGCGCCCCAACTATTTAGAATACTGAAAGCGAGGGCGCAGCTCAACAGGAATGGTTACCTGAGCAGTTTGTCTTTGTTTTGGTCCACGTACGTGGGCGGGATGTTGGAGACCACCACCTGCATGTCCAACTGGTTCACCACCGACACCTGCAAAGGACAAAAGGCAAACGCCAATCCCGCCGGGCTTCGGCTTTGCCCCGATACGTCTGTCCACGCCGCGCCTCTCCAATGCGGCCGTTTTGGAGATTCGATTGACTCACCACGATCTCCGCCTTGCCGCTGCGTCCTCGCCCGTAGTCGTCCGTGGCAACCACCTGGAACCTGAAGTAGGACCGTCGCATGTTGCGGTACACGATGGCCGTTTTGAGCACGCCGCTGAGCGACTCGATGACAAAGCCGTCTGCGCCGTCCTTGGCGTCCTTCCCGGCCGAGGGGGCGCGGATGAGGCGGTACGTCACGGCGCTGTAGTTGCCCGTGTCGCTGTCCAGGGCCTGCCAGATGATCATTTCACGGTTTATCCCGCACCGTTTTTGCGTCCCTCAAGCTGACGGAGAGCGCTTTCTCTTTGAGCCTGCCTGCCGAGCTTTCCAAGACGAGTCAAATGCGACCAAATGTCAAGTGCTCGGCAAACCGTCGACGGCTTCTGACTTGGTTGCAACGAAAAAGGGGCACTTTGACTGCACGTTGAGACTCGGCCTTCCCTTCATCCCTTGCAGCACTCAGCCTCTCTTCCTCAGTGCCGCCGCCTACCTTGTCCGGTCATAAGTTTTATCTCATTCCGGTACCGAATCTGAACGCAAAAGCCTTGTAAATGTGACGATCGCCTTGCGTCCATCCATTCTCTCTCTAGCGCTTATCAGGGGTCACGTCACGGGGGCGATAGCTTGAGCAGGGGCGGGCCGGGCTTGCCGCTCCCCAGCCACTTCTTGCAGCTCTTGCCGGGGACGCAGACCACAAACCCAAAAGACTTTTGCAACCACTTTGAGTCAGTCAGCGCACAAAGTCATTTTTTGGCAAAGGATAAAGAATCCATCCCTCTTAAGCCCCGCCCACCCGCGCCCAAGCGTGGACGTGGCGGTTACCTGCACTTGCAAGACGGAAGTGAAGGTTTTGGCATCCTCCGCCACTCCTCCGATGTAACGCGAGCTGGTGAAAACCGGCGAGTGGTCGTTCTCGTCCTGGACGTCAATCACCACCACGGCCGTGTTACCTGAAACGCACGCGCGCTCAATTGAGTTGGGAAGAAGAATGACGGCAGGTTTGGTTGGTTTTGAAATGGCCAGTTTACTCTCTCTTTGTCCTTGTGGCTAACAAAACGGGGGCTGTCTCTTTTGAAGCCCCCAAAATGCTTTGTTACGATTCCTTCACTTGGGTCAGAAAATGGCAGCGCCGCGTCGTTAGAATGCTACTGATTGGTTGGCGAGAATGCTGATGCGGCGGCACAGAGGACATGAAACGGCCATGTGGATGTTGACGTTGGCGTGGAGGTGACACGCTTTGTTTTCTCCTTTCCCCTCCAGATCCTCGTCGCGCGGAAAAGACGATTGGCAAGCTACTGGGATGCTGCCGTAAGGAGCGTCGAGGACAAGCGCCGAAGATGACGGCGCTTGGGATCAAGGATGAGGCCTTCCTTTCGGGGGCAAAAGTCAAGCAAGCGGCAAGTTTTGCAACTCAACGTAAGAGACGACGACGACAAAGACAAAGACAAAGACAAGGTAAGCCTCCGTCAGGCTTTAGCTAGCCGAGAGCGGGTCGCGCGTCAACTCGGATGTATGTCACTTGCGTGTTTCATTGAGACCAAAGTGCGCGAGCGGAGCATTTCGAGAGCGGCTTGGGAGCGGGAAATTGTGCGAGTGGTGGCTGATGTGCAAATGCAATTGATTTGACCGTCGCGTAGCGGGCTAAGACACTTCTGCTTTGTACCCACGGCGTCCTCGTCATTGTGCCCAATTCATGCGGGCGGCGCCCGGGCCAAACGAGGCTCTGCTCGCACGTCGGGCTTAATGGCCACCAAGGCTGGCCAAAATGGCCGCGAGCCACCCCGCCTCGAGGAACTCACGTACTCTTGGAGGGGGCTCGGAGGTTGGAGGAGACCACCCTCATGGAGTCCGCTTGGACCTTGAGAACGTAGCTGGAGTTGGCCTCGTAGTCCAGCGCTTTGGCGGTGGAGATCACGCCCGTTTGATTGTGCAACGCAAACACACCTGCGAGGGAGGAAGGGGGGGGGGGGATAGGTTGGGAGGGGCAAGAAACTCGCGAGCTGGCCATGCAAATGAGCCATGCGGCGCTCGGGCGGGCGTGCGTGCGCTCACCTCCCCGGTTGCCCTCCACGATGGAGTAGACGATGCTTTGATTGACGGCAGCAGCCAGGATGACCCCCACCGGGGTTCCCACCGCAGCTTCCTCGCTCACGGGCGCAAACCTGGGAACACATCGGCTGAGCGACCCGTGTGCAACCCGCTTTGTCTCCCGAGCGTTTTTTTCCCCCCCGTTGTGATCGTCGCGCCTTCGGGTCCTCCCGCGTCCAGACGGACTTGGACAGGAGTTGTTGTCGCCGCCTCGAATTGCCAAAAGCCGAGAGCACCGAGAGACCGTTTGAAGCGTTCCGATGAGCTGCACTGGCGCGCCGTTGCCGCCCGACGGAGCTGATAAAATGCGGACCAAATTTGAAAAGTCACACCCGATAATGAAAAACGACGCGGCGGGCGAACTTGGAGATACTGGCCCCCCGATACTTGTTTGTTTGGCTTTTGTCTTGGCGTTACGAGGCGCTCGATGTCAGCAATGGTCGGGCGGCTCTCTGCGGATGTCTTTCTTCTGGCCGCTTTGTCTCGCTTGTGATGTTGTTGGCCTCCGAGCTTTGACGCGGCCTTTCCCGATGATCCGTCCGTCGCCATCATGCTTGATGACAAACCCGCCTCCAAACTCCCTCGTCTTCTTTGGCGTTTGACTCGGCATGACTCCGATTTGTTCTTGCTTTTTTGCGTTCTGTGCTTTCTACCGACTTTGTTGACCTTGCCGTCGTTTGGCTTTCACGTCGCAACGTGACTCCACCCTCCGACCGCGTCAAGTTAGAGCGCCGCCGCTTGGCGGGAGACGACACGGCGCTGCCCGGCTCCCCTCCTATTCGCGGCGAGTCTGCCTCCGAGTATACAAATGGAGCCGACGTATTCAGCCTTGCCCGCGGCTGCGGGGCCGCCGCTCTCAAAAGCGTACAAATTCATTAGGCCGCCTCCGGAAGCCTTTCAAAGCACAATGAAGCCTCTGTTCAGTCATTCATTGCAATTGCGTGAGCAGTCTGGCGCAGGTTCCAAACGACGCAGCCGCACGTCAACGGACCAGCGCGTGATTTTCCATAGTCGTGCTAGGCGGCTGCCTTGAAATGACCTTTTTGACTTTCAAATAATTTAGTTGAACCCCTTGAAGGATCCCGCGCCGTACCGGCCCAGCGGCAGAACCAAAGCGTTTCGTTCTCTTTGGTCCCCCTTTGAAATCCATCTCCGTTGTTAGCGCGAAGCTGATTAGTCTGTGGGGTCCGGCGTCCCCCTTTGCAAACTCGTTTCTTGCCCGCGTGAGCCTTTAGCGGCCAAATATCGCCATGGCGACTTCCTGAACGAACCGCGTCCGTCGCATGCGTACGTCGACCCGAAGGCCATCCAAATGGCAAAAAGCCCGTTGGGCAGATGACTAGCTCGCTGGTTTTGGCCTACCTGTATTCCTCTCGAGTAAAGACGGGAATGACGGAGGGCTGAAGGACGGTGATCTCCACCAGCGCCGCGTTCTCCTTGACCGGCTCACCGTCATCGTAGGCCACCACCGCCAGCTGGCAAAGGCACACGCAAGGGAAAAGTCGCCAGGGGGCGTTTTCGGCAATAGTTGCGCAACGTTGCAGCGGTTAGGGAGAGCTGAGATGAAATCCTGAGAGGACTTTGAATCTCTTCAGCTGAAAGATGGCATTTGCGTCGGCCGCGGATCTGCCGGCTGGACTTACGTTGAATTTGAGGTTGGGCTCCTCGTTGAGGTTGACTCTGGTGACAACATCGCCCGTGCGTTCGTCCACCTCAAAAATGCTGGCCGAGTACGAATAGGCCCCCCGGTCCACTCTGTAGCGCACCAGGCCGGCCGGCGTACCCTGTGGACACCAGAAACGGCGCTCGGGTTGGCCTCGCCTCTTTTGCGCCCTCGGCCAAATTCCACGTGCGAAGAATGAATCACACGCCAAACGAAACCGGCAAGCGGGGGAGGCTCACCGCGGGGTCGGAGTCGTTGGCCATCACCGTGGCGACCACCGTCCCCTTGACGGCGTTGGGGGCCACCATGCCGCGGTACGTCGGCTGGCCGAAGACCGGAGCAAAGTCGTTGACGTCCTGCGGGAAACCGACGCGGCGTCAGCGCAGGAGGTGGAGCCAAGAGAAAACGGCGACCGACGCACCGTGACGGTGACGGTGACGGAGGCCAGGCCCGGAGGCATGCTCCCCGCGCTGTCCACGGCCTCCACCGTGAAGGTGTGAGAAGAATTGGACGGCGTCAAGGCCTCAAAGTCCAGAACTTTGCGCACGGACAAGTCTCCCGTGATGGGGTCCACGCGAAAGAGCCCGAGGATCTCCTCGCCGCCGCCGTCGCTTCGGATGCGATAGGTGAGGTTGGAGCCCAGATCGGCGTCGGTGGCCTGGGCGGGACGCAGAACGGCTGACAAAGTGACGGACGGACGGACGGACGGACGACCCTCCTCCTCGGATTTTCCCCTTGAGGTCCGGCGGGGAACCGCCGCCGGCGTGACCCAAGCCGGCGCCCCACTCACCCGCAGCCTGAGAATGACGGTGCCCTCTGGACTGTTCTCCGGCAGGTCCACCCGGTACGTCTGTTGGCCGAACACGGGGCTGTTGTCGTCCACGTCCAGAACCGTCACCGACAGCGTCAGCCGGGAGCGCCGCGGGTCGGCGCCGCCGTCGCAAGCCTCCACCGTCAGAAAGTAGTGAGCCTTCACCTTGGGCGTGAGAGTCCCACAATGTCGCTGGCGCCCCATTTGGCGTGGCGGGCGGGGCCACCGGCCGGGTACCTCTCTGTCCAGCGGCAGCGCGCTTCTGATGGCCCCCGCGGCGTCGATGGAGAAAAGACGCTGATGGTTGACCAGTCGGTAGTGAACCTGGCCGCTCGCCCCCAGATCCGGATCGCTGGCCTAGGGTGGACCCAAGACGCATTTGTTTCATTCTTGCATCGTCGTCGTCGTGTGCGGATATGGCGGTGAAAAACGTCAAAAAGAAGAGCGCTCTCGTGCAAATGCGTGAGCCTGATCAATGGCGGGCCGAATGAGAAAGTTGCGTTGATGATCGCGATCCTCGCCGTAAAAGGTAGTGGCTCGATTTCACAAAGAGTCTCTCGAGAGCGTGGGAGGAGACGTGTGAAAGTAGATCAGAGCGTCCGTAATTAGCTGTCGCCGTGGTGACCTTTTCGCAGGCGGCAGAGACGGACAGGCGGGCGGGCGGGACTTGCGTTGACTCTGACCACGGCAACAATGTCCTCCGCTTTCATCTTTGTCAATTCAAATCAGACGGAGTTCATTTGGCAACGGATTGATTTCGGCATTGCCGTATTTTCGCGTTCAACCCAAAAACGAAACCCAATGCTCACACTAATCATCCAAAAGCCAAACTGAAATGAAGCCTGACAATAAAAACCTGTTCTAAAAGCGCCAGAAAGCGGAAATCAGATCCAACAGAATTTAAAAACCAAAAAGTCCAAACAAAAGCTCACCGGAATAAAAATTGCAAAACCATTGCGACCTTGATTTGCAAGCGGCATTTTCAAAGTTAGTTGATTCTCAAAGCGCGGCGTGGCGGCTCCCTCTAGTGGTACGCAAAATAATCACCGCCCAGGTACTGTGCAGTTTTTTTAGTCGTGAAATTTGGTCTGGAAAAACGTGTTTTTGAGCTGCTGTAAAAAAAAAAACAATTCGACAACCACTCCTCGACTCTAATCTGTCATTTTGCGTTCACGTTTATCATGCCATCCGTGTGTGTGTGTGTGTGTGTGCTGATTCCTACCTTGACCTGTCCAACGAACGCGTGATCCTGCTTTTCGCTCACAGTCAGATTCACCGGCATTGAAGGATCGAACAGCGGGTCGTTGTCATTCACATCTGTCACCACAATGTCCACCGTCGTACTGGAGGTCTGCACACACACGCTCATGTTGCAATGCCACACATTTAAATGTGTGTGTGTGTAAGTGATTCTTTTTTTCAGTTCAGACCTCTCGATAAACAAAATGGGCCACCGCTAGTCATCGGTCAGCAAACCCACTCATGACGTGACGTGAGCGTTCTTACCCCGTCGGGCCGCTCGTCCGAGGCGGTGACCACCAGCGTGTAGCGGTCCAGAGCCTCCCTGTCCAGAGGCTTGGCCAGGACCAAGTACCCCGAACTGAGGAAGAGGCAACGCGCGTGCATCAAGCCACATTCACCAATGCAAAAATAGAAAAGCGAGAAGTGGCGGCAACGTTTGGGTCCCTTTAATTGTGGCGATCTCGGCCTTCGACGCGTCATACGCAAAGGCCCTTTGGCGCCTGAGCCGCTTTGCTATCCAGTAGCCCGCCGCGCATTTGGGGAATGTTGTTGTTGTTGCGCTTCCTTTGGCAGCATCTTGTCATGCTTTTTCAAAAAACTGTCAGGCTGAGGCGAGGCACGCTGACGTCATTCTTAACTCTACCCCCCCCCCCCCCCCCAAAAAAAAAAGATGACTACACTGCGTCATCGTATATCTTGTATTTTGAAATCCAACCCTTTTGCAAAATGTAATGTAAATGCATCAGCACGCCTTTGTAGTCGGAGTCGGCGAATGCGGCCAAAGCTCAGCAAGAGTTGTTCTCCGATGCCCAACAAAGCCTGTCCGATCTTCCTCCAGCGTGGAGATCAAAGTGCTTGTTTCGTGGGCTTTTGTCTTCCCCTTTTCTTTTTTGGCAATGCGATTGTAAATCCGCCGTCTTAGCTTGCTGGCCGCTGTTCAACATGAGGGGGCCGTCGTTGTATTTGTTCATTTCTTTCTTTATTTATGAGCTGCGCACGTCACTTCACATTTGCATCCCTCTGTTTCTCTTTGTCAATATCGTCCCCCCTCCCGAGAAATGTAAATCGAGCTTCCCTGGCGGCGGCGGCGATGCATTTTGGATGACATGGAAATGAATAAATGGAGCGGTGCGCCTTTGGTCATGTATGTCGCGCTCTCAGGTGGCAACGGTTGGCACGAGGATCTTTTGGCGCTATTATTGCCTCTCCGGTGGTGCTCGGTGCCTGTTGTCTGACTCCGTCTTCAAAGGGAGCGAGCGTCGGAAGGCAAACTAAGCAAGCAGGCGCGGTGGCGAGCTTACCCGCGCTCCAGTGAAAACTGCTCCCGGTGATCCCCGCGGGTGATTCTGTAGATGATGGGGTCCCCCTCCCGATCCGTGGCCTGGGATGACGATCGAAGGCCACAACGTTAGGATTTGTTCAAGCGATCCAAAGGCGCCCCCCCCCCCCTCCCCAAATACTTTAGTGAGGAGCGCGTGTGCGTACCTGCAGGTTAAGCAGCGAGGCCCCCGTCCTCATGGCTTCGCTAATCTCCAGGCTGTAGCGCTGGCGGGGGAAGCGCGGGGGGCTCTGGTTGTTGGGCGGCAACACTTCAATGTAGACCGTCGTCACGGACGACCTTGAGGGGATGACACCAGACCGCTGCAAATGGACCCTTTCAGCTTTGCGCTTGTGTTGTTGTTGTTGTTGTTGTTGCACTCAGTGTTGAATGGATCAGAGTTGCTCAGAGTCCCTTACGCTTTGTCAACGTCCTCCCAAGTGACAGGGAGGCTGCTAGCCAATTGGAATTGGATTGCACACCAGCGCAAAGTCATTGGACGCCGTCCCGATGAGTGACACGCGCCAGTTTTGTCATTGCGCAAAGCCGCGGGCCTTCCCTTGAAAAGGGGGCGTCTCCGCATGCCCTCCGTCAAAACATTGTCAGCTCACCGCTAGGCCCAGCGCACGCTAACCGCCCGATACTCCCCCGGCGAGGTCAAACTAACGACGCGGGACAAAGCGTTGCCCTCGACAAAATCAAATCCCAAGCCAAATGCTCCAATGCGAGGCGCAAGAAAAACCAGAACGGCGACCCAAAGCCTTTTTTACCTTCTGTGAGGTTGCGCCCCGTTGTCCGTCGCTTCCACAGTCAACGCGTAGCTCCGACCCACGGTGAGCCCCGCGCCGGCTGCCACCGTAATGATGCCGCTGCTGCAAACGCACACACACAAAAAAAAAACAACGTTTCAGAGACAGGAAGTGAGAAAAATAACGCCATGCGTGCTGTACATACGACAACCACTAAACGGTGTGCAAAATCGGTTGTGAGACGCTATCACAGTGGCGAGTTTGAACGCGTTTCGTTCCAAAGCATATCAGCGTTGCGATTTGATGTCCAGGTGTCACTCAAGCAAGAATGATTGGCATCGGTTACTAAAAAATGCAGACAAAAAGGTGCGCTTACCTGTTGCCGAGCAGAAAGTGCCCCCGATCCCCTGCGACGATTCGATAGCTGACGCGGCCGTTGGCGCCCTCGTCCTCATCCGCCGCCGACAGCTGCAAGAGAGCGCCGATTGATCCGCCGCACAAAAGTGGCGAGGAGGACGCACGCGGCGCGGCGCTCCAAGTGCACCTGCAGCAGCGTTTCTCCGGGCGCCGCGTCGGTGTACAGCTGCACGTGATAGGACGCGTTGGCGAACGTCGGCGTGTTGTCGTTTGCGTCCAGCACGGTGATCGTCACGGCCACCGGAGCGCTCCGCTGGACGCCGTCCGACGCTCGCAGCTGCCGCGACAAAAGAGGGAGGCGGCGCTTCCGTTTCGCTCGCGTACGGGAAGTCGAAAGGAAGGCATTCATACGGTCGATAGAGGCCGGCCACTAGAGGGCGCTAGGACGCATCTGCGTCTGTCGAATGCGGCCGTCGCGCCGCGACGCTTACCGTGAAGTTGTACGTGTCGCGCGCCTCTCGATCCAACGGCTGCGCGACGGTCAAGTATCTTGCGATTCCGGCGGGCGACACGGCAAACGCGTCCGAGTGGCCGTCCAGAGACACTTGCAGCCGAGGGTCCCTGCTCTGGCACAAGGACGCAGACGTGGGCTACAATTAGCCATGGCTTGAGCCAGGGAGGGGGCGCAAACACCTTGATGAGCGCCCGCATCTTGATTGCCGATGAGAAACCAAGACTGCTATCATCAGATGGCCCGCGTGATTAGCAATCAATGCGGCGTTAGAGGGAAGGTGCAAATAAGAGCCGTTTGCGTGTTTTGTCAAGGCTGCTTCGGCAGGGCCCGCCATTTTGTCCATGTCGCCGGGATGAACATTGACTCGTAAATTAGCGCGCACGAGTAATCATGTTGCCGCTTAGCGCCGGAGAAAAGCCACGAGTCAGCAATATTTCAAAGAAGCGCACGTATGTAAATGAGACGCTAGCTCGTCGCTCAAAAAAGGGCCGGCTTTGTTGACAAGTCCCCACGTTGCACGCATCGGGAAGTGTGAAGAATAAGCGAATAAGCCGGAGGCGTCGCGAAAGCGCTTGAGCGCAAGCTCACCTCCTCCACGTCGTCGTCCAGCGCCGCGACGGCCAAAGGCTCCGCCAGGCCGGCGTCGGCCGCCACGGTGGTCCCCACCGGCGAGCCCTCCGCCACGTAGCCGTGGTAACCGCTCTGCAGGAAGT
This sequence comes from Hippocampus mohnikei, assembly GCA_026261675.1. NCBI lineage: Eukaryota > Metazoa > Chordata > Actinopteri > Syngnathiformes > Syngnathidae > Hippocampus > Hippocampus mohnikei. Next base: position 2,004,660 of record JAKGUB010000802.1, read on the forward strand.
ACGGCGCCTGGTTGTTCTCGTCCAGCACCTCGATCTGGAGGCTGGCGAAAGCCGGCAACGGGTGCCCGTTGTCCTGCTCGGCCTACAAGCCAGAAGGGGGTTGGGGGGGTATTGACAGAAGGCAACGGCAAATATGCTCTTGTCCACTTGGTGCTGCGCTGCGATTCACAGTTGTAACCATGTCCTCAAAGGAGATGTCCTTTTTTATTTGAGGGTGGGGGCGTGTTGAGCTTTCAAATCCTAGCTCACACCAGGTGGCGTGTCGGCAGCCTTGTGAAAAGGACACGCCGTACGCTCCGCATCGCCCCGGTCTCCCAATGCGCAAAAGCGCCGGCCGACGTTCGTCTCTCACCTTCACGATCAGATCGAATTTGCGGCACAGTTCTCTGTCGACGGGCTTCCGCAGCAAGAGCTCGGCCGTGTTTCTGTTCAAGATGAAATATTCGGCGTAGGATTCGGGTTTGCCTGCGGGGGGGGGGGGGATAAAGCAAAAAGTCATCGGTTTCAACAAAAAGTGCCGTCAAAGTCGAGTATTAAAAGGGGGCGGAGTTAGAATGCAGCTCTCGGCAGGTGGGACGCGGACACTCATAAGACATCTGCGCTACTTTGCAAATGCGGCATCGCTCTGCCTGCGGGGAAATGCAGCGCCGACGGCCAATCGCGCATCGTCCGCTGAGCCGCGTCTCGATAGCTCCCATTTATTTGACGTCACCCTCCCCGATGGTTTCTTGGTTGAGGGCAGAAAAAAAAAACACGTTTGTTCACCGTGCAGGGCCCACCCACCCCGCCGAAACGTTTCAACTCTGTCAATAATCATGCGGACCTTGTCTCGGCCACCGAACCAAACGCAAGTGACATTTAGGAGTTATTAATGCACCCCCCCCGAGATGTTTCAAATCGATGCGTCTTGTCAGAGGAAAAAAAAATCCAATAAATTCCCGGCAAATGTCAGTGAGAATGAAAAGTTGGGGTGGTGAAGCTGCGCGCGCTTGTGCCAAGTCATCAAGCGCATGCCTTCAACGTTTGAATTGACGCGTCAGCGCGCCAGTTGCGGCCTGCTGCTTGCGGCCAAGAAGGAGGAAGCCTCACATAACCCCAAAACGAGTCATTCGACTCATGCGCTCGTGCTCAAATAAGCCAAGTTGTTGTATTTGTGACTGCCTCAGACGGGGAATCGTTTGGCTTTGTCGCAAATGCGACGCGTCGGTCCACGGCGAGACGTTTGCGCATTGGCGGCAGGGAGGGAAAGCTCAAAGTTTTGTCGCGGCTCAGACGACTTCCGGCTCATCTGCAGAATCGAGCTGTCGTATCGGCATCGGTTGTCTTCGTGGAGACGCGATGACAGCAACGGCTGCGATACAAACTGAGAGACTTCTCACGGTCACGACGGACCGTTCCAGGACGTTGTTGTTGTTGTTTTTCAACCCACCAATGAGGATGGAGTACAGAATTCCCGGCCTGTCCGATGGAGGTTGGATGTTCCGGTCTTGATCCACGGCCTGAATGGGCGGAGTCACATTGAGGGGGTTCACCTTGTTCTAGAAGCAACGACACAATTGCTTGGATTAGAAGTATATAGACGTGTGTGTTTGTGCAGTAGAGATGCTTCAATTCCTGGCTGAGGAGAAAGAACGCATGACACGTCGAAAAGTGAGCAGCTGCTTGAAGGGCGAACATGAGCAAGCACCGCTTGTTCTGGAGCCACGCGACTCGAATGCGGCGGCGGCGCGAGTCCAAGCGAAAAGGCCGCCGACCGTCGAGCGCGAGCGAGTTCTTACCGGCTGCGTCAGCTCCAGCACGTTGGCCTTGTAGGTGACGGGGCTGCAGTCGCGGGTGCGGCCCACCGGCGTGCACGGCAGGAACACGGGCCCCAGGTCGTCGCCGTCCAGCACGTCCACGGTCAGCGTGGCGGTGGCTGTGCGCCGCTCGCCGGGGTCGGGCGCTCGGTCCTACGATGAGCGAGCGACATTTTGCCCGATGGCTCGGAACCCTTCCCCCGTTCCGAGCGCGCTTCCATCCGCCACTCACGTTAGCCCGTATGACGAGCAGGTAGCGCGTTTTGTCCTCGTAGTTGAGGCGTTCTCTGAGCACCACGGCGCCGAACAACGTCAGCGGGATGTCGAAGGTCGCGTTGGCCGTCTGAAGGGACGCAAAACGCACATTGACGTCGCGGACGGCCGCCGTCTGCGAGGCCATTTGGGGCCGCCGAGCGTTTCGATGCGGGCGATGAACGTTTGCATTTTGGCTGGCGGTTGAGAACTCACCGGGTCCGTGGGGTTGTAGCGGACGGTGTATTCGATCTGTCCGTTTGGACCGTCGTCGATGTCGGTGGCGCCGTTGTTGCCCGAAAAGCCGGAGAAGATGGTGGTGCCCACCGGAGTCAACTGCAAGCAGCACACACACTTCGTCATCCGCCGGTCGCGGCGTCCTTCGGGGCCCGGCCCACTGGACTCTTTGCCGTTTGACTCGGCGTGACTCGGATTTGAGCACCGTTTGGTGCCTTTGACCATCGTGGGGGCCCATTTAGCGCTTCATGTAGCGCACTTTGGATGCAGCCATGGCTCTTTCAAAGTGCTCCACAAATACACTTCAGTGTGTGTGTGTGTGTGTGTGTGTGTGTGTGTGTCGCCATTTTTTATTTTGCGCTTTGGCAGCAACTCACTGAAGTCGTTTCCAAATTTGCAATTAAGATCACAGGAGAGCCTCGGCAGGAGAGCCCCCCCCATCCCCCCTGCTTCCCAGAAATGTTGACTTTTATTGTAGAGGAAAAAGTCTCTTCAAGTTGAATGCTTGCCACAGAACATGAAAGGTAAAACGTTGCCAAGCGTGCTAGCTTTTTGTTCGGTTGTTGTTTGTTGTTTTGTTTCTAGCAGCCGAGGGCTTTGTAGCGACCGTCCTCTCCAAACGGCAAGAGAAACACGTGCGATGGCGTCCATTTGCCGACGACATCCCGATTGGGCCGCCGACGTGTTCCTTCGTGACAATATCGCGGCGGCGCCGAGCAAGCATTTACCACCGCCCGGCGCGAGCGTTTCATTGCCCACGCACATTTTAATCGCGACGCTCCTCTCGTAATGTTGTGGGAGATGATTGAAGGGGGCGCGTGATGACGGGGGGGGCAAGAGGATGGTGGGATGGAGAGCAAGTGTGATGGGAGGACAGGTTGCGAGGGTGAGAAAAGGGGACAGGAGGAAGAGCTGGCAAGGTGGGGGGCCCGGGGGGGGGTTAGGGAGATGCAAAACAGGGGATGTCGACGGGAGTCTTGAGTGCACATGCGGCCGTCGTCCCTTTTGAGTTGTGCTTTCCGGCGAGCAATTTGCCGGGCGGGCGCGTTACCTCGCTCACGGCCACGTAGTATCCGGGCTGCTGGAAACGCGGCTCGTTGTCGTTGCGATCGCGCACCACGATTCGGACCTCGTGCAGTATCACCGTGCCGACCAGCTCGTTGGTGCACTGCACCTGAACCACAATGGACTGAATGTACGAGGGAGGCTGCGAGACAAAAAGGCGAGGGCCACAGGGGGTTTCGTTTGGCTTTGTTTATCCTTCTCACATTGGCCATCGTGCCACGGCAGTCCGGAACACCCAAGGACCTTCGGCGACTTACGTCTCTGTCCAGAACGCGTCCGGTGCTGTTGAGGTAAAGGGCTTGTTTGGAAGAGTCCAGAATCACCCAGCGGTCGTGGTTGTCCCTCAGAGACAGGGAGATGGTGCGCTGCGGACCCTCCGCCACGCCGTTGATTTGCATGTTCTCCACCAACAACGTTCCTAGTGGGGGGGGGGGGGTGATTAAAGCGCGCCTTGCTCATCGGCAGCTATCGACAAGGTGCAGATCTCCTCGCCGCCAACCGTCCGTCCGTCAGTCCAAGAGAAGGCCTTACCGTTGGGACTCTCCTCGTCGATGGCGACAATGGTGGCGGGAGGACCCGAGCGCGAAAGTTTACATTCTGAGAGAGAGAACCAAAAAGAGATCAGCGTCAGCAAAGTGGAGGCGGCGCAATAACACCGGAGGAGCGCGGCCCCGTTCCGCTTCCAAGACCAATTCGAGCGGCCGTCGCAGCTTTGACGCAAACATTTACGGAGAGGAGGGAAAGTGCAAAGAGTTCTCACCCTCGTATTGCCAGTCTGCAGCACAAGACCCACCGGGGGAGGGGGGGAGAAAAGGACAGATGAAAGAAAGTTGCAAGAAAATTCTAAAAGGGGGGGGGTTTGCAATCAATGTTCAGGCTGCTTTTGAGGTGACGAAAACGTGCGCATTGGACACGGATACGGCCTTCTTTCCGCCTGACTTCAGAACCCTTTGCAGTGTTTGTCCACAAAAAAGACAAACGCTGCAAACGTATTTGCAGCCGAGCTGCAGTCCGGATGTGCAAAGGTCGTCACGGCCGGTCAAAGCGCTCCTCCTTTCAGGACTTGGCACTCAAGTCCCCACAAACGTAAAATGACCTTTCGCCGCCAAACCGTCCCTCCAGCGGCCACATTTCTGGCCACTCCGCCGAAAAAAAAGCCTTTCACTGATGCGAAAAGCGAATACGCCGGCGTTTGTCCCGCGGCGCCAAGGCTCTGTAGACCGAAAATTGCCGTCCGCCGCTGACGAGACTTTTTCAATCCACGAATGTCAACGCGCTGTCGGGAACGCATGCGACCCTCGAGACTCGAATGCTGCAAGGGAATTTTCCGTCTCGCTCCGTTCAAGCTTTCGTAAATTGCGCATCGCGATGCAACGCCCGCACCAGCTAGCTTTTGTTTGCATATATTGCGTCTTGCGCTGTTGGCGTGCCAAATTCAAACAGATGGGATCGCATGATGGGGGGGGGGCGATGGGCGGCGAACCTTGAGGTGAATCCGGGACAAGGGTTTGAGAAAGTCCGCGGCCGACAAACAGACGCAGACTCGCATTTGCGCAAGGCGGCAGCGTCTGGCGAATCCGTCTGGCTAATTGAGCCAAGCGAGCGATGCGCGCGGTAAACAATGGCGCTTCCAAAAGCGCAGATGCTGCTTGCGAGCCCAATTCAAGCGTTTGCGTCTCTGAGCTGCAAGTCAACTGTGGGGTCTTGGAAACGCCTCCGTCCTCTGCCGCGCGCCATCTGCCGACCGCTCTCGCTCCAAAACGTTTTGGGCTTCTTGCGTTTTTGCCGCGGGAAAAGCTAAGCTAGCCAGTTGGCTCGGTTTTGAGTGAGTGGGCGCCGCGCGGGCATTTTTGTCAAGGCCCCGTCAATTGGGACCAACTTGAGGTCCACACCTCAACATTGAGAGGAGTTCATGCTTGGTGAGAAATTAAATAACCCCCCCTCCCAGCAACCCCCCAACCCCTCATCTTGGTGGCCTTAGCTGAATATCATGCACAGCGCTGTCTGCTAAATGGCAAGCAGATCAATCTCAAGGAGCAAACGCTTGACGTCGTGTGAATGTTCTGACAAGTGGAGCCGAAAGCCGCGCTCGGAGCTTTACGACCGCCGGCCGCAATGGCTTCTTTTTCTGCTTGGACCGTTTTATGTGGAGATTTACCGCTTCCAAATTCCTCGCCGTTGCTCGGCCCCCGAGTTTCAACCTTTAAGAAACGAGCCTTGCTGACAGCAGCGAGGCGCTCGAAGGCGTGCGCGCGTGCAAGATATTTAGCCACGACTCTCGAAATTCGGTGGACAGGGCCGTCATGTGGAGAAAATCAAACCGCCTCGTGTTTACCGTCGGTGTCTTGGGCGCGGCAAGTTGCGAGCAGCAGCAGCAGCAGCAGCAGCGAGAGCAGCTGATAACCGCCTCCGTTTGGCGTTGCCCCGGGCCGTTTGACCCCGGCGTGCGACGGCGGCCCCACGAAGAGCATCTTCACCACCTCCCTCTGCCGAGCGCCCAGCTGCGCGGGGGGAGGAGGAAGGAAAAACAAAAAACAAATCATCATTTTGAACGTGGCGGCCGAGGAACGGAGCTCAAAGTGAAAAGGCGGCCGCCGTTGCATTTCCATCCCCTCGTCGTTGACTTTGCCGACGATTTCCCAGGAGGTCGCCCGGCCTTCTCTGCGCACTCGGGCGGTAATTGGAATATTTTCAAGAGCCCGAATCGAAATTGGCAACGCGACGGCTTCGTGTCAACACTTGTGGCCACTTGAAGCGCCGCCGCGTAATTTGAGCAATTTGTGGCATTTCCACGCGCCCGCCTGCCTCCAAGCGCTCTTTTTTTTTCCCAAACGCAAACGGGCTTGTTGCTCGACCACACGAGGCGCGGTGAACAAAAACGCAGATGTCTGATGGAAGCGTGACCGAGCGAGTGGCGCGGGTGCAAAGGGGGGCGAAAAGATGGCGTCTCAACGCAAATTGTTGAGCGTTTTGTCGATTTTGGAAGGTCAGGTCAGGTCCGGGGCGACGGCGGCGTATCGTATTGCTTCATCGTTCCGTCTTTGTATTTCCTTTTGGGAGTGGAAAAATGAAGAAAAGATTCCCGCACGCATCTTCATTTTTGCTCGCGAGTGTCCAACGTGGACGTACAATCGGAAATCGCCGGCAGCGGATGAAACGGTCGTCACGAGACGCGGAAATAAGTCGCTCTGATTTGCCTCGGTGCTTCTCCTCCTGCTCGGGTTGCCAGATGTGCGCATTCCCGCCCGCGTTTTGCCCGGCGGGCGCCTCGTCTTGTTGAGAACAATGAACGGGGTTGTTTTGGGGTTCAAAAATGACCTCGGGTCGGTCACTGTGCTTTGCGCTTGGCTTTTTCTTTTCTTATCTCGCTTCTCTTATTCATTCAAGTCATGCATGCCAAAACTATTTGCATGTCCATTTCCGACAAAGGCGCTCTTGCCGTGCCAAATAGTTGACCCTTCTGTTTCTATCTGACAACCTGAAAGGGAAACAAGCAAACAATGTCCGGCTGAAAGCGTCGCGGCGTCTAATAAATCCGTCGGCAGCGCAACGACGTCCAGCTTGTACCGCAAAGTGTTTGATGAACGAGCTCTTTGGAGGCGGGGGGGAGATAACGGCTTTCCAAAAAACAAAAACAAAAACCAAAATAAAGGAAGACCAGCGTTGCTCAGCAGGCACTTGAGGGTCGTTCGTATGTGAGTCAGGCACCCGGCCGGCGGTGTGCAGCTTGGAAAATACGCGACGTACGCCCCTTCCCAAAAACAAGTCAAGAAAATAAATACAATTTGCAAAAAGAGTCCTGAGGCGAGACGGCATCACGTTCAAAGTCCCGAACTAATGCTTGAAGCCCGCCTTCCTCCAATTCGGAACGTTCAAGACGCAAATGCAGCCGGGCCTTGAATGCACTTCCGCCGAACAGCAAATCAGTCTGCTGACGCCTCAAAGCTTTGTGGAAGCATTTGAGCTTCAACGGGCCTTCGTCATCGTCACGTCAGTGTCATCTTTCTCCGCTCTCGGCCGTAAAGTGGCCTCGCTTGATGTGAGTCACATTCGTGAGCGGTGCCCGACCGGCGGCAAAGCGCCATGTTGAGCCCAACATTGGAGGGAAAGTGGAAGCGCGGCTTTGGAAACACGCGAGAACTCGGACCAATGAAGCAAATGAAGCATGACCCCTGACCCCAGTCCGCTTAGCTCGACGCTAACAACATGTCAGTGACGTCTGAGTCCATTGGGGCTTTCTCCCACAATTTTACATCCCGGTAAGCTTGGCTAATGGCTGCTATCCAGTCTCGTTGAACATGGTGTCGGAGCGTCACCAGGCTGATGAGACGTGAGCGCGGCCGGCGCTAAAGCGCAGGTGTGCGCGCGAGCGATGCTTACCGCGGGCCGCTGTCCGTTCGCAGACAAAATGCCATTTGGAAAAAAGGCCAGGAAAGGCTTTGTTAATTAGCCCGCGCGTGTCGGCAACCGTCATTTAATGCAATGGGCGCACCCCGGACGCCGTCCGGCGAGCTCTTTTGCCGCCATCCAAATGAAATAGTTGCCATTTGCGGAAAGGCTGCACGGCCAATTAGTCCGTTTTGCGTTTGCGTCCTGCCGCGGGCCTTGTCTCATTTCACGTGCTAATGAGGAGGTATGCGCGCTGGGAAGGGGCTGAAATGCACTCGAATGCGCTTCAATGCCGATCGGGAAACAAATGACAAGCGGGACTTGGGTCACTTTGGAGAAATCCAAAACTGAAGGGGACTTCATGGGATGATGAAGAGGCGACAAAATGCAAAGCCTAATTGTAGCGAAAAGATGATAGCGTGCTCGGATCGGAGCCTGGTCGGAATGCAAAAAACAAAAAGCTTTGGCTTTCCTTTTCCTTGGGCGGCGTCATTGGAAGCGCTCGGGCAGCGACCGCCGCTTCAACCGCAAACCCGCCGCTTCCGTCATCCGGCATGACCAACAGGCTTTTGGCATGCCGAGGACGCGGCCACGCGCCAGCTGGTTGGTTGAACAAGCTATCCCCGATCGATCGATCGAGCCGATCTCTAAGCCCACCCGTCCTCTTCTCACAAGCAATCAATCAGTTACGTAACTTAATGAGCCATCGTCTCGAACTCAAGATCAAGCTACCGACCGACCCGACTCGACTCGACCTCGGTCAACGGATCGATTGAGCTGCCAACGACCTGCCCATCCGTCTCGGACCCAATGTAAAATTGGTTCTCAATCCGCGGATTAACAATCAATCAGTTGGTCAATCAGCCCTCGCGATTCTTAGTTGCTTGAACAATCCTTCGATGGGCCTTTTGACCCGTTGGGAAGTTGAAACCAGCCAATCGATTGCCATCTCACGCCGCATCACGCCTTAATATGAATGAATGGCGTCGCTGATCATTCGATTGATAGCATCGATCTGTGTCCGGCCCGTAATCGATTGCCGAGCGCTCCAACCTCGCCGCTCCACGAGGCCAGACGGCTCGAGTCGAGCGGGGTCGGACTCGGTCGGCCGTCTCGTCGGAGCCATCTCGGGACAACGTGACATTTGATCGGGTGGCGGGCGGTGTTTGGTTGTTGTTTTTTCCGCGTAGCCCACCAGCGCGGCCGGCGCCCCCCCCCCCTCCCCCCGCTGGCAACCTTTGACTTTCTCCCTCCGTTGGAGGCAGCAGGAGGCGGCGACAGCTTGCCTTCATGGAGCTAATCGGATGACTCTCCCTCCCTCCCTAATCCGAGGCACCGGCTGCCGGCAGGTAACCGGCTTGCGTTCGCGTGCCCGGCGCAGCCCCCCCCGGCCCCCCCTGCTCACTTGTTGAAAACGCAGAGAGAGAACAAAAAGCATGCGGCAAGTGGGCTTTTGTTCCCCGTACGCCAAAGCCAACTGGGAGAATTGGGAGCGGCAAAGCGCGACTGCCGTCATGGGACTTTTTGCGAGCGAAGACCCCTCTCGTCAGAGCCCCATCCCCACTCGGCATGACTTCTGGCCGCCATCATTTGGAACGCGCGTTCCCGCCGCCGCCGCCGCCGCCGCCGCACTCACCGCGTTATCCTCCGCGTGGCGGCCATGGGCCGAACGTCCACTTTTCCGCAGCCGCTCACCGCGGCATCCGGGAAAACGGTCCGGCTAACGACATCCGCGTAACTCATCCGGACGGGCCGACGGGGACGGACGGGGGGGGGGGCTTCGCGACTCCTGGAGGAAAAAGCCGAGCGCCGTCGCCTTCCCGCCGCGCGGATGAACGGGCGGTCTTTGGGTTTTGCGTGGAAAAGGAGATACGCCAGCTCCGCGGCGGCGTAACAGGACACCTCTTCTTGTGTTCTCCCTCTGCTTTGGCAACCGGAGCCGGGAGGCGAGTTGGGGGCGGGGGTGGGGGGTGAGAGAGCGAGAGAGGCAGCAGAGTCTTAAACGCACTGCAAGGCAAGAAGCATGTGCAGTCAGTCACGTGGTGATTGCAGGTGGAAAGCAAGCCCTTTGCCTTCCCGATGCCCCGACTCGCCGCGCGCTAATGGCAAAGCCAAGACGCCAGAGACGGCGGGCGGGCGGGCGGGCGCGTGCAACGAGGAGCGCTTTCAAAATACAAAGTGCTCGAGTCAAGCGTGTCAAAGCAAAGACGGCGAGCCGGATGATGTCACCATCCTTGCGGGGGTGTCTTCCTTTTCCTCTGCAAAAAAAAAAACTCCAGCAATTCTATTTGAGTGGCAATTCACAGTAGTTGGCCGAGGGGGCGGGACCAGAAGCAGCGGCGCCATGTCCACCCAGATGAAGTCAAAAGGCTTTCTCCGCATTCTCTCCCAAACCAAAAATGTCCTTGCTCGCGTTGTTTTGCGTCATTCTCGCGTTGGCCTCCGAGAAACACGACACGCGCTCGCTCGCTCGCTCAAAGAAGCGCGACTGCGTCGTCAGAATTCAGACGATGCGGTCGATGCCTCATTGACAAGGCGGCGAGCGAGCCGAGCCGAGCCAAGCGGGCCGATTCGAGCCCCTGTGGGACACCGCCGGGACCTGACCCGCGGGCCCACCTGCCCCCGTCTGCTCGACGGGATTACGCACAAATCCCGTTGAGCCCCGGGGGGAGCGGCGGGCAAAAGATCAGTGGCACAAAGCTCGTCGCGGCAAACTATGAACAAGCGCTTTCTTGCTCCTAATCCGAGGCATAGGATGGTCGCGGCGAAAGCCGTCGTCGCCGTCCCAGCTTTGCGCCGTCAATTGTGCTCGATCGGCAGGCGGTGCATGAACTTTGATGATTTGGACACTTTGACGACAGTTGAGACGTCACCGCGTGGAATATTTAGGAGGGAAAAAAGTCTTTTGATTGGCTGTGCTACTTTCTGGTCAAGGCAACCCAACGGACTGGACCGTTTTCAGCTGCAGAAAAGCAAATAGCGGAAGCGCGGTGCAAAACGTAACGATAGCCAACGTTGACGTGAGCGTACATCGCAAGTTTGGGCAGGTGGTGTTCCGCCGCGCTCCTGTAGGAGGCAGTCACGAGCATTCCAGTTTGAACTCAGGACGCTGGAATGTTGGTTGGCCTCGTCGATTGAGCGCGCACGTCACGCCAGAGTGGCCATTAACTTCAGACGATTCATCCTGCTCGTCTCAAATGAAAGATTTTGAAATCTTTTGGATCTGAAATGTCAAAAGACGATGTGAAAAGCAGGACGGAGGAACGATTTCATTGTGACAAGCCCAACTGGCGGTTCATTTTTCTCTGAAGGGGAAGGCAGGGCGGGACAGAACCTGTCCAGGCTTGCCCCACTTGGACTCCATCCAATCCAAAGCATCTGAAATCCGCCGAGAGGGAGAGAGCGGCGGCGGGTTTTTGTGGCGACAGAAGAACCTCGCCGCCGCTCATCTTAAAGTGTGACGACGACAACAACAAAAGTACAACTTCCCTTCCCACGAGTCAAAAAGAAGGCAAAAGCCTTTGAGCAAGGCAACAAGTTTGTTGTGTGACAAAGTGTTGTTTTGCAACACAGCTTTTGTAAATACAACTTCATTAAGCCTGGCAAGTCTGACGAAGAGTCGGATGATTTTCTTTGTGCGTGTGGATTCCCTGAAGGGAAGGGGGGGAAAAAAGAAAAAAAAACAGAAGAAGCTGCGGTTCTTGCAAGGTTCAATTTTCCAAGAGAGGAAAACCAAAGATTGAAGAAGACGGACGGCAGAGTCCAAGAGTCAACTATTTCACAACGCTCGACATATGGATGAGTTGCGTCCGTCCATCCGTGCGCGCGCACGTCACTCCAATAAAGCGTCCGGCGACGACCCCGTTGAAAAGAAAGGAAAGTAGGCCGGCGTTTTGGCGCTTTGGCCACATGGCGCGGACGACAAATTCCTGCCGAATGTGCGACCTGGGCGACTCTTTTAACGCAGGCTGCCTTTCAAATTCCGCTTCTGCAATTGTGCCTAGCAAACGCGCTGCTCGGGTTTCCACGTCGGGTTTGAAACACCACCTCCGCTAATTGCCGTTCGTTGGGGTGGGGTGGGGTGGGGTGGGGCTTCGACGACGTGCCCGTTCTCACCAGATTGGATTTCGGTCACCGGCATCTCCAATCAGTTGGGGGGGGGGGGTTGGTTTTGTTTTTGTTTTTAACTCCTCCAAATTTCACACTCTGACTGACTAACAAGCACAATAAGCATCATTATTAGTTATATAAGTGTTTTTGAAGGTGGGGGTGGAGCGGGCCACGCTAAATTTTAATGAAGACAACAAGGATTTCGCAGGCCACCGGGGAGGCATTCCGCCTCGTTTGTTGTGCCGTACGTCGACACTTAAGCGCGCCGCGTTTTGGAGCGTGGACGGGAATAGGCGAAAGGGGAAAGCGTCACGGCAGCACGGCGACGGGGTTCATCTGGGGTTGGGCGTCACTCCACGCCACTTCAACTGAGTTGGGTTAGGGGAAGGCGTCACCAAGCCCTTCCAAAAATGTCTTTGTGTGTGTGTGCGGCGGAGCGGCTGCTGGAAAGCATTTCCGTTTCATTCGACGGCGAAAGACGCTCCAGTGTTTGTGATTTGGACCATTTCCTTTGGGAAGAATTGTTCTCCTTCTTTTGCGGCCCGCCGCTGTTCTCCTTGACGCATCCGTCGCTTCTTTGAATCCTTTGAATGTTTGGCCAAGTACCAAACAAGGCGCCGTTTGGAATATGAAAATGTTTATTGGTCGTGCCGAGTCTTGCGGAGTTGAAAATAGCCCCCACCTTGTCACTCCGACGTCAGCGAGATGATCTTTGTGGAGGCACGACTCTTGTGCTTTGTGCAAGCGTCGCGCTCATCGAGGGGGGGCTTCTACTCCGCACGCCGCCAGGGGGTTCTTTTGCTTCCGATTGGTGCGGACTCTCTGGCGGCGCGTCGCAGACAGAGCGCGGCGCTGTCGGGGTCGACTGCTCGGGGTCGGGAGGTTAAAGCCGGCGACGCCCCCTCGGTGGCTGACGCGCTCGAGGCGGACGGGTGCCCGCAAAATGTGGCTTTTGTCTCGTGTTCTCGGTGACGGCGAACCACGGAGGCTTTGTTGTCGTTGTTGTTGGCGTCCGCATTGAGCATTTCTCCCAAGGACAATTTGACAGGACACAGTGCGCTTGATGTCCGCCGCCGAGATGGAGAGTGTAACCTTCCGGTAATAGGATGCTCCCGCCGGCTCACAATCTACTCAACCATCGCCGGCGGGGGGGGGGCAGAAAGATGAATTGATGGCGGGATATTAGAATGCGGCTCAACGGAAAGCACGGCGAGGACAGAGCGAGATGAGATGCCTTCAAGGATGATAATGGAAGCGCGCAGTCTGAGTGATGGCCGGGAGTGGCAAAGAAGACGAGCCAGGAAGGCAGGAGAGAGCCCCGGGTGAAATAGCGACTCATTGGGAGGGACGAGGGGCAAATGAGGAGGAAAAACAGGCTGCGGCTGCTCCGCTGACGTCCCTTTCGCAAGAGGGCCAAGACAACGGGGAATACGACTTGATGCGCTTGATGAAGTGTGACCGAGGACATGAGCGACAATCTCGTCAGCGCGTGCGAGTCCAGTCGCACATCCTCCCGGCCAGGCGCTGCGAGCATGCGCCGAAAGGTCATTTAGCTGTCGGGTGGCCCAAGTGGCAAAAAAATGTCAAAGCGAACCGGCGAAAGAGTCTGCCAATTGCGTTGGCGCCGGCAGGGAAACGACGACGCCCGGGGCCGTCTGCGGCCCCGGGCAGAAAGCGACCCCAGAACACGATTGACATTGTTGCTCTTTGGTTTGGCTTGTTTTGTTGTCGGAAAAGGACGCTAAGGCAAAGGGGGCTTCCATTGGGCTGAACTCTGCGGCCCCGCTCTTCCCCAACCTTCTCCGACTCGTCTGCCATCCCACTTCCCGCTTGTCTTTTCTTGATCTGCGTCCATTTTCGACTGCTTAGCGCCGCTTGTCGTTTGGGAGCATCTTCTTTTTTTTTCTCCTCTCTCGTCTTGTTTTCCGGTCTACGGGGAAATCCAAGGCGGCGAATAACTTTCAGATCATCAGTCAAGAACAAAAGCGGTCGCCAGGAGAGCGGAGCGGAGCGCCTTCTTCCTGCCAGGAAAGGCTTCTTGGCCTGTCTCTTTGCCAGCGAAATCTCGCTTTGGCTTGAAAGTCGGCGTATAGGAGGGAGCATTATTTGGGGGGGAGACGCAATGAATGAGCGCCATCGGTCTCACGAGACGGGCAGAGCGACAACAAATTGGCGGACGGACGGGTATACCCGCTGGTAAAAGGAGGAGGGGCCAAAACAACCGGCGCTTTGTGGTCATGACGTTTGCGTTGCGTTGCGGCGGAGGCGAGCGGGAGAAGGTCCCATGGTATTGCGCAACTCGCTGCCCAGATGGCAACTTGGGGTGCGCTTGATGAAAGTGGCACTTGTCTTCGTCACTCGCAACTCAATGGCCATCGAGATGATCGGCTTGCGATCGCCGACCTTGGTCAAAATGACGCTCGGTGCATGAACTTTGAGGATTTTGACACTTTGACGACAGTTGAGACGTCACCACGTGGGGAAAAAGTCTTTTTTGGGACGCCGGACCACTTTTGATTGGCTGTGCTGCTTTCTGGTAAAGGCAACCCAACGGACTGGACCATTTATATTCGGCAGAGGGTGTGCCCCCCCCCTCGCCCCTCCTCCAAACTGTTGTCATATTTCTTGCAGGTGGTTTTGAATGAGCTCCAATCGTGGGATTGACTCTCCTCTTTCAATTTGCGCAGGTCTGTCGGAAATGGTCTGAATTATTGAAGCGCCTCCGGGACTGCTAATGCGCAACCGCGCACCCCCACCTTTAATAATTCAAGCCTCATATTGATTGCGGCAGGACAAGCGAGCGCCTGCAAGCTTTTCAGCCGCTTCCCCAACAAATGCAACGCGCACTCAACGCAACGTTTGCCTTCGTGCCGCCGTTACTTTTGGCGATGGCGCTTTCCATCAAACGTTTCCCCCTTCGAGTTGGGCGGCTAACTGATATCGATGGCTCAGGAGATATTAACGTCGCACACATTTATTTTTGAAGCCCCTTTTAGGAACAAGCTTGCCGCTTAAAAAACAAAGAGAGAGAAACAAAGGCAGCAGCAGCAGGAGGAGGATGCAAGCATCCAGATTGGAGCCCAAAAGACTCGGTTGGTGGGTTTGAGGTCTCCCTCTGATGTTTTAGTGAACAAACCAAAAAAGAGCTGTCGCAAAATGCATCCCACAAAATCAGAGGGAGGATGTCGTTTGAACCGACAGCCGGCAAACGTGTTGCACCTTGAGGATTTGCAGGCGGCGGTGGGTGGCAGGCAGCCAAAACCCGTCGGCGGGGGTTGTCGTCAAGTACAAAAGTGCTTTGCCTCGGAGAATAATGCGAGCGGCCGGCGGCATTTTGGAAGGCGTAAAGCGCCTTGGCCAAAATCCACACCGAGATGCGTTGTTTCCTGTTTGCCACACAATCGAGCCAGGGACTTTCTCCAGAAATATTGGCAAGATTGGTCGCCATGGCTGCAGAGGAGCCATTTGTCAGGAAGAACGTTGTTCCCCAACGTTAGCATTGATGGCTCACGGCAATCGCAGTACTTGTAGCTGTCCATCAAAGGTAACGTTTGCCAAATTGTCGGACATTTGCATCCGCCTTGTGAATGCAAATCTGTGGGGGAAATCAATCCGTGGAAGGATGACTTTGAAGCTGCGCCTCATCTCACACAAAGACACCAAATGACGTTTGATGTGTTTTTTCTTTTCAGGTGAAGAGCGCAGCTTGCGCGTGTCTCGTTCCCGTCAAAGGCAGCCGTGCCGTTTGCATCACGGGCGGATGCAAAAGCGACCCGGACTCCAGAGCGCCCTCCCCGCCGCAGCGGGCCGGCGCTCGCTTTCGCGCCGGCTTATCTGCGCGTCGGGGCGGGGGTGGGGTGACTTGACGCGCCGGGCGGAGTCGCTGCTCGCCGAGATAAGAGCCGTGTCAGCAAACGGCTCGGTCTTAGCTGGGGGAGCTTCAAAATGAGCCATTTGCATTCTGGGTGAGTAGTGCGAGCAGGCGGGAAGGGAAGGGAAGGGAAGGAGTCCGACGTGCTCCTTGGGAATGACAAGTGGCTTTTCTCCTGACGTAGCGGCGGGATGGACCATGGCGGCGGCCCAAAGAAAAGTCCAAAGAAGCAGAGGAAGCAAGCTCAACGGCGAGGAGAGCGACCCCGAGACCTCTTTGAAAAGGTCTGGCCTGCGCGCGACTCTTTTGCTGAGCGAACTCGAAGGCCTTCCGTTGAGCGTATTTGCCCGTGCTCGACCTCAGCTGGATTCGTTGCCCGAAAGCAAGCAGCAGGAGATCCAAAGGGCCCTCCACCTTTTCTCCTTTGGACAGACTATGCCCAGGACGCTGCAGCAGGCCACGCAGCGCGCCTACGACTTCTGGCGCACGCAGCCCGTCCCCAAACTTGGTGTGTATTTGCAGTCCTCGCCCATTTCAAAGTCATTTCTATTTCATGACGTTCCAATCCTCCACCTTTCTTGATGACCTTTTTGACCTTTTGAAAGGGGAACTCCGATGGAATTTCTGTTTCCATTTTGTGAAAACGGCTCAAGGCCGCTCTTGATTTTCCGCCCCCCTCTGCCCGTCGTCTTTCTTTGAACTTGCGCGAGCAGGTGAGACGGCGATGGGCCGCGGCCAAATAACGGCGGGCGAAGCGGGCGCACGGGAGGAGCCTTACACGCTGCCTCGGGGCTTCTCCTGGGACACTTTGGAGCTGAGCCGCCCTTCCGTGGTATGCCGCCCGTCACGCTCGGCAAAAGTGGGGAAAGTTTTCCCTTCCGCGAGTGGGCTTTGCTTCCACTGCGAGCTTAAAGGCAAATTGCTTCTCTTCCCCCCCCGACCCCCTCCCCTCCCAATCTTTTCAGATGCAAGAACTTTGCACGCTGCTCAATGAGAACTACGTGGAAGACGACGACAACACCGTCACGCCCGACTTTTCGGCGGACTATCTACGATGGTACCGCCGGAGCCCGCTGTCACCTTTCACTCTTTTTTTGGGGGGTTCTATTTGAGAATTTCTCAGAGCAGGTGCCGAGGGCAGAACGTCCATGCAGCTTGACGTTCGAACATCACAAGCAGCGACGTTCCACGCCGTTGCATCTTTCATTCCGTCTCGTCGTGACAACCTCAGCCGCCGCCGCCGCCGCCGCCGCCGCCGCCGCCACTCTTCTCCTTTTCTAGCCCTTCTATCGGCTACATCAATGCTATCGATACCTTCAGAGACTACTTGCATGCAAAACCTGATATTGCTCACGATGCATAATCAACATTCCCCCGGGGACCCCCTTGCCGGCTAAAGAGGCTAAATTGATTCCACCTCTAAAGGCGAAACCGCCCTGAAGGTTTCCGCGCGTTCATCTCGCACGCGCGTTCTCGCTTTCCCCCGTCAGGGTCTTGCAGCCCCCAAATTGGCTGGCCCAGTGGCACTGCGGCGTCAGAGTGGAGTCCAATCAGAAGCTGGTGGGCTTCATCGCCGCCGTCCCCGCAGATGTGCACGTGTATGACGCGTAAGTCTGAGCGGCGCCGGGCGGGCGCAGGCCTCCGTCAAGGTTGAAAACGTCGCTCGCTCTGCAGGGAGAGGCGGATGGCGCAGGTCCGATTTCTGTGCGTGCACAAGAAGCTGCGCCTCAAGCGAATGGCCCCGGTTCTGATCCGCGAGCTCGCCAGACGCGTCCGGCGGCAGGGCGTCGGCCAGGCGGTGTACGCGGCGTCCGTGGTGCTGCCGACGCCGCTCGGCTCCTGCAGGTACCCGAGAGGCCAACGCTAAGACGCAACGCATGTTTGTCGCCGACATCGACATGCTGGGGGGGGGGCCCGTATTCCTCTGATTCTGATCCTCCCCTCAGATTGCACCATCGCCCTCTGAACCTCCGCAAGCTGCTGGAGGTCCAGTACCCCGGGATCCGAGGAGACATGCCCCCGCAGAGAGCCCGCAAATTCTACCGCCTCCCAGAAGTTGGTGCACGCTGCCCCCCGCAGGCGGCCACTCTGAAGCGCCTTTCAAGTTTGGGAGGGGGAGGAAGTCTATTCCCCGCCATGTTGATTGTCTTCCAGAACACCCGGACGGCAGGTTTGCGGCCCATGACCGCAGACCACGTTGAGAGGATGCGTGGGCTTCTCCAAGCGAACCTCGGCAAGTTCCACCTCAAGGCCGGCTGGTCCCGAGAGGAAGTGGCGCACTGGCTCTTGCCCAGGGAGGGTGTGATTGACACCTACGTGGTGGAGGTCGGTCGGTCGGTCGGTCGGCATCAGTATCGGTCACCCCGATCAAGCGGCGGCCCCGGTCATAACGCGGCGAGGACTTCCTGGCGCTCGCAGGCCGACGACGGCGCGCTGAGCGGAGCGGTGAGCTTCTACGGGATCTCCTCCAAGGTGCTCAACCACCAGCTCCACGCCGGCATGAGAGCGGCCCACCTTTTCTACGTCGTGTCGGCTGCCGGCGGCGACCTCGTCCAGCTGGCGCAGGACGCGCTGGTCCTGCTCAAATCCGTGAGTGGCTCGCTCGCTCGCTCGCTCGTTGAGGAAGTTACGAGACGACTTTGATTGAGGCCAGACGCACGTTTCCAGCGTTGTGTTGAAAAGCCTTTTTTTTTTTTTAAATGACAGAAAGGATTTGACGTCGTCATTGCTGCCGATGTGATGGATAACAGCGGTTTCCTGGAGAAGCTCAAGTTCCGTTCCAGCGGCAAGTGGCTTCATTACTACTTGTACAACTGGAGCTGTCCCAGACTGAGGTCGGACCAGGTACGCTGCAAAGAAAACAAATGAAATGAAAATGAAAAGGGTCGCCGCCTTTCCAGGAATGCAAAAACAAGAAAAAAGAACGTTGATCCGAAATACCTGCCACGGAAGACGACGGATAAAAGACGGGAAATGATGTGCCGTCCAATGTTAGATGCTTTTTTTTATGATTTAGCGTGAAATGTGAACCTCCCAACGGCGTCCTTTGTGTTTTTCCTCAGGTGGGCATGGTGCTACCCAACTAACCCATCCAAATGGAGGATCCCGAGTGAGCAGTACCCAGCTGCAAAGGCAAGAACGTGCGTGTGCGCTCGTGTCATCAGAAAAGCAAACCAAGATCAAATTCCTTTCGTGGAAATATTTGTCATGAAACATTGTTTATTTGCCGGCATTTTGTGTGACGACAGTGAAGGATGACAATTGGCGCGGCAGCAAATTGAATAAACACGATAAGCACTTCTGTTCGTGTGCAAGTGTGAGTGTGTGTGTGTGTTTATCTCTGTGGGCTTCAGTTGAATTCACGTCATCTCTGATGACAAGCAGTGCGTGCATTTGATAAGAGGACGCGATCATGAATCATCCTGCCCATTTCACATTTAAGTCTCAACGATGGTGCACAAAGCAAATGAACGTCATTTCAGGGATGGAGGGTGTCATAATTGTCAGCAGGCAAGGTTCACGTTTGTGTGCTTTTTAATAGCAATGCGGCAGAGCCAAAAGACATGCGGTGGGTGCGCTCGCTGGAACGGTTACTTCCTGCAACTCCCCCTGTCAATTAACTGAAGTAGGACATTTCACAATACAACCTTTTAGAAAGCACCACTCATATAATAATAACAACCTAGAGACTCGGTGCACATTGTGATGCAAGTTTTTGTGCGGTGTGCAAACACCTCCTCAAAGCAAACAGCAGTGGTCGCTGTGACCTCACATTCAACCAACGTTGCGTTGTTTTTTTTTTGTGGTTATTGTTTCCCACTAGCAGCCTGAGCCGCATTAGCCACATGACCTGTTTAGCATGTTTTGTTTTTTACAGAGCACCACACACAGACAAATGTCACGTATGTCTGAAAAACGAGTCGGACAATTACGCTCTCAGGCTAAAGTACACTTCATTCAAAAATGTCTTTGCAAAGGTAAGAATTGGGATCCACCGCTCACTTCTTGTTCACACGCAACTTGAATTGAAGTGATAATGGCCCTGTAAGCGAGCCTGTAACACTTGGCTTAATATTAACATTCAAAAAGGACAGTTGGACTATTTTCAGCACCTGAAACATTTCGAAAGAAATGGTAGCTAACGCCGACCTAGCAAAATCAACAGTGACCAACAGTTAAATGGAGCGCAGACTGGCTTTTTGTTTTTTAATCAAATATTACGTTTCTACCAACTGTGTTGTGTGTTTCCATTTGAAATGTACATATATTCGTCATATTTTCTATATCTATTTGTGCTCGATGCGCAGATGTTATGGTTTGCCCCAAATTAAACTTTGCGTTTGTTTTGTCCCGAGCCGGGAATCGATCATCTCGAGACCGACGCCGGTTTGCAACATTTCCGGGTGTTCCTGAACGCAACACGGCCCCCCGCCTCCGACGGCGTGAGCCAATCAGAAGCGAGAACGCGATTTGTGTCGGAGCTGGCTGCAAAACTGCCGAGCGACTGCTTGCCGCCTGCCTGCCGCCTGTCGCTCGCTTCTCGACGTCAGCACCGCACGCAGCAAGAGGCTCTCACCTCACCTCCGCTCCGGTGGGGGGCACGAACAAACAAAAAGTGTTGCTTTTCGACTTATTTGAAGAAAGCCTGTTTTTCTCATTTGGATTGTTTCGATCAGTCCGTCGCGTGGTGGCCACCATACGGACCTCCCTTCGTAGAGTAGCTCGCTGGTCAACGTTTGCGTTGTTTTTTTTAAAAAAAAGTTTGCTTTTAAAGTTCCATTTTGCACACACAATCTTCCGACTAATGTGTCAGCTGACGTGTTTTGTCTGACAGCTCCCACCTACATCGGCGGCGACCTTCATTGCAGGTATGTTCCCGATCACTTGTTGTGTCTTCACCGTCATGAGTAATGGGCGCGTCACTACATTTTGGATTTGGTTGTCTTGTGGTGGTGGAATCGCGTGAAAACGCCGCACTGCCCTGACTCAACCGGTTGCAGCAATAGTTTCCTTCCTTAATCGGCATATTCTCTCCGCGTTCCGGTCGTTCGTTCGCTCGCTCGGTCGGATGCCTTCTACCGTAATCTCGCGTGTAGTGCGCAACACTGACTTGCCCGGAGTGATGTCGGAGTCTGTGAGGCTTTTTGTCCACCCTTAAAGGGTCGTTGCAAAGCCCCCCCTGTTGAAAAAGAAGTTGCCGTGTGCTGCTTGTACCTCTTCTGCACGGTCCCTTGGTTGGCCTTCTGTGAGAATGCAGTTGGGGGAGGGGGGCGCGGGGCTGTTAAACACCTGTAAAAACAAAGAACTCCGTTGGGGAGGAAGAGTTTTGCAGAAGTCTTTTTTCAGCACGGCAGTTAGAAATCCAAAGCATGTGTTTACTTGAGAGAGAGAGTCTGCTGGGACATGTCAACGAATGCGTTCCGTATGACCGTTGACAGCGATGCCACTTTGTGCTCCAAGATATAGCGAGGATGGCCTCCGGATGTGACATGGGCTTCATCCATAAGTTGCCTGACTTAAAAAAAAGAGAGAGAGAGAGACCGTGGCCAAGCAAGGATGTTGCTTTGCTGAGCGTCATCCAAATGCGGCATCGAGGAGCACTTGAGTTGGTCTGGAATGAAGAGCCCATCCTTGAGCTGGAAGCGGCGTGCCTTTCCGTCGGCCTCTTGACTTGCGTGTCAGTGCATCGTGCCCTCGCGCGGCCTCGTGTTCCCGTACGGCACATGAAATGGCTCCGCTCAAGGCAGCAAACGGAAGGCCGGAAACCGAGGACAAAGAAGCCGGTCTTGTCCCGAAATAGAGCAAATCACACCCGGCGCTCGCAGCGCCGTTGACTTGGCATGACCGTATTTTGTCCAACAGATGTTTTGCCTCCATTGTTGTCCGCCGAAAGGGCACAACATCAAATCAGCGCCCCGTTCCTCCACCAGGAGAGAAAATGACAGGTGGCGCCCCCCATCGGTTGTTGTGATACATGGCACGGTGATGCTGGTGGTCTTTGCGCATGCATCCAAATGTTGGAGCTTGAAAGTCGATTCGAATTGTCCCAGTTGTTGCGGTGCCCTGCCCTGCGACGACGAGGCACTCTAAAAAAGAAAAGCAGGTCAGTGGCGTTTTGATGAGGCACTCTTGCCGAGCGCGGGCCCGATGAACCGGGGCCTGGTTGTGTCAACCGGCTTACGGCCGACTGGCTTCGTTCATCGGGAGTTCTGGTAAAACGGCTTTGGGGGAATACGAGTACAGAGCGGTGGATTAGTCTGGGGCCCTGTTCCCCCCTTCCTGTCCTGCGACATCACGCTTGGCCCGCATGGCAGCCTGGAGACACAAAGCCGTCACATCCACCCCCACCCACAAAGGCCCGTTCTCTTTGGCCTACTTCCCGTCTCCTTTCCCTTCACGGGGTGGACAGTATACACACCATTTCACCCCCCATTTTATTTATTTATTTTGTGGGGGCTCCTCCTCCCCTTCCTCCTGCCCCTGCAACCCCCGCTGCCTGCCTTTTGCTCTCACTCTTCGCCAGGGGAGAGCTGAGTCATGTGCCATTTGGAGCAACACCCTTTTCAAGCATTCTCCATTTCGGGGGCAAGTGTGTGTTCCAGCCCACGTCTGTGGTGAGCAGCGAGCAGGTCGGATCCTTCCAGCACCGTACGTGCTTCGCCATTGCTTTTGAACGCAAAGCGCAGCGACCGGTCCCTCGGCCGATTGTTGTTTGGGGGCGCGGCTTGCAAACGCCGGCACCAGTCCGCCGCCCTGCTGGCATATTCGCTGGCTTGAAGAGCTTGTCTGGACGACGGCGCCCAAGAGTTGACTCGACTGCAATTTATGGCTTTTGCCCCAGAAGTCCCAGGCGCGGCCATCCCTCCATCCCTCTCTCTCTCTCGTTTCGCTCCTCTCCTCTCCTCTCCATGTCTGTCGTTGGTCTTCCCCAGCAAAAGGAAGTTTCCCTTTTGCTGGGGAAGAATGTGTCAGGACCTGACTGCGTCCTCTCTTTTTGGCGCCTCCACGCCGTTTGCCGGAAGGTCCTTTGGAGATTTTTGTGGGCCTGACAAGAAATGGCGTTGAGGGCTCGTTTGGAAACGTCCTTGCACCTTTTGGAATGCGGCCGACGCATTTCAGAAATCCGACGCACCTCTTCAAGCCTTGCTCGTTAGAGGAACAGCAACTGGGACGGTGACACCCCCCCCCCCCTGCCCCCATAGCCAAGATGTTGTTTTTTCTTTGAAGAAAGCACAGTTTACGAGTGGGCGTCACCGGCATTCCTTTTGGCCCGTCGGCCGGCCGGGTGGGCCTTTGTGGGTGCAATTGCAACCCCCCCGCAGCACCCGCCCCACCTGCTTACAAAGTGGCGCCTTTCCTTTTCAACCTTGGCCCGAGCGGCATCCACACCTGCGCCACAGTCAGCCAACGGCGCTGCGGTTCGCTCGCCTCTTATCCTCTCATCTGACATTCTTGTCAACCTGTTGCGGCTTGCCGCCTTGCCGCCGCCGCCTCCTTCGCGTTGCCTTCTTTGGCCTGCAACTCAAATGCTTTTGGAAAGTGGACTTCCTGACTCGCGTCGAACTTCCACGCGCATGTCCGTCGGTCGCAAGCCGCGCAGGCCTTTCGCGTTTCCTCTTCGGCGGCCCCCTTGGAAGAGGCCTGCGGACATTTCCGCGCTTCGTCCCTCGTCCTCCCGCCGCCAGAAAGGAGTCCCCGGTGGGCAAGACGGGGTCGTAACGGCGGCGACTTGAGCTTGCGCTCGCTGGCGTGCCCTCAAGGAGCAGAAATAGCAATTTGCCGGTCAAACCGGTCCAGCCGCATAGCGAGCGGGGCGAGCGAGCTTGTGGAAGCCAAGTCGGGCAACCGACCGACGCCGTTGTCAACGGCGGGTCCCGCTTTGGGATTTTCTCCAACGTATGACTGACTTTTGGGTGGCGGCTGCTTCAAAGAACGACTTCCCAAAGCGAGTCGCGTCGCGTTGGCTCTCCTGGCTGAGCCTTTTTTTGCCTTCTTCAGGCAGCATACCAGTGACATGTGAGCAAGGCCTTCCCAAAAGTCAGCAAAAGAAGTCGGCTTCCTTTGACATGCGTTTGCTCGTTTTCACGATGCCAGCCGAGCCGAGCCCTCTGCCAAAACCATATTTGGTGGTGAAACAAGCACCCACAAAAGTGTCGACGTGTTGCTCTTCAGGACCCGCCGCTTTGACGCGGGGGCGGGGGGGTTTCGTCGTGATTTTGGAGTCTTTGGGGGGGTGCGTCAGCGCTAAAGTTCGCTGCGCCCCAATTTTCAACCCCAGCGTTGTATCAGAACGTTTTTGGAGGACCGCATATCGTCCGCCCCGTCGAAAGGCCGCTCGCTGTCGTTGTTTGTCGGGTACTGCCGCTGATTGAAGCCAGACCAGGCCCACTTCTCCCACTCTGTCCCACAAGTGAAAAAAAACCAAATCCCATTGGATGCCAGATGTGGCCGCCTTGCGCGTTGAAGTCCGCGTTTGGCCGCAGGCTCGCGCGTCGCCGCCGCGCCAACAACGCGCTTGCTTGGCGAATCCCAAATCTACCGTTGCTGCTCTCCGACATTGCAATCGCGTCCGCGGGAAAGCGGCGCGGCTTGATCCGGGCTGGGTTTTGTCAAGCGGGGGAGGATTCCAAGAGGCCAGGGTGGAACGCGTTTCAGAGCTTTATTGCTCTTGGCGTTCTGGCCCGTCTCCACCGCCCCCGACAGGTGGCCTGGAGGAGTCTGCGCCAGATTTCGTCAAGCTCAACTTGTGTCGCAACAGAAAATGTTCTGGCGCTACGCTCGTCGCGAGCACGCTCAAGTTGCAGTCTTTGAGCGACACAAGTTCAAAGGCCGCTCGGACAATTGATGTCTCTCGTTTTTGTTTTTTTGCAGCGCTGTCATTTTGATGGAGTGAGGCGCGGCTTCCGACCGATTTGGTGGATCGGCAATCGCCGTCTCGGCATCCGCTGCCCGACCTTCATCGTGGTCGTCATCATCATCCAAGCGGCCGAATGGATGCCGCGGACGCCGTCCGGAGCTCCGCCCCGGAGACCAAAGCCGAACGGATCGCCCGCTACAAAGCCGAGCGCAGGCGGGAGCTGGCCGAGCGCTACGGCGCCCCTGACGAATTCGCCTCCAAGTACGTCCGCAGTCGGGAGAGGAAAATGGCGGATTCCTCCCAAACGGCGGCCAAGGAGGAGGAGGAAAAACGGGAGGACGGCGGCTCGGAGCAAACGGACGCCGGGAGAGGCCCCAAGAGTCAAGACGATGTCAAAGCGGATTGCGGCATGGGGGAAAGCGCCTTCCTGAAGCGGGGCACTCGCGGGACTTCTCAAGCACAAGTTGAGCCTTCCGACGAGACCTCAAGCGATATGAGGTGAGTTTGTTTCTTTTGTCGTCGGCGGCCTTCGTTCCACCCAAAATACTTTTGGGATCAAATGACAGGCTGAGATTGGCCCCCTAATTTGGCTCTTCTTCTCAAAAGCTGTGCTGATCTCCGCTCCAAAGCACAGCAACAGGCTTGCATCGCCAAATGTTTGGGGGGGGGGGCGTGCTTGCCAAACGCAAACGTCGGTGGCGGCCGACATTGCAGCTGACAACACAAGAAACAAACGAATCGTGCGCACTTTAAGACTTGTTGGTGTGGCGTTTCCCAAAGTTGAACGAGGAACGGCGCAGACGGTGCCCGCAATGACGGGCACATTTATTTCAGGTGATTGCTCAACGCACCTCCACATTTGGCCCGGCGCCTTGACCGCGTCCCGGCAAAATGCGACGTTGCGCAACGGCGAAGCCTGGGCGTCAACACATCTGCTCGCATTTCCTAAAGTGGCCATGTACTGGGAGCGTTGTTTATTTTGCCGCGCCGCGCCGCGCTTTCCTGCGCGCACATGCCAGAAGCTCCTCCCGTTGGACTTGGAAGATTTTTCCGAGCGGTCGCATTGGCCGGAGCGCAACGTGTTGAGTCACGGCCCCGCGGGTGTTTGAGCCGCAATCGCAGATTCCGCAATGCACGCATAGCTCGACTTGTCTCTTCTGGATGGGGGGGGGGGTGTTGTTGAGACATCCTTGGGAGCCTGCCGGGAGAGCGTCACCACAATTCTGCCAAGACTTCATGCCTGCCGGTTAATCAAGGCCGATATTAGGAGAAGCGTGATTGATGAGCCGCCGACTTTGGTTTTGTTGTTGTTCTTGTGAATCCGAGCAAGATGCGTCCCAACACGACGCGCTTGCGGTAAAGGCTCGTCAGGGAAGGATGCTCCCACGGCTACTATTCCCTCAGCTGTGTGAAGCCGCACCTCTGTGACCGGGACATCTGCCGCACTTGGCCGCCGTTCACTTTTGCACAGCGTTCGACTTTTTGGGCCCGTCGAATGGAGTGCAGCGATGCCCCCACACCCCAGTTGACTCACGTGATGACAGCCATGCGCATAATTACTGGCCCTTGTATGGCGAGATGTTTGCGGGCCCGCGCGCCCAAAATAGCACCGAGGAAACGGGAGCGCCGTTACCCCAGCGATCATCCAAACTTGTCCGTTCGCAGCTTTATCAGCGCCAAACAGCCGTCCGTCCTTCTACGTGCGGCGCCACACAACACGCACACACGTGCGTGCGTGGTCAACGCTCTTGTCTAAAATTGGGCATTTTGGGCATGATGCTCGGCGATAGATTTGGAGCGTCTTAAACGTCCCAGCGGTGCGGCGGGATGCCACCCGAGGCAGCAATTGAAGTCCAGAATGGTTGTACTCACGTTTGGGTTTTGTTCTCGTCGTGTCACGCCATGATCAGTCTGGCGTGTCGAAGTGATTCTTTTTTTTGGGGGGGGGCGTGTTGACGCATTGTCGCTCGGCCCCAAAATAACAAGAGAAGCCGTTCCTCCAAAGTCCTCCTGACACTTTTTCTCCGCTTTCCTCGCGTGGCTTCCCACCTTTGCTGACATCATCTGAAATAGGACAAGAGGGGGGCAGTGCAATGAAAGTGCTTGATGGATGACTCACTTAGCCTGAATGGAATGTTTAGCTTTCCTCACTTGGCGCCCCCCCCCTCCTTTATGTATGGAGCCAGTGGCTGCGGCTGAACTCCTTCGTCACGATCACAAGCTTTTGCTTTTGCTTTTCTTTTTCCATACGTATTCAAAGGGGGTGTCTGCCTGCCCAAACATTATTTGGAGAAGGTCTGTTTTTCTCTGGCTTTTTTGTCCCCACGCCAAGCCCGAGCGGTCTTTCCTCGGTGACCTCTGACCCCGCCCGGCTGGCCGCCACCACCGCGCGTGATTGACTTCAACGCGGGGCGCGTCTGGCCCCTCCTCCTGTTACATCACTGCCGCCGTCGGCATCCATGTTTAACGACGCTAGCTTCAGTCAGACAAAGCTCTTTGTGGATGCCCTGCTATATTTTGGGGTGGGGGGGTGCAGTTTGCATGATCATGATCTGTCATCACTTGAGGGAGCTCATGCGCCTTCTTGCTCTCTCTCCCCCCCCCCCCCTTAGGCATCTGGGCGCCGATGACACGGACGAGTCCAAGGGTAAGAAGAATGCAACGTTTGTCCTCTCCCCCTTTGCAGCTGGCCTCCCTTCTGCCTCGATACGTTGACGCGGTTGCGAGAAGGTGTTTTGGCCCTGCTCAGCTCCAATGCGAGCTCACGCGCCGTTCGAGGGGGGAGTCTGTTCGGTCCCGGCCGGCTCCACTCGTCAACCCAAATCGGGGACGTCCACCTGAGACGTGGGGCTTGAACACGAAGGTGGCGTCCAAACGTGAAACGCCCTCTCGCTGTGATTTCTTTCAGTTGACCGCAAGACTTGCGACAGGCTGACTTCTAGCGCCGAGATGTCTCAAAAGGTAAGCACTTTTTTTTTGTTTATTTACTTACAGCATGTGAACGCAGTGCTGCGTTTTTTGTTTTGTTCCACGTAGCGCACTTTGTGTAAATGGAGTGGAGGAAGTGACAATCAAGCAAACGTGAAAAGAAAGAACTGGCGCGAGTTAGCGGCAAGACTTACTTGCAATCGGCGAGCTGATTTTCCACTGCAAGCCGAGACCGCTGCCTCGAGAGCAAATGGAGCCGTTCCAAGGCGTCCCGGGACGCACCTGCTTACGCACTCGGCCGCCAAAGGCGCCGTTGACTTTTTGAATTTGGAGCGAGTTTGGGAGAGCCCGAGCGCCTCGCTCCACCACTGAGCTTTTTCACCTCACGTCCGACCGCACACGGAAATAACAACGGAAAGCAAAGTGGGGCAAGGAGTGCGCCGGCACGGCTTTATCTGCTTGCGAAATCCCTTTGCCCGGCCGGGACGCCCTTTGAACTCTGATCAGCGGAGCCAAGCCGCTACCTGGCTGAGACGAAAGGGCGCGGCCCTCGCTTTTGACGTCTCCTTCTTTGAGGGGGAGGGGGCGTTGCGATTTCACAGCCGCCATTCTGAGCAGCCGCGGCGGGCGGGCTTCTCACGCTTCCTTTTGTGTCTTTCGTCGCAAAGGATCAGCGGGATGCAAGCAGCGGCCCGGTGAAGCGTCGGCAAGACGACCACGACGACGACGGTGGCGATGGAGAGGAAGCCCCGAGCCGGTAAAGATTGCTGAGCCTGTGGGAGCATTTCCTCTTGCTGGGCACTCCCCTCACCCCCCCTCCCCCAACACGCACTCATTGGCAACTATAATGTGACGATCCAAGTCGATTCATCGTCATTGCTATTTGGCCGCCTTTGTTGCGTCATGTCAAGACATCTTGTATTTTGGGGGACTGACAAATGGTTCTTCATCACCAGTTTTAGCGGTCCCAATTTCGCCGCCTTGTCCGATCAGAATAAAGCGTCTCGCTTTGAAATCAAGGAGCGCACCAACTCTGGGCCGGGAAGTAGATAACGGGGGGAGGTCATTGCAGGCCATCAAGCGCTGCGTTGCGTCCGCAGCAAATAACCCGAGCGCCCGGACCGCCGCCAAGAACTTTGTACTCGGCCTTTGTTTGGTTTTTTTGGAAGCTCATCGTCATCGGCGGTAACGCTGCTCTGCTGTGGGCGCATCTGAAGGGAACTGCACGGAGAGGTCCGCTCCCTTCCGCCGATATTTGTGCAAATCTGCCGTCCCGCTTTTGCAAAGGGAACGCCAGCTTTTTCCTCTCCCCCTCACGGCCGCTCTCGTTTCGACGGTGACGCCGGTCGAACGGCAGCCGCGTCTTGCATCGTCGTTGCGGCAACTTTGCCCCGCTCCCGCCACGAATTTCTCCTTTTGGGCTTGCGTCATTCCAAAAGGCTCCACCGGGACGCGCGTCGGCGCCGGGCGGCGTGCCAGCCAGGCAGGCTTGGCTCTGGCGTTCTTGTCCTCATTAGGACTGTTTGCAGGCAGCGCGCCCCCGCCCCTGCGCCGCCGTTGCCGAGTGCCCGTTCCTGCGGCGCGTGGGGTGATTCATTAGCGAAGCGGCGGGAGGAATTTCTGTACGCCGTGCAACTGCCTAAGCAATAACAGATGCTGCCAGAGCAGAAAAGGGGGCTGAAGCTCCCTGCCCGCCCGACGGCCCCCCCCCCCCCCCCTCTGCAGTCTTTTCCGATGCGTCGTCATGTCTCGGCAGCGATCTTTCCATTGAAGCGGCTCACGCCAGAGCTCACGTCTTTCCCGTGGCTTGCGTCTCTCCACAGCCGAGAAATGCAAGAGGAAGACGCCGTCCAGGTGCCTTCGTTGAAGGAGCGCCCCCAAGAAGCCAGGGTGGGTTTGCCGACGTTTGCTTTGAAGCCTTGCGCGCGGCGCGGCGCGCGCGCGGCGCCCATGTCTCGGCGCGTGCTTTTCTTCCCCCCCGGGACCTCAGCGGATTGCCTTTCCAATCGGCCGCCGCACCGACGGATTCACGCGGACGGACGGACGGATGGACGGCGTAATTGGTTGCGTGACCTCTGAACTCCAGCAAGACGCCCGCTGCGCTGTTTTTTCTAAAAAAAAAAAAAAAATGGACTCGAATTGAGACTGTCAACTCCCCTCTGAAAACTAATGCTGAAAAATTTGCGCTGCAGCCGTGGGTCTGTTGTAATCCCGCGTCACTGTCAGGCTGCAGACGGCCCCCCCCCTCCTGCCCCCCCTTTCATCCTGTGCCGGCACCTCACTCATATAACCCACTAACCCAGGAACTCTGGAGTTACTGAAGCAGAGAGCAAGCGAGAGAGACTCCATTGTTGCGGCTTTTTGTTGACTGTTCCCTCAACGTCTGTCTGTTGTTTTCTGCAGGCGCCCCCGCTGCAGCGGCAGGACTCCGGGCCAAAAGGCATCAAGGGCATCCTGAAGAAAAGCCGCTCCACCAGCGTGGAGTCTGACCAAAGCGAGGGCGCGACGCCGCTCCCGCGGAGCGCCGTCGCGCCCGGTGGGCCCGAGAGCCCAGACGCGGAGGGTGACCGTCGGCCGGACTCGGAGGACAATGCCGACAGCGGGGAGGAACACCGGCGAGACGACGACGACGACGACTCGTGTCCGGACGACGGCGCGGACAGGGGCGACTTCGGCGGCAGCTCGGAGGAGATGCGCAGCCCCTCGCCGGACGAGAGCCTGGACGCCACGTCCTCGGAGGACACCGGGGAGGGGGACAGCTTGGACGGAAGCCGGGGCTCCTCCACCAAACACAGGTCCCGGAATCCTACTCGTAATCTGCAGCGTTTTCACCCAAAATGGCTTTTCCAATCGTTGACGTGCGCTTCTCAGCGCCGGTGTCATGCAGCCGTCTGCGCGTCTGCCATGTGGACGACCGTTGAAGCGTCACCACATTTGCTGACCGCGGCCCAAATGGCTGCCCATCATCATCATCATCATCATCATCATCGTTGTGAGAAATCGCAATTGGACTTTTCTGCCTTTTGTCCTGCGGTTTCAGACTCGCAGAGTTCAGCGGCGGGGACGGCGAAAGGAGGGAGCGCTCAAAGAAGCCCCAGCTGCCGGAAGGGATTCAGACGCCGCTTGCCGATCGCTTCACCCGGCTCCACGACGCCGAGAACGCCTGGAAGAAAAAGGTGTCCCCCCCCCCCGTTTGTTTTTCTTCTCTCCTTCATGGCAAAACACGACGTGAGCCCTGAGTTTCGGTTTCGGCTAAACAGCTTCAGAAGCGACTTTTGTCCGCGACGGGGTCCCCCGAACCTTTGCATGTGGAAAAAGACAAATGTCAAATTGCAAAACATCCTCAGTGAGCAAAGCGCCGAGGGGGCGCTTTGAACAGGAGCAAGCGACGGCAGCCAGGCGGCTCAAGCGATCTCGAGCGCGCACCCGTCCCCCCCCCTTGGATTTCCTGTCCTCCTCGCTCACGCACTTGCTCCATTCTAATGTTTTCCTGTGCTCACCCCCCCCCACTTTTTCCTCCCGCCACCTTTCCTCCCTGCTGCCCCCCCTCACATCTGTCGCTCCCTAGCACCAGACTCCACCCCTTTTCTCTGACTTTGCATCCTGCCCGTCAACCTTTGCCGGTGTCCCGAGGTGAGTGGACAGCACGTGTGGCGCCCCCCCCTCAAAAGCGCCGAAGCCCGCCTAGCGCCTTTCAGGGAACATTTTGGACCAGTTCTTGTTTTGGTGACGGCGCCGTCACCAAAAAGCGCAGCGTGTCGCCGCTCAAAGTCAAATCACGTTGGCGGGCGACTTTTTCTTTCAAAGCGGCGAAGGTGCGGCCGCACGCTGCCCCGAGGGAGGGCGGAGACAAATGCAGCGCCACGCCTTTTTGTCTCCGCCTTCTCCGTTCAGGGTCACGTCGCCGGTCCCTCCCTTCCGTTGCCTGCGGACATTCTCACAACGCGGCTGACACGCAAGCGCTTTATCGAGGTCGCCGTTGTGAAATGTTTCGGGGAAGCTGGCCCAAAAATACAATCCAAAAATTGGCCAATCGTGATTTCCAAAATGCGCCCCCGCTCACGCAAAAAAGCGAGTGCGACTTCCACGCGGTGCGTGTCGGCCTGACGAAATGTGTTTCTCCGAACGGCAACGCGTCGAGCTCGGTCTGACCGCCTCTTTGTGCTCGCCGCCTTGTATTGCGCAACTCAACGATGTGGGACGCATGCCCGCCAAAAGGTCGGCCGGCCCCTCGTCGCCGCAATTAGGCCTCCGTAGCTCACGAGGAAGGAAAGGCCGGCCGACTTTGCTCGACTCAATCATTGATCACGTGATTTGATCATCGGGTGGCAACGGCCCCGTTGCTTTACTCAGCTGTTTACTGACCAGTTGTGACTGTGAGCTCGATCTGTCGCTGGAGGTCTCTATTCATGCAAAGTGGGTCTGACCCCCCCACCCCCCCCTCCCCCACAACCATTTGAGCAGAAGTCCGGCGTGGATGCGTCGCCCAAGATGTCGCTGGCTGAGAGGATGAAGATCCTCAAGGACAAAGAGGAGCAGTGGAAGAACAAAGGCAAAGGAGCGGCCAACGACTCGGTCCAGTTCACCGTCGCCGGACGCATGGCCAAGAGAGGTGACGCCGCCGAGACGGGACGGGACGGGACGAGGCCAAGCTCCTCCCCTGGCGCCGACAGACAAGCGGCCGCGTTTGCATTTTGAGCGTCCGCCATCTTTCCCCAGGTCTCGTGTCCGAAATGGGCAAGGGCGAGTCCCGTCTCACTCCCGTCAAGAAGTCCAACGCCGCCGCGCCCGCAAAGCCACTGGAAGGTGAGCGATGCCGGCGCGTCTCAAACGCCGCCGCCGCCGCGTGCTGACGCGTGCTGGCGTGCTGACGGTGTCGCTCTGCTCCAAAGAAATCTCCAGTCGCGCCGACGTCAAGGTGGAAGGAGACAAAAGGCTGGACAAGCTGGAGTCCTTCCTGGACAAACTTCACAGCCAAGGTGCGCTCGCTCTTCCATTCCATTTTGGCCACTCCTCCTCAGACGTGGATTTGCCAGAGCCCGATTTGCACCCTCAGGCGCGAGCAAGAGCGCGACGCCCACCATCCACGTGACGGCGGAGGCCGAGAAGGAAGTGATGGCCCCGGACGACGACGAGACCTTCGGCAACTTCTACGCGTCCGTCTCGCCCTCGGCCCTGCGGGACGTGGTGGTGACCGAGGAGGACCTGAGCCACGTCCGGGCCGACGCGCCCAAGTGGGTCCGCCGAGGAACGATGGCGGGGAGGGCCGCCGCTGACCCCCTGCCGTTCTTCCTCAGGCTCACGTCGGCCGTGGCCCAGCACAGGCGCGCCGTGCGACCCTACAGGAAGAACCGAGGCTCCAGGAACCCTCTGAGAGCGCTGGCCGCCCGCAACGACATCCGCCGGGCGTACACCGAACAGAGGCTCAACGTTGCCAAAGTGGAGAGCAAGCGGATGCAAGTGGAGCGCAGTAAGAGATCGGCACGCGACGTCGAAGCGGCCATTGAATGCGTCGCACCGAGTCCGCTCGCGCCTTCCGTTAAGCGTCTCGGAAAAACTCGAAAGCGGGCGCCGGCATATCCTGCTCTCTGTGCCCCCAGTGGCCAAACACTCCAACATGGCCGACGTGGCCTTGGCGGGCCTGGCCAGCAAGGAGAACTTCCGCAAGGTCAACCTGCGCAGCGTCAAGTCCACCGAGGTGGTCACCAACAACAGCGCGCTGCCCTTCAACAAGCTCATGCTCATTCGCATCAAAGGTCAGCCACGGTCAGCCACGGCCGCCGACGTGAGCGCGGGGGGGCGTTCCGTGGGGCGCCGTCATTTCTCGCAGCGTGACTTTCCTCGCAGGTCGCAGGCACGTGCAGGTGCGCCTGGTGGAGCCGGCGTCCAAGTCCCTCAACAGCGGCGACTGCTTCCTCCTCATCACGCCCAAGCATTGTTTCATGTGGAGCGGCGAGTTCGCCAACGTCATCGAGAAAGCCAAGGTAAGGAGGGGGTCAGGGGTTGCCGCCACCCGGCAAACATGCTGTGCGGGCGGCAGGCGGCGGAGATGGCGTCCTTCGTCCAGGCCAAGCGGGACCTCGGCTGCAAAGCCTGCCAGGTGACGGTGCTGGAGGAGGGCGTCAACGCCGACGGCAAGTGGGCCAAAGACTTCTGGAGCCTGCTGGGAGGGAAGAGCCCATACCCAGGTGGGTGTGTGTGCCCCCGCCCCTGCCCGGGAATCCAAAACGCCCCTTCCGGTCTGAGCTGCTGCATGCGCGTGTGACACAGGGGCGGGGGAGCCAGAGGAGGACGAGCTGTACGAGAGCGGCGTGCTGGACTCCAACGGCGTCTACAGGCTGCAGGGGACAAACTGGTGCCCCACGAGGACGCCTGGGCCTCCATCCCAAGCGTCACCTTGCTCCATTCCAAAGAGGTGCGTGCAAAGCGGCCATGGCTTCTCGCGTCCGTTCTCATTGCCCCCCCCTCGTCTCCTCAGGCTTTGGTGTTTGACTTTGGCGGGGAGGTGTACGTGTGGACCGGCAAGGACGTGCCTTTGGGGGACAGGAAGGTTGCGGTCAAGCTGGGCAAGCAGCTCTACGGCGGCCCCTACGATTACAGCGGCTGCAGGGTTAACCCTTTGGATGCCTCCTGCGCCGACAGCGACGTTCCACGGTGGAGTGGGGTGGGGGGGGGCAGCGGATTTGTTATCTTCACGCAAGCGCGAGCCTGGCTAAGTGCCCGCTGGCTGTTCGCAGGCGAGGGGAGGGCCGCCCCAGCTGGACTCTGTTTGGCCGCCTGTCGGAGCACAATGAGACGTCGCTGTTCAGGGAGAAGTTCCTGGACTGGGCCGAGAGGGGGAAGGAGGAGGCCGCCGTGACGGAGGAGGTCAAGGTGCGCGGGGGGCCTATTTCACACGTTTGCTCCAGAATTGTCTTTGAGGCGTGACATGGGGTCTCGTGGACGTGCCTGCGCTCAAGAAACACCTCGATGCCCCCCTTCCCCCGATTCTGCCAACTTGTCGCTCTCCTCAGAGCCCGACGCACTCCAGCGCGCGGCCCTCGCCCGACCCGGACCTGCGGCCGTGCGACGCCGGCGCCCTGCTGCGCAACGAGCCGGCGCCGGTCAGCGCCTCGCTGGAGGGCGTGGACGTCCAGCGGGGCCGCGGGGTGGTGAGGACGGAGGACGGCAGGCAGGCCGAGTTGGCCACGCTGGCCGTGGACGCCTGGCATATTAAGGAGTACGGCGAGGAGGAGGTGCCTCCCGAGAGCCTGGGCCAGCTCCACCAAGCAGACGCCTACATCGTCCGCTGGAAGTACTCCATCACCACGCTGGGTGAGTGAGTCCCCGCGCGGACTCTTGTCATCGCCCGGATGGAGCCGGCAGCCGAGCGACGCCTTTGTCCCCCCCCCGCAGTGGGGAAGCGGCAGAAACCCGGAGAGCTGAGTGCCGGCGTGGCGGGCAGGGAGAGGACGGCTTGCTTCTTCTGGCAGGGCCTCCACTCCAGCGTCGGCGAGAAGGGAACCTCGGCGCTCAAGACGGTGGAACTGGGCAGCTTCAGGGGCTCGCAAGTGGGTCTTCAACTGACGCACGTGGGCGAAAAAAAAAAATGCGCGGCTCGAGTGCATTTCCCGAGCGCTTTCAAACAACCTGGCTTGGCTGTTGCGCATCGATCCCGTGGTCGTCCGCGTAGCTGTGGAAGGAAAGGAACGGACCAACCGCGCTTGTTTGCAGGTGCTGGTGAGTCAGGGGAAGGAGCCTCCGTGCTTCCTGCAGCTCTTCCAAGGTGGCTTGGTCATCCACAAGGGCGGCCGCGACGACAACGACCCGCTCGACACATCAGGTAATTCCTCCGCGGGCCACAGGAGGGAGCCAGCGCGCTCGCTGAGCCGGCGTGCGTCGTCTCGTCGTTCTCGCCCTCCAGACCGTTGGCGGCTGTTCTGCGTCCGCGGCGAAGCAGAGGCGGAGGCCACGCTGTTGGAGGTGGAGTGCAACGGCGCCAGCCTGCGCTCGCGGGCCGTCCTGGTCCTGCTCCACGCCCGAGAAGCTCGCCTCTACGTCTGGCACGGCTGCAAAGCGCATGGCGGTGCCAGGCGGGTGGCCCAAAAGGCCGTGGACCGGCTGAGCCAAGGGTAGGACGCGCGCCGGGGGGGGGGTCCGAGGTGCCCGACTGAGGGTTTGCGCTCTCCTTCAAGGTGTCCTCCAGAGTTGGGCCTGAGCAGCGGCGGCGGCGGTGTGAAAGTTGAGCAGGTGGAGGAAGGAAGTGAGCCTGCGGAGTTCAAGAAGGTTCTTGGCTTGCAGGACAGGAAGTCGTACGACTGCATGCTTCAAGGTTTCACGCTTCCTCCAAAAGTGCACTCACACAAATATACATTGCCCGTCCGTGCTAGTCAAGCATCCACAAATAACGGACACGCCCCCCCGAAACAAGGTGGCGCTCGCTTCCAATCTCTCCCTCGACCAGACTAATCGTAAAGGCACCACGAGCGAGCGAGCGAGCGAGCGCGCCTCAAACACGTGGGCTGCTTTCAGACCCCGGCAAGTACAACCACACCCCTCGGCTGTTCCGGCTGAGCGCCAGCTCGGGCCCGTTCGAAGGCGAGGAGCAGCTGTACCCCGCCAGGGTGACGGAGGGCGTGGCGGCCATGCCCTTCCTGCAGGAGAACCTCTACTCGGTGCAGCAGCCCGGTAAGGCCCGCCCGTCCGTCCGTCCGTCCGGACGGCGCTCCTCGCCTTTTGCTCACGGTACCCGCTGCCCGCGCCAGCTCTCTTCCTGCTGGACAACCGCATGGAGGTGTACCTGTGGCAGGGCTGCCAGCCCGAGGAGGAGCGCTGCACGGGCTCGGCCAAGATGCGCTGGGACAACGAGAGGAAGTGCGCCATGGAAACGGCGCTGCAGTACTGCCAAGGTCGGCCGTCTTTCCATCGCCGCGCGCCCGCGCGTCCGTCCTTCGAGCGGCTGCAATGATTGTGGCGCTTCCCCTCTCGCACTTGTAGAAAAGAGCTCTCGGCGCCCCCCGCAGGCGTATCTGGTCACGGCGGGCTGCGAGCCTCTCACCTTTACCAATATCTTCCCTTACTGGCAAAAGGACCCCAGCATTGGCTCCAAGGTGAACAATCTTTTCTCCGCCGTCACTGCCACTTTCTACGCTTGCCTCACGTGCTTTTTTGTTTTGTTTCGCCCCTCTCTTTCGTTTGTTCAGACCGAGGGCTCCAAAAACAAAGTGACCTTAGTCAAGGAGGAGCTGTCCAAGCTCAGTAAGCTGCAGTACTCTCTCGAGGAGCTCACCGGCTCGCCCCTGCCCGACGGAGTGGACCCTCTGCGACTGGAGGATTATCTCTCCGACCAGGACTTCAAGGTAAGTGGGAGGAGTCGGGGGGGCGGGGGTGACTTTGGAGTCCAGAACACGCTTGTGACATTCCTCTCGCCATTTGTTGTCCAGAAACTCCTGGAGATGAGTCGGGTGGAGTTCAACGCCTTGCCAAACTGGAAGCAGAAGAACCTGAAGAAAAGCAAGGGGCTCTTCTAAAAACTAAACAAAAATCACCTCATTTTGTCAAACAAATGTACAATTGTGTATAGCGTTTTCCAATGCTAATGATAGCCAAATAATCATGTGCCGTTTTGAATTGATCTTTGTTTGTGTTCCTCTTGTGCTCAGCGCTTTGTGCGCTTTGTCATAGTTTGAAATGTCCTCTCCAATTGTCTAAAAAACAAACAAATGCTTGTGGTGAAAACGTTCAGTTCCATGCTTTAGGCCCTCAAGGCGTTGCAAAAAATGTTCTCTCTCTCTCCTCGTTTCATTTGGTCATAAATAACGGAGGATTCTTTTCATCCACCTTCACAAACTCAACTACTTGTTTGGGACCACATTTTTTGTGTCAAAATGTATTCATGTGTATTGTATGTGTCATCGCACTTTTTTTTTTACATGTATGTCGCATGGCTTCCTAACCACTGTTTTGTTTATTTTATGCATTCTGATTATGTTTGTATAAAAAATATATATATATGTGGATGGGATGGATGGCAGTTTTTACCATTTTTGGCACATGAAAACAAACGTGAATAAAATGTTTGTTCCAAAAATGTTTGTCATGCTTTCGCCTAGTTTGGATTTGACGTTGTCAGGGAGGAACAAACTGACAAGGTGCAAACAATCCGTTGAAGGTGGCGTGCCGATTGTTTTCATGGTCCTCAGGTGCCTTGGTCCAGGAGGCGAGCGCGGTGTTCCGCCGTCCCTTTCTTTTGGCTTTCCATGTCAAGAATTCAAGTTAAGTCCGCGTCTGGTTTGGAATTTTGGAATGCGCCGCCTCCCGTTTGCGTGTCACTCACTCACTTGACGTTTTGTTTGCAGATGGCTGCAACGTTGGCCCGTGGCCGCCAGGCGGCGACATGCGATCTTGTCATTGACGCCGCGCTGCAGCTCATCGCGTTTCAGGTAGGACGACGTACTGTACTGGTACTGGACGTCGTGTGATAGATCGACGCTCCGCGAACCTCCTGTCACTGTTTGTTGTGGTTGGGGTTTGGTTTCCTTTGGGTGGTCAATTTTCGCGATACGTTGAAGCACTTCCGGGACGGCCAATGTGTCGCGTAATCAACAATTGGACACACCCACCGTGTTTGAGAGCAGGTAGAATTCCGTTTTTGGGGCGGGGGGCAGCCGTGTGGATCGGCGCACGCGCACCCACGCGACCTAAACAAATAATGAAATAAAAGCTGCGCTATCAGGCAGGCCGGCTTCCTGCAGATGACAGATTGATTGAAACCTCGAGCCATCCATCATCGCGGCCCGTTTCTCCTTCCCCGACCGCAGCGCGCACAGATCGAGATGGCCGCCGTTTTCTGGCAGGAAGGCCAACCATTTATTTGGTAACACCAACGTCCAGCAAACGTTTCTTTAGGCATCAGCTTTTTCATGAACGGGAAGAATGTAAAACATTCGAATGTGCTGGATCTCAGTCCCCCCGCCCCTTTCAACTTCACCCCCCCCCAAAATGGCTCCATGTTCTGCTCGCTTATTTCTCATTTCAAGTCTCCCAGTAAAGTGATCATGCGATAGCGGAGAGAGAAAGGATCAAGGTTGTCCTCCCTTTGATTGCAAGAAAATGTGAAAAAAAAACCGTGCGTGCGTGTGCACGCGCACCCGCGTTTTTATTTGTCTGTGAGATTCTCTGTGTGTGAGAGAGGCTTTATTGGGGGAGGGGGGGGCTTCTTTGTGTGTGTGTGTGTGTTGTGGAGCTTTCATGTGAATGAGAGTTTGTTTTTTTGTGAATGGAGTGTTTCTTTTGATGGGTGTGGGGATTTTTTTTGGGGGGGGTGAGAGTTTTGGAAAGAAAGGGGGCTGAGAAAGTGTGTGTGTGTGTGTGTGTGTGTGTGTGTGTGTGTGAGCGAATGATGTCGAGTCTGCAAGCAGATGGAGCCTTTGACAGCATTTGAGGAGGAGGAGGCGACATTTGCAGTGATGTCACTCACTTCCTGTCTCCTCTGCCTAATCGAATCGCCCGCTCTAATTCCATCAGATTTGGACCCCGCGCTGCCGGGGGAGGCCGGGTCGTGCGTCTCTCAAAACGTTCACATCAAACAGGCAGGTGCGGTCCCATTCGCAAGCTCTGCCCCCCCCCCCACCCCCCTTGGGGGCCCCCCTTGCCATCTGCCACCGACCTTGAAGGCGACCCCGCCACAAACGAGGGAGGTTGAAAACAAACCCAAAAAGGCAATCATCATCTTTTGTGGTGGTGAATTTGCAGCCGTGGAGAGTCGCTCCATGCCGAGGCTCGCCCCCCCCCAGAGGGATGATGTGCCGGACTTGGGGTCCAAAGCGGCGCCGCTGAAATGCAGGCGTGTGGACACTCGTCCATCTCGTTGCGCGGATGTCCACGTGGCAGCTGGTCGGAAGAGCCACACGGTGTTTTGTGCTCCCCCAAATGCCTTTGGACTTCTCGAACAAGATGTCGCCGTCAATCAACATGATGCAACAGGAGCGGTCGCCGACTGCAATTAACGGCAAGCCGGTGCGCAGCCAGAGTCCACGTTTGATTGGTGACACAAACAGCGCAGAGTACGAGATCAGGTCTGTTCCACTTTTGTGCAGTGCCTCAGAGGCAATTGTGTTTCATGTTTGCATGGCTGAGCAGCGCGTCACAGGCAGCAAGCCTGCGCGCACGTAGGCATGTTTCTGAGCACCAATGCGCATTTGTTCGTTGGCCCGATGCACATTCTGTACATATGCTCCTCACGTTTACTCCGATGGCGCAAAACAAACCTTGCACGTCCGCTGAAAGAGTGCGAAAAGTTGGACCGGCGCTGTCTTCAGGTACCAGTCACCCGACTTGAATTTTGAATCTTGATTTGTGGTGGCGAGGACCGATTTCATCGACCGCTTCCCCCGCCGTGCGGAGAGCTCAATCGAGTGCCTTTGCCCGCATGCCGGCGGAGAGCAAGCTGAGGCGCTTGATTTTTTTCAAACGGAGCGTGGCGTCCATGATCAGAGCAGAGCTTCACAAGAAGTGTTGCCCCCCGCGCCCCTGCGCATTAGCCAGCAATCCAGCCAATCCACACAGCAAAAGATAAAA
The DNA here is from genome assembly GCA_026261675.1 of Hippocampus mohnikei. Lineage (NCBI taxonomy): Eukaryota > Metazoa > Chordata > Actinopteri > Syngnathiformes > Syngnathidae > Hippocampus > Hippocampus mohnikei. The sequence goes on from JAKGUB010000802.1 coordinate 2,044,723, forward strand.
GCGTGGCCTCGTTGCCAAAGTGACCTTGGGCCCAGCCCGTCAACGCACGCGTGGGCTGCAGGGACGGCTGCCGCGCGCGGCCTCGAATTAACAAACTGAAAAGGATGCGCGTCATCAAAAATGCCATCTTGGCTCTCAAGTCAAGTCTTGCCTTCACGTGCCAAGTTGCCGTGGCGGGAATGAAGCCCATTGGAGCTGGGGGCCGCTAAAAATGGCTCCGCTTTGAGGGCGTGGCCTTTGCATTCCTCTTTTGGAATTTGCAATTGTGGACTGGCGTGTGGCGCCGCGTCACGGGCCTTCGACGGACCTCAAGCGCACTCGGATGCACTTGCCGTGACCTCCGCGACCGAAAAGGACAAAGAGGCTCGCGCCCGCCACTTCCGTGCGCACTGACGGGCCGTCAGATCACGTACGGCTGCTCAATGTTTCGATTTCTTTCTTGTCTTTCAGGACTGTGCCGCGTCATGCGGGATCAGAATCCGGTGACGTCAAGGAAGTGCGCCGCCTTCTTATTTGGGCATCCGAAGACTTGAGAAGCCACAAAGCATCCCCCTCCCTAACTCTGGTATTGCCTGTCGTCTCGACACCACATGCTCTCATTCAGCTGCCCAAACCGGCCCCCCCCAGCTTTGTCACAGACGGAGTGTGCACAGAGAAGTGGATAGGAGCCTCGGCTTGAATAGCAGTAGTTGTATTCTCAGGAAGCGTCCCATTCCTCCAATCCACGCCCCCCCCCCAAGGAAAACAAAACATTGATCATCGTAAATGATCCAGTGGCATTCAATTTGAAAACTGTTGGTTTCTTGTCATGCGGCGCAGCGTCCCGCGCCGCGCTTTGGACAACTCTCCTCGCTTTTTGCAAACATCGGCAGAATGTTACCACGCGCAGACCCCGCCCACTTTTGCCAAAGTGGAGGCCTCGTTTGCTCAGCTGCTCTCCATCTTTGGCTGGGCTTGTTTTTCTTCTGCGTCACTTCACTGCCGCGGCGGAAAGAGAAGCACAATCCAAAGGCAAACGCTTCATTCGGAGAGTTCATTCCGGGCGCACCTCGAACGAACTCTCGGATGGATTGTGAGCATGATTCGTGAACAAGGCCAGCGGGAATGAGGCCGAGCCAAGCGCTTGATTGGAATTTCTATGGGCTGTACTGCATTGACGATGCTGTTATTCTGACGCAGGTTGTTTTTCATGTGTGTGTGTGTGTCGCAGGCTTTGTTCACGTGGCATTCTTGAGCCGGCTTTTGAATGGAATGGAAGCTTTGAGGATCCTCGAAACCGCTCGAAAGGCAATGAGCTTCCAGTGGAACGCACGTCCGCCCTTGTCAGGCGACAACGAGGTCAACGAGAGCCCAAGCAGTCGCGGCCCTCCGGGAGCTTTTCTTTGCCGATGCCGCCGTCTCATCTCAGCCCTTCCCGAGTCGGCTGCGATGACAAATCAAACGTCGTCGAGGGAGTTGAGTGCGCAGTCCAAATCGGCCCCTCGCTCAGATGATGCGCGGAGTCGATGCCGGGATTGTTTGGGAGAGGCGGAAGGGGTCCCATTTTTTGTTGTTTTTTATAAATGCATGATGCAATCACGCTTGAGCACAGAAGAGGGCCAGCGGTCACGTCCCCACCTTGCTCACTGCTTTGCGGCAGCTGCGAGTGGCTAGCCGGCGCGGCTAAGCGCCATCTTTCTGCCGTGCCGCTGATCTCGGCCTCCACGCTTGCCATCAAGCTCCACTTTTGAGAAGTGCCGCTCTCTGAAGGGGAGGAGCTGAGCCGAGTAGTCCCGCTGCCATTTTGTGTCTTTTTCACAAAGAGCTCAAACACACGAATTGGCGTTTTTATTGTCGTCGGTGTGTTTGCCGGGGATGGGCCGCACACAAAACGTTTGGTCGCGTCGCATCAGAAAAGAAAGAAGACGGCATGAGGCCGTTGCGTGGCGCCGCGTTTCTTGATGGCGAACTTTTGTCCCCGCTCGTGGTCAAGCGCACAGGTCAAAGTCGGGCATCCCGCAGGTGGAATGACGCGTCGCCTTTGGAGTCGGGACAGCGCACCAAAGTTTGCCCTGAGAAATTAACGGCGCGCGTTCATTCGGCGCAATTTGGGGGGCAAGCGGTCCTCCGGACGCGCGGCGACGGCCGGCTCCGCCTCGTTCGCCTCGCCGTCCAAGGACAAGAGCCGGAGCCGCTCCTCGGGCGCGGCGGCGGGGACGGAGCCGGACCCGAGCCTGCGGATGCTGAGCGGGAGGTCCCCGCGCCGGCCGCCGCCGTCTTCGTCCCTCCCCGCGGTCGGCCCTCGCCGGCGGAGCTCATCCGCCGCAGCGGCCCGGTCTGGGCGCCGTCGGCCGAGAGGAGCCTCCCCCTGCGGCCCCCTCGCTCGGCGAGCGGCGGCGGCGGCGGCTCGGGCGACCTGAGCGCCGCCTTCTCCTCCTGCTCTTTGACGCTGCAGGGAGGCGTGGGCACCTCCAAGGTACTGTGGAACTGAGAGTAGTCCACCCCGAAGAAGCCCTCCTCCAGCGACATGACGGGCAGGAAGCGATGACCCCACAGGACCTCGTCTTCCGTGTACGACGTCCGCGCTTGACACGTCATGCCTGCCGGCCGCGGGGAGGAGAAGAGCGCGCGTGGGTCGGCGGCCGGCGACAGGAGAAGCGGCTTCTCTGGCCTCACCTGTGGTCTCCACGATGCCCTCCAGGATGACGACGATCTCGAAGTGCCGCTCGGCCAGCGAGCGCCGCGACAGGTCGAAGAAGGGGCTGCCGCCGTCGATCCGGTGGCAGATGGTGAGCGGCGACACCAGGAAGAGCTGGTCGGCGCCCGTGCCCAAGCCCACGTCCAGCTCGCGCTGATCCAGCGGCAGGAACTCGCCTTCCGGGGTCTGACGAGACTGCGGAGAGGCGACCGAGGGGCCGGTCAGTCCGCGCCGGGCTTCGCGCTGGCATGGCTGGATTGGGGGACTGCGCTGGAAAGACTCGAGAAGGACTGAGAACGTTGTGGTCCTTCGTCTATGGAGTGACGCGCTCGCGTTCCATTGTTTCAATCCCACCGCTTCAATCGGCCGGCTAAAATGGCGCCCGGTGACTCGGACCAGCACATCGCCGTCCGCGTGCTCGCCGGCGCTTACGAGAGCATCGATCGCGACAGGCGAAGGTGAGGCGAGAATGTGTGGCATGCACCACGCAGCTTGAAGTGTTTCATCAAGGAATCGGCAGGGGGGGCCGTCACCTGCCCTGCAAACGGCCCAGGAGCTCAAACCGCAGCGCTCTGCGGCGGTTGATCCTCACAACGCCGCAAAGACCTCGCTCTCGTCTTGTCAACTCCTTGCTCGGCAGAAAGCCCGAGCGACTGACGTCATCTTTCACGTCGGGAAACGCGATGACATCGGGGGGGGGGAATCGAACTTGGCCCTCGTTTCTATTGACTGCGTCAAAGCACTTTTGGAACGACGACAAGGTTGATTGGGCCTTTTCCGACCACTTTTCAAACGTGGGCGTACTCGCTGACGCCGCACGCTAACTAAAAGGTAGCGCCCACGTTTTGACTGCGCTTTCTGGTTTTTCTTTTGGGAGCGAGCGGCCGCAGATGGCAAACAGTCATTTGTATTCACGGCGACGCGACGGACAGGAGGGTGCGACATTTCATGGGAAGATGTCTGCGGCTCGGCTCGCCAAGGCTGTGAAAAGCCGATGGAAACGCGGCATGCCGCGGCTCGCGGTCATGTCGAGCATTTTGGCAGGGGGAACGAATAAATGAGCGTCGTTAGATTGTCTGTCTTTGTGTGCCGCTTCACCGTTTCTGTTCAAATATCCGTCGCTTCACGTCAACGCTGGTTTCATGACTGCCTTTATGGCAAGGAGACTTTGTCAGGCAACGTCGCGGGCTTTGCCCGAGACGGCTCCGCCGCCGTCGTCATGCCAAAGGTCAACTGCTCATCAGGTGCCGAACAGACGCTTCCTCGCAGGGGGAGGGTTGAAGCGGAACGGCGCCTTACCTGAATGAGCTTGCACCTGATCTGCGCCGAGACCATGTGGCTGTTCCTCAGGTTGCCCACCCTGAACATGAGGCAGAGCTTGCCGTCCCGCCGCGACACGACGGCGTCCTGGCTGAACATGAGCGTCTGGGCGCGCTTCTTGGGCTGCGATATCTTGATGAACATGCAGCCGACCAGGAAGGCGTCCACGATGGAGCCCAGCAGCGACTGGAACAGGAACAGGACGATGCCCTCGGGGCACTTCTCGGTGATGTAGCGGTAGCCGTAGCCGATGGTGGCCTCCGTCTCGATGAAGAAGAGGAAGGCGGAGGGGAAGTTGTACACGTTGGCCACGCAGGGCGTGCGGGACGAGGCGTCGCCGCCATCGCCGCCGCCGCCGCCGCCGCCGTGGCTCAGGTCGCCGCGGATGTAGGCGATGAGCCACCACATGGAGGCCATGAGCAGCCACGCCACGGTGTAGGTGAGGATGAAGACGAGCAGGTTCCAGCGCCACTTGAGGTCCACCAGGGTGGTGAAGAGGTCCGAGATGTAGCGGCCGGTCTCGCCGCCCAGGTTGCCGTGCTGCACGTTGCAGCGGCCGTTCTTCTCCACCAAGCGCTGCCTCTTGCCCCTGGCCGAGCCCCGGCCGCCGTCCACCGCCCGGTAGTCCTCGCCCAATTTGCTGCGCGCGGCTGCCATGGTGCGGATCGCTCGCCCCTTTTCTCTCTCTTTCTTTCGCTCTCTCAGACGCTCGACACTTGCCGTCGGCGCAAGTTTGCCGCCCGGCCCCCCCCCCCCCTCCTCCCCCTCCTCCTCCGCGGCAAGAGCAGCGCGCGTCCAGCCCGCCGCACGAATCTTGCCGAGTGCCAAAGTGCGAATGCGCGCGAGTCTCTCTCTCGCCTTGGAGTGACGCGCGTGGATTCTGCGCGCGCGCGCGCGCGCACGCACGCCCGCACGCACCGTCCTTTGACGCAAGCGCAAACTATGCGGCGAGACCTCCACCGCGCTCCGTTCGGATCAAAGAAAGCTGCGCTCTCCCCATTCGGGTCGTTCGTTGTGAATTCCCTACTTCGATGCTGCTACATGCTGATGACGAGCTTCGGTGCGCATTTGCGCTTCCCCACACGACGGATGAACGGATCGAGAAATGTGGCCCGAAAAATGGGCACTCGGAAGGATTTCAAAGCTTTTTCCCCACCATTCATGGCAAGCCCCCCCCCACCCCCGCTGCCCATTTTTCCCACTCAGCATGGCTCGAAATGGGTTTGTGGTGAGCCGGAAGCACCAAACGGCCCCAAGTCGCATTCGGTGCCATAGCAGAAAGCTCCTCGGGATTCTGCTGGAAACCAATTGAAAAAAGGGGGCTACGAGAACAGAGGGGCGGGGGGCTAGACAAAAGCACTTTCAAGGGCTTCTGCAAGAAAGCAAAGAAATGTGAAACAAATGTAGGCTCCTATATTTTGTTGTTCTTCTTCCTTTCATAACTTTGCTGCTGTGAATTGGGAATTTCTCCATTGCGAGACTAATAAAGGTTTTCTTATCTTATCTTATGTTAAATGATTAATTATTTTCATTTTTTTTTTCCAAGATGGCGCCCGAGTAGGCAGCCTTCAGCAAGTGCTCTTCAAGAGCCTTGCTTTTTTTGTTCTTTTTTGTTCTTTTTGTCTTTTTGTTTTGTCACATGTTTGTTGTTTGGTCGTGTGGACCTGATGTGGACTGTTTTCAGCGTTTTTGGGCCACGACATTCGTCAAAGGAGAAGAATCTGTGCTTGGTGGTTGCGCCTTCTCGTGTTAAGCGCTTTGTTACAGCTGCTGCTGTTGTGAAAGCGCTATATAAATCAGCATGTATTGTATTGTATTGTATTTGATATTTGAGCATGATATTCTTTTGTGTTACAGTTACCCTAAGTTATATTCCGTTGAATAATTGCTTCAACAAGTTGATGTTGCTCTGATCTGATTGGTTAAGGAAACCAGGAAGTGTTTTGTGTGACCGAGGAAGTGTGTTCTCGTTCGGAGGTGCAGACGTGGGGAAAAATCAAAAGCAAAAGCTGCCTTCAAAGGATTCCATCTCTCCTTTGGCCCATTTGTCAAGTCGAGCTATCCACTACAAAACTTCCAACCTCAACTTACACCAACTTACACCAACCAAAAAGGCAACTACAAGGTCGAAACTTGAGATGGCGTTCATCAGAGGCAGTTGAAATGGCAGCAGGTGTGTGCGGACTCCCCTTGGACGCTGCGATCGCATGATTTCAGTTACTTTTATTGATTTTATTATTTCCTCAATTGAGTCGAACAGTATGGGAGGGGGGCGTGCAGAGTGGGAGATGGCTTGAACTTGTGTAAAAGTGTTTCTGCATCCTCTTTGTTGTTTGAAGCAGTTGGAGAGGATCAATGCGTCCTTTCACCAGCGGATCCGTTGTTCTCCCCGTTTTGGGACACGTTAACAAAGCAATGCCGGCTGTGTCTCGGGTGGCCCCCCCGAGTGTCAATTGGAAGCTCTTGAGTTCCCCCTAGCGTTGCTGCGGGGGAAGCGAGTCTGACGTCACCGCACCAGACGCTTTGGACGACGGTGGCACTTTGGTGGCCACTTGAATGTTCTGTGGGCGACACCGCATTTGGGAAAAGGGTCAATTAACTATTTGGGAGTCATTGCTGTCAATTTGTCGAACCTTGAGAAGGAGTCGTTGACTTGTATCGTCCCCCTGTTCGTTTCGCCCCCTGAGCGATCCCGGAAAGAAAATGCCTACGCTTGTATCTCCCCACGCTTTATTATTCGACCAAAGTCATCCAACAACCGTGAGCGGGAGCAGTGTGATCTGATATGCGCACGCGAACGCAAGTCAGTCGTCGCCATCATCATCATCATCATCAGCAGCATCAGCAGGCTGGCTGCGGCTGCGGCTGCGGCTGTCTCCTCTCACGACCCGTCCGCCTGCACCCATAATCCCCCGCGCCGCGCCACGACAAGATGGAAGAAAGCAGCCGCTGCCGGAGAACGCTGTTTTGCCAATAAAATCCCCCCCAAAGCTGCGAAGACGGAGGCGCCGCGGCCACGTTCCCAGCCGTCTGCGGTCATGCGTTGGTGAGCGAGAACCCGAGCAGGCTCCCGGTTCGCGGTTCGGTCCGGACTCTGTCGAGATCCACGCGACGCGTCCGCTGGCTCGCCGACCGCAGGGCGCCTCACCGAAAGGCAGCATCATTGTTTGGGATGCGCGGGCCGTAATGCGGCTTTTTTTTTTCTCCCCAACTCGGAGCTAACTGCTAGCGCCTTAGCAGCCGGCTAACTAGCTCGCGGCTAGTTTGATTGTTATGAACACGGCAGCGCGGAAAAAAGCTCGAAGCTCGGTTTTTATTTAGCCTCGATGGCTCGTGCTGGGTCACCGGAGCCGACGTGGAACCGAAATAGCCTCGAGAAGGCTTTGTTTTGTGTGTGTGTGTGTGTGCCAGCCACGCGCACGCTCGCTCATGATTATCCGCTCGTAATTACAGCTAAAGTTAGCTATCAATCAACGGAGCGCCAGCCAGCTCCATTTAATTTGGCCAGCAAAGCTCAGAAATGAGCCTTTCACGCCACCCGTGGCAGATTTGACCACGAATGGAGCAATGTGCATAGTTTGGATCACCGTATCTTCATTGAAAGGAGCAATTATGCCGAGTAATCGCGGATCCGTTTTTTTATTTTTTTTTTAAATAGCCAAGCAAACGGGGCACACTCGGGGTTAACTTTGAGCTTCTGCCAAGCCGTCTCGTCACATGCGACTTGGCCCGACGGCTCGTGGTGCTTTTCTCGGCAGCTTTGGAGTGCGAGCTCGACGATGCTCATTGTGGCGAGTCGGCTGCTATGCTAGCTCGCCGGCTAACCGTTCCGGATGACAAAAGCTCATCTGCTTCGCGTTCAATGTGTCGCCGAGACAAATGGTCGCCGGGACCCCCATTCGAGCTCGTTTCGGCACAAGAAGGCGTCCCGAGTTCCGTTGCTCAAACGTCAAGTCGCGTTTGTTTGGGCAATTCGACCCAACCGAACTAATTAAGAGTGTTGCGGTCCCATTTATTTGGCGTCAACGTTTGATAGGCCGGCAACACTAATTCGTTCCAAATTTCGACTTGCGTGTGAAAAACAAAGGTCATCTTTTTGGACCGAAGCAGACGTTGACACTCAAAACTTGGTGGCTTTCACGCTTGCTCTGCTGCCAAGGTGCAAAGGAGTGTCGAAACGATGCAAACGAGTCTTTAAAACGACAGCAAATGTTCCATTTCGGCTCCAGGTTACATGAGGGGGAATGTTCATGTTTTCCATTCAATTGTAGGCCGATTTCTGAGCCATTATTTCAGGACTTTTGTCTGTCCTTGTTCTTTTGAACGAGGAAGACTTGGCAGTCACTTATTGGCGTTTGTTAATTGACAAAAGAATGTTCAAAACATTCGGAATGAAGTCGAATGGTCAAGAGAATTTGGCAGCCCGGCAAATGGACGTATTTGAAGGTTTCTCGTCACTCGATCCAATGAAGTTTTTTAATCTGAAGGTGCGTTGACACGTTTGTTTTCCGTCAGGCGCTCAACCAGGTTGCTCCCAAGTGAGCTCGGAGGGTCTGCAATTGCAAGGTTCGAGCCTTGAACCGGCGTTAGCGGCAACCACACTTTTGCTGGCTTCGTCATCAAACGAGGAGCGGCACGAGAGTGTTTTCGCTTCCCAAGCCGTGACGAAGCGCGTGTACGTCTGTCCTCTCTTTCAGGGCGTTCTCCCGCATTCCTCTTTAGATCGATTGGCCCGGCCCGCCCACGGCAAAGCGACCACCATGAGTATTATCCAAGACAAAATTGGCAATGAGTTTTTGCGCAACGGCGGCATGGACCCCAACTTTGCGCCCGGCATGCTCATGTTCAGCCACCTGCCGCCCGTCACCAGCTTCACGCGGCTCACCTCGCAGTCGGTCATGGGCGACCTCCCGCAGGAGATGGTCCTCAAGAAGGAGCGCGACTCGCCCCCCGAGCACCAGAGCGCCGGCGCGGGGGGCTTCCTCCACAGCATGGGCATCAAGCAGGAGCGGCTCAGCGAGCTGGATTATCGCATGCCTCTCTACGGCGGCGGCGTCGGCGTGCCGATGAACTGCGCCGGCGCGGGGAAGGGCGGCGGCGGCGGCGGCGACGTGCCGGACATGTCGTACGGCAACCACCACCAGAATCACCACAACATGCTCCTGCACGACCTCGGCCACAGCAACGCGCGCTCTCTCGGGGAACCGGTGAGTCCCGAGCGCCAATGTGAAGATGAGACTCTTGTGTCACTTTGAGACCCACCTCGCTTGCGGTTGGCCCGCAGATGTCGGGGCGAGCGCCGAAAGAGCCAAAAGACGCCTCGGCCAAGAGAGGGAGGAGGACCAACGGGGACGGGCAGGGAGGCAAAGCCCGGAGGAGACGCGGCGACGCCGCAAAGGTTGGCCGGCCATCCTCAAAACAATCGAAATGTTCTCCAAAGTGTTGTGACCTCGCCCTATTGAGAACGGGGATTCTTGGTTTCGGGGCTGACCAAACGGCAGGCGTCAGAGGAAACAGAAAAGATGAACTGCCATTTTGCATACATGATGCGCTGCACTATTTTCGTGGTGGTGGTGGGGGGGGGTGGTCCTTCAAAGTCGTCGCTCACTTGCCGTCACCGTCCCGCCGCTGCGGTGTCCCCCCGACAGGCCCCGATGCTGGACGCGGACGGAGCCTGCCTGTCCCCCAACTCCAAGCCGCATATCTGCGAGCACTGCAGCGCCGCCTTTCGCAGCTCCTACCACTTGCGCAGACACGTGCTCATACACACAGGTGAGAGGCTTTCGCTGCTCTCTTCTCGCCTTTTGTACTTTGGCGCCGGCAAATTGGAGGTCGTGCGGCCGAGCGATAAGTAATGTGTTGCGGGGGGGCGGTCGTACTCTTGATCGCACAGGTGAGAGGCCTTTTCGGTGCAGTCAGTGTAACATGAGCTTCATTCAGAAGTACCTGCTCCAGCGGCATGAGAAGATCCACAGCGGTGAGTCCTCCGATTTCTTTGTTTTTTCGGGGGGACGGCGGAACAACCCGCACGTCACGGCGCCGGCGTTTGTTGCAGGAGAGAAGCCCTTCAGCTGCGACCAGTGCAACATGCGCTTCATCCAGAAGTACCACATGGAGCGACACAAGCGGACGCACAGCGGCGAGAAGCCGTACCGATGCGATACGTGCCAACAAGTAGGTTTCTCCGTTGCTTTGGACTTGGGGGGGGTCGCTTCTGGGCCTTACTCGCTTCCCGCACTTTGGTCAAGACGCCCGAGCGAAGGTTGCGCTTTGATTTGAAGGAGGGAGCGTCAAACCCAAAAATCATGGGCCGGCTTTTGCGCCGAAAGGCTGACGTTCCGCGGATTGGGACGGGTCAGTTCAACGAGGTCTCCGCATGATTCGTCGATGAGCTCGCACCTGTCAAAAAAAAAAAAAATGCAGTGCAAAGCCGGAAAAAAGCAAACACATTTTTTCCCCCCAGAAGTAGGAGTTGCCTTATTTTACACAAGGCACAATAACCGAGCGGGATTCTACCTTTGGTCACAATGTGACGTGGGGTTTGAGTTTAGATAAGTCAATTAAAAAAAAAAACAAAGCTTTTCTGTAGTTGGAAGCACTGCCGCCAGCACAACTGCGGAGTCCACTCTCCACCCCCCCCCTAAAAACAAAAGAAAAAAAAGTGTCCAACACGCTGTGGAAATTGGCTGGCTGCATCTTATTGTTTTTGTGCGTCTCACTCTCTCCCTTTGTCGACCTTTCAGTTTTTCTCAAGAACCGACCGGTTACTGAAGCACAAGCGGACTTGCGGAGAAGCCATCAAGAAGGGCCTGGACCCCGGCGTGCTGGAACTCGACGGGGCCGAGCCGGGCCAGGGCAGCTATTCGCTCACTCAGGGAAACGCGAGCACCTCCTCCGGGCGCAAGCGGGCCAAGGCCAAAAGCGGCGAGGGCGGCAAGAGGAAGAGGAACGCGTCCTCCGCGCCGCGCGACCCCAGCCTGCAGGACTACGGCATGGAGCAGCCCTCGGGCTCCGCCGCGCAGGGGCGCTCCCCCAAATTGGTCTTCAAAAAAGCCGGCCGTAAGGCTCTGGAGAAGGGCCTCCTTTCTCTCCAAGACGGCGCCGAGGGCCAAAAGGCGCTCGGCCCAAAAGCCAGCTCCCTGGATCACGGGGACGCCTCGGGGCTGGAGAACATGGCTCTGCTCCAGGGGGGAGGGGGCAACAAGCAGGGTCTGGGTCCCGTCGCTGCCGCCAGCAGCAGCAGCAACTACGACGACGCTATGCAGTTTGTGAAAAAGCGGCGATACCTCCACGCCGTCAACAGCGACTACGGAGCGGGCGCGCTCCACATGGCGTCGCAGGGGGGCGGCGTCATCCAAGTGTCCCTGGGCCCCGAGCCCACGCTGGCCATGCTGGACGCGTCCCCCCTGGAACTCAAGCACGACAAGTCGGGCATCCCCGACGAGGTTCTGCAAAGCCTGCTGGACCACTACAGCCACAAGGCGGACGGGGGGCACCACCACCACCAGCACCAGCACCACCACCACGACGTGGCTTTCGACCTGTCGGAGCACCCGCACCACGTGGACCTGCAGCCGGCGGCGCCCGTCACCCCCGAGCTGGAGGAGGACGCGGGCGCCGGGGCGATAAAACGGCGGTGATGAGCGAGTACTCCAAGTTCCTCCTGCAGGCCCTGGAGCGCACCAGCCACAGCGGGCCCTTCGCCGGCCTGGGCGCCGCGGGGCCCTTCCCGCTGCTGTCCAGCGGCTCCAGTCCCACGGGGCCGCTGTTCGCCGACAAGCACGTCTATGGCGCGTCCCCGCTGGACTGCGGCTACCCCGCCGCCGTTTCCTCGCCGCTGCCCGTCGTCGCCCCCTCGTCCGCCTCCTCCTCGGCCGCCTCCTCCTCCTCCTCGGCCGCCGCCGCCGCCGCCTCGTCCAAGTCCCACTACGGCATGCTGGTGGGCTCCCCCTCCCAAGCGGGCTTCCACCTCACGCTGGAGCCGGCCGGCCACCAGCAGCTCACGCCGTCTCAGGAGCTGACGGAGCAGCTGGAGAAGCAGCACTCGCCCGGCGCCTTCGGCCTCCCCCCCCAGGATCTGACCGCCCAGGCGGAAAGCTCCAAGGGGCAACGGGGCAAGGCCGGCGGCGGCGGCCCGCCCCCCCGCCGCTTCCGGCTACTCGGACCTGTCCCCCCTGAACCCCCCGAAAGAATCGGCCACGTACCAGATTGAGAATTTCGCCCAGGCCTTCGGCTCCCAGTTCAAGTCGGGACGCCGCACCCCTCTGAGCTACGGCGGCGACCCCGGGGTCGCCGAGGTGGACCACAGGATACGGACTCCGGTCTCAGAGTTCTCAGGGTTTACCAGCTTGTTAGCTGACGTCACTGAGCCAGTGAGTACAGGATCAAAAACGCCGACAAGCCAAAGTTTCAGATAAGGGTCAAATGAGGTGAACCCGGTGGGGAAGGGGAAGGGGAGGGGGGCTGTTCGCGGCCCCCACCCCTCCCCATCCACACACACACACACACACACACACACACACACACACACACACACACATCCCAATTTTGTTCTTGTAGCAATTTTTTTTCCAACACTGCCATTAAATGTTCCTGCATGAACATGACCAGGGAGGGTCTTCCATGGCCTCAAATGCAATGTTTTTCATTCTGATTTTTACGAGACATGATTTTTGTCGTCGCTTAAATGGAGTGGTGTTTTTTTTTTTTTTTGTAGGGGCTGGGGGGGCGGCATGAACCGTAGATTTTAAATGTAATTTAAAACATTGTGGAGGGTCGAGATGAACTTGCATTTATGACTTTCGAAGCCCTCGTTTTACCAATCATACCTTTGTCAAGTAATAATGTTCATAATTTCAACAAAAAAACACCACACACAACACTTGTGGCAGGGAAAGCCCAGAACTCACATTGCAAAAAAACAAAACAAAAGTATATGCGTATATTGTCTGTTACAAGAAACATGAACTCAGGAACTAGGCAACATTGTGTGAGAAGACTTTGTATGATGAGATGCAATTAGCACAGTTTTTACAGGTAGGTGTACTTTGAAACGACAGAGCTTTCATTTCTTTTTTTTAAGGTTTCAATTTGACTCCTGGCGATCATGTTTTGGCTCTCGGGCGTGTTTCAGTCCAAGCGATGGGACTGTTGCGCGTCGATGTGAAAGCAGCATGTCGAAAAGAGCCGCATTGAGACGCGTGTGTGTGACTGAAAACACAAAAGCCAGCAAGCAAACCGCAACAGTCGCCTCACTTTTTTCTTTAGTCTTCTTTTTTCGTCAATGGAATCAAACGAGCACTTTTTTTCCCCTCCAAACATATCAGCCGAAACAATAACCCTTTGGATTTTCTTTGGCTCTTGCGGTATAACTAAATGATGCGATGCGTATTTTAAAAGGAGAAAACTGTGAACGAGGGTTTTTGGGAGGGCGGGCTGATGATTTTAATGGGCATTGGGGTTTGTTTGTTTTTCTTTTTGTGGGGGTGGGGGGGGGGGTTGACTTTCTTGCGGTTTGTCGGGTGATGTAAAAATGGATTTGCCATACTTTTGTGATACAATATTTTGAGAGTAGCTCTTTGTATTTAAGTGTTTCTCCAGAGCTCGGCTGACGTGCTGGAACTTTTCTCTCTGGCTCAGTTAGTTGTTTTGTTTTTGTTTTTGTATTTATTCTCCACGAGCCGCCACACACCTTTTGTAGCACCAACGCAGCAGAAGAGTTAATTTAGCCGACACTCCTCCGGAATATGCATCGGTCCTGAACCCCCGACAACGAACAATGGCCTTCTTTGTCTTCCGCGGTTCAAGCCGTTCCCTCCATCCCGGCGGCCCGGCTCGATATTTGGTTGAGTTGATTTCCCGTTGGCCTCAACGGCCCGGCTTGCCCCCGCTGGTTTTCGGTGACTCTGAAGCTGCAAGGCGGAAACGGAAAAGGGGCAGGAAAAATGACCAAACTTGACCCAGCGGCCGCTTCCCTCCAAACACGCTATGCTTTGAACGGAAACGGAGAGAAAAAGACGATAAGATTGACGAAATATACCTCATATCACAAAAGCGTAAGACAGCAGGGACGCGCGTTTCATTGTATGTAGTGGAAATATTTGTAGGCTAGCTTGGACATGTTGTGTCCTCATTTTGACACGGCCTGTGTTTACAATGATAGAGCAAGTGACTTGTCGAAATGCAAAAGGTATGATTTTTCAAAAATGTTTTGTCAGGTTTGTTTTTTGGGTTGTTGTTGTTGTTGTTGTAATGTTGTAAAAACATCCATGCCAAGCAGTGTTGCATTCTAGATGCCTTGTAGAACTTTTTCTTTCTCTCATGGTATATCCCCTTATTTTTGTTACTTGCCATCACGTGTTTTTGATATGAACCCTAGAAGGATATTGTTTACAAAAACGTACAAAAACACTAAAAATGTGTCGGGTTATTTTTTTTTTTTTGGTTCGTTTATGATTTTTTTAATCAAGTATGCATGATTTTTATGGCTTTTTTTTTTCCTGACGCTCACCTCAATACCAAATGTTGTAGCAGAAGCCTCCCCTTTCCTTTGTCTGATTAGTCTTAGACCCTCGTGACATGATTTCCCGGGCTCCACCTGTTATTGAGATGATGAACGGATTAGAGAAGCCAATAAAAACCTTTTTTTGTTACAAAAGCAAAACGTGCTTCTCGTTCTTCAACGCAATTTGCCAAGAGCGATTGATGTGCCGCAAACATTTTCCCACTCTGTCTCGCCGTAACAACCGATCTGAAAATACGGAGGTAGTGCTCGTCAAAAACAAGGCGCCGGTTTTGTTCCCTCAAAGGAGGTTTCGTTTCAGTTTCTGTCACCCCCGGACGACAATGACATTGCAAAATAGGAAAGTCTCAATGAAGGATTCCATTCCAATGATGTGCACGTGATTTGAAAGTTGTACCTAAATGGATGAAAATGAACAGTTCTTGGACTTGAAATGTAAGCGCCACTAAACGGGAGTGAAATGAGACTTGATTATTTTGACCCAGTAGATCGGCTTGAGGAGTGGATTTGGACGCCCTTCTTTGGACACGGACATGGGTGAGTGGCAGCAAGAAAAGGGCATCCGGGGGCAAAAACAAATAATAGAAAAATGTTGACATGAAATGGTGTCATGTTTTTTTATTTTCTTTAAATCCCAGCAAACTCATTTCTTGGTCGTTTTTAACCATCCCCCCTTCTGTGCAATGCAATGTTTTGCGAACGAGGCCTAACTAACCGTCCCGTCTTTTGTGTTCCAGGCCCCCAACTCTCTGCTGCCTCTCCGGGACGCAGGAGCCGTTCCTCGGGCTTTGGTCGAAAGCGCCTGTCCTCCTCCACGCGGGTACGCAAACATGGCGATGGCGGGGGGAAGCGCTCCAAATGTCGTCAAGGTAAGAAGAGCCTACTTGGCCTTTGTTTGTTTTTCTGCCGCTTCCCCATTTGGGCCAGGGCGCAGGCTGGGCTGGGCGGGGTGAAGGAAGGCCGTGGCCCTTTTTGACTTTGGACTTGCAGTCGCTCAACGCGCGCTGATGTTCAGGGACTCCGTTATCGCAAATCTCGTGACGTAAAAACATGCTCGTAAAATATTTCAGTTCGGGGAAAGAAAAAAAAAATCTGTTGTTGTAACATAGCAAATGTGCCAACGCCCCCCCCCAAAAAAAATCACTTTCACGCTTTTGCGCTTTTGGTACTCGCCTGATGAAATGATGCAGATTTATTTGAAGTGTACCAGGTTTTATCTGGTTGTTTGGGGGGGCGCCATCCCTGATGACGTGGGGCTGGAGTTAAGGGGCGCGTTGCTTCACAAGAGCATCCGGGATCAAAGTCCCCTTTGAGATCATGCCATTAGAACGGGAAATGGTGGGATGGCAGCTTGGGTCTAATCAACTTTTATTGACCAAATCTGACATGGATCGCTCCAGCTCCAACTCCACCGCGCACTCGACACAATGAGTTTATTTTTAGAAAGTGGGCGGACGAATCCAGTGTGACGGTGAGGGCTCAAAGCTCACTTGCTGCACCTTTGTCCCAGCCCAAACTTAATGGCGGCCAGCAGGCCGTTTAAGTGTTGTGAATCATGTTTGTCCAGGGTGTGGTCTCAGGGTTTCATGAAAACTTGAGGGAACTCACAGGGAAGTTAGGAAGGTCGGTGCCTCCACGTATATGCGGCATCAACGCGCAATCAGACGCGCGTCTCAGCCAGAAATCAATCACATAAATGATGGGAGGACGTCTGTCAGGCCGTAACATTCCTTATTGACTGGAGCGACCTCTCCCGAACCACTCGATGCTAAAAAGGACGCTCATCACACACACGTGACGCGCAATCTAGCCGGATTCAACGCGAGGGAGTATTGGCAAACTCTTGCTTTGCAGCTGGCTTAATGCTAGCAGACAAAGCTAAATAGCGTTCAAAACGCTTCGTGTTGTCATGCGTCGTATGCAAGAAACCGTTCCGAAACTGGCGGGCGCGGACCACATCTCCAGACTCGCAGGCACGCGTGATTGCGTTCTCAAACGGTGAATATCACTCCGGCTTACTGAGCGTCGTGACCGTCCGTCTCCGTCGCTCGCGCATATGCTAGGAAAAGCAATTGGAAATGGGACATGGGTTTTCATTTCATGGAACCGCATCAAAATCATTTCGCGGTCAAATGTATCGGCCGTTGCTAACTTGCTCGCTAGCGAACCGGATTGGTGGATGCGAAATGTTGCCTTGGCTGTCGTGAGCGTGGGCAGGTGTGCTCAGACATTGCGTTGATCCAGGAAGTGACATGTGACACTCGATGTGCACACGTTTCCAGCCTCCTCCAAGGAGTGGCTAATGATTAAAAAGTGAGTTCCGCGGCCAGGTCGTCGTCATCCAAGGTGAGAGGACGTTGACGTCTCTCCGACTCCCGGCTCTTTGAGAATTATCTTGAATTTGGGGACAAACGCGACGTCTTGTTTGTTTGTCTCCGATGGCGCCAGAAATGAAACTTGCTTTTGTCCTTTGCCTCTTTGCTACCTGTAAGTCATATTATTTCCATTTTGATTATTCTATTCTATTCGATTTTTGGGATGGAATCAAATGTACCCACCCGCTTTCCTTTTTTGCTTTATGATGAGTGAGCAGAGAAAAGCTCAAATGTTTTATTTCCGTTCATCTCGACGGTTTCTGGCTCGCTTGATTCTTTTCGTTGCCTTTTTTATTGTCAGAGAAGCGAGTCAGCTGACTGAAAACAATTGGGGGGAAAAATACACATATATATATAGAGAGATAATCTAATGATGCAATATGTTGAGTTATTTGATCATTTCCAGAGGAAAGCAAAATCAACATTGCAAGTAAATAAATTGGTTTGTGTGCTTTGCGCAGCCTCTGCGGGAACTCCAGATCCAAATGAGTTGGTACAAGCGCACGCTGTGTAAATGTTTGACCAGTGTGTCGATAAGAGCAATCAAATCCTACCTTCCGACCCATTTGTTATGGCCTGGCTTTTTTTGGAAGGCAAGACATCATGTTTGGTTGACTGGGGGGGGGGGCTTGAAAAGCACCTTGTGTCATTGACGCCCTTTTAAGCTCGAAATCGCCGTCGTGTAGTTCAACGCTGGTGTTTTCAGACTGCCGCCGAAGGCAAACTATGACTGCGTGCGAAAGGAAAAGCATTTTCTTCCTCTCCACAGCAAAACAAGGTCCTCCTCACCTAACACGAGCCCAGGAAAGAGTTGCATTCGTGTTTTCAGGACGGTTGTGTGTGGTTTTGGCAATGAGCCCTTGTTTTGGATCAGGTGCTCATTTTGAGAGCTAGACCGGGAACCTCGGCAGCATTTTCAACCAAATCCATTCCACGCTCTCTCATTTTTCACGTTCCCATATTTTTACAGATGCAGTTCAGCGAGTCGTACCGAACCCAACAAATCCAACCACATCCAACCCGGCTCCATCGACGACCCCCAAGCCGGTTGTTCCGACCAACCCACCTCAATCGACGACCCCCAAGCCAGTTGTTCCGACCGACCCGCCTCAATCGACGACCCCCAAGCCGGTTGTTCCGACCGACCCGCCTCAATCGACGACCCCCAAGCCGGTTGTTCCGACCAACCCACCTCAATCGACGACCCCCAAGCCAGTTGTTCCAACCGACCCGCCTCAATCGACGACCCCCAAGCCGGTTGTTCCGACCGACCCGCCTCAATCGACGACCCCCAAGCCGGTTGTTCCGACCGACCCGGGTCAATCGACGACCCCCAAGCCGGTTGTTCCGACCGACCCGCCTAAATCGACGACCCCCAAGCCGGTTGTTCCGACCGACCCGCCTAAATCGACGACCCCCAAGCCAGTTGTTCCGACCGACCCGGGTCAATCGACGACCCCCAAGCCGGTTGTTCCGACCGACCCGCCTCAATCGACCACAGCTGGCCAAAACCATTCTACACACTCGACCAGTTCTGTCAGTCCACCAACAATTCCTCCGCCCACAGATCATCCAGGTCCTTTCACCACCACAACTGTAATCGGCGCTCTTCGTATTTCAACAGCGCCGGAAAGGCTGACATGTTTTTGTGATTGTTTGTCGCTGCCTAGACATATGCGCGCGCCATCCGTGTCCTGCCGGAAGCACGTGCGAGGCCCGTGCCAATCAAACCCGCGTTTGCTTGTGCATGGCCGGCGATGACTACGACGAGGACAGCCGGCGTTGCGAGAGTGGCAAGTATTGGGGAAGGGCAGCAAATTACGACTTTTTTATCTGGGCGACGCTCCTCGCGCACTTGAACGTTGTTCCTGGGCAGCGCCCTTAACGTGACTCTCAAGGCGTTCGTTCACTGGATTGAGTGAACAACCGCAAATGGGATTGCCATCCACTTTTCGATGGCCGATTCTGAGAAAATGAATCGGCGTTGTCAAAAATGGATGTCATTGCCATCGTTGAGGTTTGATTCTGATGAACCGTCGACCTTGTCGCGTTTCAGCCAAGGTCTTTCCCGGACAACTGCGAGTGCCTGGACTAGATTTCGAAGAGGACATGGCAAACAAAACGTCGCTGGCATTTCAACGTGCCGCCGAGCAAATTTCTGACGAGGTCAGATTTCTCTTCCTCATCCACGCGCGATCGGCTGAGAAAGGGATTCTCCAATAAATCAATGAGGTGTTTGTCTCTCCCGCGCAGATTGCTTCGCTTTTCAATGAGAGTTCTGGCTACTCGCGCTTGATTGTGTCGGAACTCAAGTAAGTCAACAAAGAATCGGCCTCCTTGGCTTCGGCTTGGCGTTGGGCTTTTGCTTCTTTTCACGTCCGCTTTGCCCACGCAGGCCATTTGAAAATGCAAAAGGGCGAGTCGCGGCCGGCCTCGGCGCCTCCGTGGAGATGGTCTTCCAGACGTCGGCTCCAGTCAAATTGCGGGACGTCGTGGATGTCGTCACCAAAGCCTCCGCCTGCGACGCGTGTCTTCTGGCAAAGTCCACGTTCACGTGTATGTGTCCTGCGATTCAGTCGGGAGCTTGATAGGGAAATGGAATCGGCGTTATGACCATGATCCATATTTTGGACGATGGATCCACTTCACTAGGTCGCTCGCTAGCCAGCGCGTTAGCTACATCTGAGCCCTACTGTTTGCTTCTTGCTTTTCCAAGACACGAGTCTGTGTATGAAGCAACCCTGCGATGAGAAAACGACGACATGCTCAGCGCCAGACGACGGACGTTTCCTCTGCCGCTGTTCCGCAGCTTACGTCATGACGGACTACAGTCACAGAGCGTGTGTTGGTAAGGGCGGCGACGTGAGCCGGGACGCATTCAAGCAAGCTTGCTTGACATCATCTTTTGCCAGCTCAGATGGTGATTTGTGGCCAATGCGGTGCATCAAACCACTGACGCTAAGACAAAAACTGTCAAGGGAAAAATACCCAAATTGGAACAGCTGAACTTGAAATGGTGTCTGGTGTTGTCATGAATTTGAACGTGGCTGCTTCCTTGTCAGATCTCTCCATCTGCTGTTTCACACACTCCAGGCCACGGGGCGAACGTGGGAAAAGTCTTGAAATCTTGGTCATCGCAATGATCTGGCTTTTTATTCGGGGGGGGGGGGGGCGCGTCAACTTCATGATTGGAAGTCAAGGAGTCCAATCAGTCACTGCTTTGCACAACTCTGAACTTGTTTTGAAATGCACAGTGCGAGTACTTTAGCCAAACGGTGTGCGTGCGTCCACTGGCATCTATTTCCAACCGTTTTTTTGTTTTTCCCCCTCCGCAGCCTGTCCAAGTGGTCAGACACCCAACGGGACTCGGCAATGTATCGAGTAGGTGCTTTTGTTGTCATGGAATGCCCTGAAATGATGACATGTGACTCAGCTTTTCTATTCTTTTCTATTCTTTTCTTTTCAGTTGCCCTTTTGGCTATTCTGGCTTTAACTGCGGCGAATGTGAGTAAGACCGCCAACGCCCATCCGGACATCCCGATGGCAAATGTTGAAAGGCCTGCTCTCCGTTTGCTTCCGTGTGGATGCAGGAGCCTAAAACGCCATTGGCGTGCAGGCCGTCCTTCTGTCGTGGTTGGCATTGACCGTTTTGTTGTTGTTGTCGTTAGCATGGAAGCTAGCCTTGGTGATCGTGGGCTCTGTGGTCGGGGGACTGCTGCTCATCGCAGTCGCCGCTCTCATCGTCACGTCCACCCGGTGAGTTTGATTGATTCTTCAGCCCTCCCTAGGCCGACCGACCGTTGACTTATTGGTTTCTGGCTAGCGGAAATTCCAACGCTGAACCCAGCCGGTCCCGTTTCCAATCTCGACCCGCCCCGGATTACTGATTCGGTTGAACGCGTCGCACCAAAAGCTGCAACAAACTGATCCCGGGGATGAAATCCAAAGGTGTTCTTCAAGGCCGTAATGCGACGTCCTTCTTCCAACCGTCCTCTTAGATCTCCAAAGAAGACCTCCAGGAGGAAGCAGAAAGATGCCGACAGCAGGAAACCCGACGTGATCCACTTCTCCGATAAGGACCCCCTGGTGACGAGCCTGCCGGCCGACGGGCGGCGACCCGCGGCCAAGACCGAGCCGGCGGCGGGCGTCAAAGCGTTTGCCGGCGTGGGGTGCCCAGGATCCCGCGGGCCACGGCGGCCGGCGCCTGGGACGGCGAGAGCGGCCTGGAGATGACGCCCGGCAACAGCCGCCACGGCTCGGTGGCTCAGGGGAGAACTTTGGTGAGTATTCCGGTCCCTTCCGAAGGCCGAGCGAGACGTCAGGCCGCCCCGTATTTGCGGCTAACGGCATCTTCTGGAATTACAGTGGCGCAATGACGACTTGGAGGACACGAACGGCGGTCCGTACTCGCGGCCTCGCAACCAGACCGAGCCGTACGGCCAAACCCGGTCCTTGAGCAACCCTTACTCAGAATCCCGATCCCTCGACAACCCGTACGCCGGGATCGGTCCCGGCCCGACCCTTCCGCTCGGAACCAAGGCCAGAACAACCCAAACTTCTCACATGACGACGAAAGGCCATTCAACTACTGAGCCTGTAGTTTTGTCATCAGAGACAAAAGCGGCGTTTTGCAGTGGCTGAAATAGATGCGGCTCCGGGAGGGGGAAGGGGAGGGGGTTCATCACCGCTGCAAATCTCATTTCCTCGCCGATGTTGGAAATTGCTCATTTAGTGAAATCACGTTCAATCTGATATTAAACGTTGTCTGGCCCCGTCATGGCTTCCATGTTTTGTGCTTTCATTTTGCACACGTCTTCATGTATGCCGTGTGTCCGCACAGAAATGTCAGTGGCATATTCGGTTTGGTCATTAAAAAAAAAACCCAAATAGAACAGAGGAGAGGTTTTCTTCCCAAAAGGAGAGAATATTCTTGAAAGACACGGTTTGAGCGTCAACACTGGGCTTGACTATCGATTCACATCTTGATTGAAGTCATGTTTCATTTGAAATGTCATGTACCCAAAAGTGAAAAAAACTCAACAAAAAAACAGAGCACAACTTTTAGTCAATTCAAAAAATGACACAATTTTGTCTTGTATGCAAGTATGTCAAAAAGTTTTTGGGGTTCCGCCTCCTGTGGATTTTGTCACACAAAAGGATTGTAGAACACTGGCATGATCTTTTAGGGAGCAAAATGGGGAAATGTTTGTTTGTGTGTGTTGTACATCATGATCAGCAATGGCAATTATTTGTAAACCAATTGACGAAATACAACATGGAGGTTGGATTTGTTGGTGCCTGACTTTTTCTTTTTTTTCCAGGGCACACAATAAAAAATGTCATTTCACATTGCTCGAATAGATGGCAGCGGGCGGGCGGGCGCGCATCATTTGGATCGAGAGTCATTTAACATGTGAAACATTCCGTCCATGTGGATTATGTGTTAATGCTGGTGACACCCGGGTTGTTTGAACCGCTCCAATTCAAAGGATTAGCTTTGGCCGCGACATTCCCAAACGCTCCCTTGGAGAACCTCAAACGTCTCATTAGGAGAATTGGCCAACGTGCCATCACTCATCAGAATCGACTCGGATTATTTATTTATTTATTTATTTTTTGGGGGGTTAATAGCTTCTGGATACTCCAAACACGAGTTTTGACCCCCCCTGTAGAATCAAGTGGCCATCAATCAGCAGACGCCAACTAGGCAGCGCCGAGGTTGGCGTGATTTCTATTCTCGGAGCGAGTGAGGCGGGCGGGGCAAAGCATCTCCTCCGGCAACTGAGACGAACCCGGGCGGGCGGGGACTTTTCACCGAACGAGCCCACGTGTCGCTCGGCTCTGCGGTTCTCGGCGTGTGTCAACGCCGGTGGAGAAATCTCGCCCAAACCAAGCGGACAGCTCGTGGAAACCGTGGCGGGCGCGTGGGATGTGATTTGAACGCCGCTTCCAGAGTGAATGCAACTCTTCCCCCCCGCCGTCGAAAAGAAAGGTACGAAAGCGACTGCACCGCCGCCTGTTTGTTGTCGCTCAACGCTTAATTGTTGTTCCGCCACTTGTTGCTTTGCCGGGACGCTGAGCAACTATCCCGTCGACACTTTTCGCACTCGTTGCTTTCAAAGGCACTTTGGCGTGCTCGCGTACACATTGTTGTCATGACATTGCTGGGGGAAACCGAGCGTAAGCACGGGACGTCGGGGGGGGGCAGCTTGAGCGGCGAAACGTCTCCCCTTCGACCGAAACACAAGCGTGCACATTCCGCAACTAACACACCAAGTCGCCGTGCTTTGCTTTGCTTTGCTTGCTTGATGTCGTGCACGCGACGACAGTCTGATTTGGTCATTGTTTTCCTGGCAAAACGGAAAGAGGAGCACGGGAGGGGGGGCAGTGTGAGGAATATGTGTTGGACGAAGGTGTGTCCTGTGTTTGGATTTTGTGGGCAGGAAAGGGATGCTTTCAGTCGGCCCTTTGCTGTTTTCTAGCAGGCACGCTTGCAGAAATGACAAAGAAGGAACGGGAGGACTTGCTCCTTGAATTCAGGTGCATTTTTCTTTCAGGTGTTGTCTGCGTTTTGGCTTGGAAACGACTCTTGTTGAAGCGATGCTGGCACGGTTGTCCTTTCAATCGAATAATCGTCGCGCGTCCACTTGAGCGGTGGACAGTGTAGAACGGGAGTTTCAAAGTCGAGGCCCTCGCGCCAGACTCGGCCCGCCCGCGAAGGCAAATCGTTTGCGTCACGAGGCTTGCAAATTGTCGCCACTTTGAACAGCCCTCAGACCCGCAGCCCGATTCCCGCAGCCTCACGTTACAGTGCGTGGCTCGATTGAGCGCTAGTTAGGGTTGTCAAATCTTTCATGTCCAGGGGGTCCTGCTTGCTTGCTGGGGGATTAAAAAAACAAAACTCATTTCATCAATGAAAAATAACAACCGACTTGTGGCTTTTGCCAATCTGGGCCACTGTTAATGACACACACACATGGCGCATGTTGCGTTATGAGTTTCTGACTTTGTGCAAGTCCCCCGAATGCACCACGTTGCTCGCCGACCCAGAAGCCCGTTTGAAGCAAAACTGGAGTTGGAGTTGACGTTCAAACGGAGCACGCGAGCAAAAGAATCGCACGGCTTGTCCGATTGAAATCCGAAACACGCTCGCGCTCGTGCCAACGTCAATGGAGGAACCCGTTGAAGGGCAGACGAGCGTCCGCCGAAAGCTCGGCCAGTGGCGAAGAAGTTCTTGGTTGCCGCGTGCCGTCGCGTGTCACGCCATTGAAGCAAAAATCGATCGGCGTCGAACGGCAACATTGGAGAGGGAGGAGTCACAGAGCGTCAATGCAACCATGGAAGTGGTTTCCAACCGTTCATTTGTCCTGTTTGTTTGTTTCTCAGGTGACGCTCCCAAATTGACAGGAGGACGTGGAAAAGCCAGCATCCCAAACCCGGGGGGGGGGGGGCACGTTGGCCTCGCGTCGCTGGAATGGAGCAACTCATTGCGTAAGTCAGATCAGAAGTCTTTGCTCGTTGGCGCTGTTGTCATTGGGATGGCAAACCCCCCCATTTGTGAGCACGTTTGTATTCAATGCGCTTTAGTCGATGTCCTTCCTGACTCTATTTGGGGGTTTCCTGGAGCCGCCGTTGCCCATTCTTTAGCGCCGCCAGTTGTTTAGTTTTTGGTGTCTCATTGCTACTGTGAGCTGTGGCCGTGCGGAGCAGCCAATGTGGGCTATCCTGTCTCGTCACGCCGATGAGCTCGCTCGGGCCTCACGTATCGAGGGGGGGGCTGCGTGGCGTCTGAGGCCCGATGGCACCAAAAGGCCACTAGAGGGCGGCGCAGGCCTTCATTTCCGACATTTCCGGGCCAAAGGTTGACGAGGCCAAGGAGTCCAGCTTGATGCTCTGACGCCGACTTTCGGGTCCTCAAGGACGTTGGTGATGTAGTTGCCGTGTCTGCTCGTAAGGGGGACGCTGGCGCGGCGGCGTAGCGCTGTGAGCATCTGCCGGTCAACATTTGCAGGCTTTTCAATCCAAAAGGTCAGCGCGTTAGCGCCCCCCCCCTTCCTGCCTGGGTTTCACCCCTTTTCGCGTCGCGTTGGAAATCGGGCTGAGAATTGCGGCGTCGCTTGTAAACATGAAGCCGAGCGTCGCTCAGACTCGCTTCTGCGGCTCCAAAACATTCCGTCGATCAGTCGCGATGAGGCGAGGTGGCCCCGTTCAGTTTCGCTCCCCCGCGATGGCACGCCGACTCGGATGTGGCCTTTTCCCGAGCAAACGAAGACGCGCGTCCCGCCTCGCTCGGGTGACGTCGTTTCCCAGCCGAGCGCCGGAAACTGCCCGCCGCGTGTGTGACTCGAGACCCGAGCCGCGGGGGTCTTCTTGGTGCTCTTCACGGCAGCTTGGAGGCGGGCTTTGGCTTTGCGGGTGGCATTCCCACTTAGCGTCGTTGCGTTTTCAGCGCTTTGTGTGTTATCTCGCTCCCTTCGACGCATGCCCCCCCCCCCCCCCCCCAAAAAAAAACCGAGACGGATCGCGACGCAGTGGGGAAGCGGCGCCCGTCCGCTCACTCGCTCGCCGCCAAGCGCTGCCTCTGCGCATTTGGTGCTGATGAAGAGGACGAGCGAGACCGCTCGCTCGGCGGGGGCGGGGGCCTTGCGTAGCGTCGGCGGGAGAGGGGGGGGGGGCGCTGTGCAAAAGCCAGCGCGCCGTCAGACGGCCGGAAGACTCTGCCCATTGGTTGAGGCGGCGTCTGCGCTCATCCAGAGGGCACTGCTGCGAAAGACTCGCAGACAAGAAAAACAAGAGCGGCGGGGTTGGGGGGGGCCGGGGGGGCGGGCGAGCGAGCGTTGCAGCAGCACCAGCACCTCTGCTTCAGTCCACCGCGCGAGGACGGCCACTGATGCGTCGCCTCCCTCCTGTCTGGCTTCTCCTCCTCCTCGGGGCTCCCGCCGTTTGCGTTGGGAGACACTTCCAAACGTGACTATTTGGAGACGCCGCAAACGAGAGAGGCGGAGTGGAGATTTGCTCCCTCCTTTTTCTTCTTCTTCTTCTTGTCATTTTTCTGGCCATCGAGAGCTTTGCGCCAGAGGCCGATGGCGCCAGGGCAGGACTCAAACTCGCAGCTGTCGCCGAGCCGCGCCGCCTCATCCCAGTGAGCCCGGGCGCAGTCCGCAGGTCGGTGAGGCGGCGGGAAAGCCCCTGTGGGGCCAGAAAGCGACCATGGCGACTTTCGGGAAACTCACCGACTACTTTAATCGGCGTAAGTCTCGGGAGGAGCTGCATGTGGGCAGGAGCTCGCGGCGGAGTGGCAGCTACTGCTGCACGGTGGCGGAGGCCAGGTAACCCGTCCGTCCGTCTTCCGTGAGCGCCGCTCTTCGGGATGGGGGGCACGGCGGAAGCTAACGTGCGCGTTTTGGGAATGTGCGGCTCGAACCCCAAACCTCGCGAGGCCCTGGTGATTTCCACGGACCGGCAAATCTCTCGAATCGATGGCGGCTCGTCGCGGCAACCGGCGAGGCTCGCTGACGTCAAACTGGAGCGTTGGAGGCTGCCTCAAAGTCAGCGCGCCAATAAAAGATGCACAGCGAAGAGAAATGCCGTCGGGTGCGACGATTGGAGCGCCGTTGTGTTCCGTTGGCCAGGAGTCGATGCAAGAGGGGGGGGGGGCATGCCATGCGTGTTGCGGGTCACATTTGTGAGTGCGGAGCGTGCGATCGGATTCGAGGACGGCACCTTTGAAAGTCAGCAGCTTTGATTCGTGCGCGACGGAACCAGAGCAAAGACGATTTTACCTTTGCGCGACGGAACGAGCCACTGATTGTGGGGATGTGGCAGCTACTTTTCAGTAGCGATACGACCCCCCCAACCCCTCTCCCCCCGTTGCTCTGCATCATGTTGTCATCCTTTTGTGTCAATGCGCACGAGGTCATTTGAGGGGGGAGCTGGATTTGGAAAATGGATGTGTTGCTTTCCTTTTCCAATGGACAGCCCCCCCCCACCCCCCAAATGGACTGGTGACTCCTAAACATGTTGCGGGCTCATCACTTCTTCATGCGCTCTTGTGAGTCGACGCTTTCCGCAACTGTGACGTTCTTCCATCCCAATCAAAAGCGTCCACGTGGAGCCCCCAAAATCAAAGCCGGCGGCGAGTCACGGCCACTCAACGACTGAGTGAGTGAGTCAATTCTTGGGGGGGGGGGCACCTTGTTGGCGTCATTTGTGAGTCACGCCTGTGACAGTCTTGCAGCTCTTCCAACGAAAGAGCTGGACTGACTACTTTACCCCCCCCCTCCCCCCCCGTGGGCCGGGCAGCATAATAGCCCAAAGTGCCCCCCGTCTGGAACGCAGCCCTCATAAATGGGGACAAGTTGTTCAGCGCCTAATGAATCATAAGCGGTGTTTAATCACGGAGGGGCGAGCGAGCGAGCGTCCTGCCCTCCCCCGCCGCTCCGCTGGGCTGCTCAAAGCGCCCGCTTTTGAAGTGCCAACTTGGAAAGCGTCAAACAGGAAGTGATGCGTTTTGGAAGGCTCGCACGAAGACGCCATGATGAAGTTCAACCAAATCGTGTCGGGTTGGCCGCGTTGTGACTCTTTTGGGGCTTTACCGGATGCCACGTTCAGTAGCGAGGACGCTGATTGCCCCCCACCCCCCCTCCCAGAGTGAGACATCCCCTTGTGCTTGATGTTGTTTTTTTTTTCCCGTGCAGTTCGACGTACTTGAAGTCGATTCCAATCTGCCGTCAATCTCGGCAGCGCCCAGCAATTGACTGTCGTCGTCTTCTTCTTCTTTTTTTCTTTTCTCTTCCATCAACAAACGCCGATCAAAACACGGCCTCCCGCTTTTGGCGCTGGGCGGAGGTCATAAGCCCCGCGGCACGCGCGGGCCGTCTCGCAAGCGGGAGGCGACCGATCCCTACTGTTCCCGGACAAACGCAGCTTGCGTGTAATTGCCCCATCGTCAGTCAAAGCGGCGCTCGCGGCGCTCGCGGAGGCGGCGCCGGAAAGGGATCGGCTGCAGGGTGCCCTCCATCCCCTCGGGGTCTGCCGAGTCATCCCGACGATGCGGCGCTCAAGTCTTTGTCGGATCCGCTTTCCATGCCGCAGCGCTGGAATGGTCTTGCGCGATTTGACGTGCCTCGCGCCGCTGCCGATGGATTGCCGATGGATCGGCTCCCCCCCGCGGGCGCTTCGGTGGCATCAAAGAAAGCAATTTCCGCCGCTTGTTTTCCGAGACGGCCTCCGACTTGATGATGTTGAGGTGGAGGCCATTTCGCCATTGATCCGTCCAACGGCTCTCTTGTCGCTCCTTAGCAGTAAACGGCTTTTGCGTGCGGGGGGGCGGGGGCGGCTGTTTGGGGAAAAGGCCCGCGAGCGCTCGCTAATCATTGTGCCAGAAAGGCATCCGGGCCACGCCTCCTGCGGCCGGCAGGGACGCTTGACGCCAGGCGCGCTTTGCCGGCGTTGAGTTTGATGTGATTTGCTTTGTCTTTTTGTGGGGGTGGCCGTTTGCAATCGCGTTTGCCGTGTTCCCAACCAGGTCGCTGGAAAGGAAGCTGCAGAGACCCGTCCTGGCCAAGTCCCGCACCCTACCCAGCATCCCCCAGTCGCGCGCGTGTCCAGGGTCCAGCGCTCGGACCTCATCGGCGGAAGTCCCCCTCGCCGAAAGAGCCCCCCCGCCACCGCCAGCAGCCCCAAAGCCCGCGCGCCGCTGCCTGCAGGTGAGCCCCGGATCGCGATCCGGTTTCCCCGTCGGACAGCGCCTCCCGAGCGATCTGAAGACTTTCCGCGGCTGGTCTTTTGGCATCTGCCGATGCAGACGTGGCCGTCCGTGTCGCGACCACGCGGCCGCTCCAATCTTCTCCCGTCCCGCAGGCTTCGCCGCGACGTGCCTTGCAGTCCTTTTGCGGCGCGTTTTCAGCGCTTCCAAGCACGTCGGTGTGGGCTGCGCTCAAAAAGGGCTTCGCTCTGCGTTTGAACGGCTCTTGAGGCTTTTAAGAGCCAAATTGCATTTGGCTATCGCACCGGTCGTGACCAGTTTTTACGCCGGGTGTCTTTGTCCCCCCCCCCCCGCCGCCGCCACCGCTCTCTTGTAAAAATATCCAAATCGGGAGACGAAACCTGGCCCCTTGTTGCCTAGCAACCGCTGTCATTGACCAGAATGCGCTGCGCTTCCGCCCCCCCCCCCCTTCTTGCTCATTATTTTGCTGCCACCGCTCAAACTTTGTTGTCGTCGTCGTCTTCTTGCGCGCGCGCGCGTGCATGTGCGAGACGCTGCCAATGTCAACAGACGCTCGCTCCAGCTGAGGCAGCGTGAGTGAAATGCCAATGTCGCCGTTGCGTCACTCTTGATTGGCAAATTGCCGTCCCGCTCTGATGCTTCCCCGAGTGTCAACGTGGAAGGGGGGAGAACTTTGCCCCTGCAATGGAAGCAGACGGCCACATTGTTGGTGACAAAATCTTTTCCGGCCCCTCCCTCGAATGGACTTCAAGGTGGCGCGAGCTGCGGAAGCGAGGCCATCGCCGCCACTTGATTTTCCTCTGATCTGCTGGACTTTTTGCTTTCAGGCGAGCCGCGGCGCTCGGAGGACGACGACATGGAGGAGCCGGGGGCAGGCGGACCCCGCTCCCAGTCGCCCTTTCCTCACTCGCGGGCCCGCGCCGCGCACCTGCGCAAAAGCATCTCGGCCGACAACCACCTGGACATGAACTGCGACGACAGCTCAGGGACGGCGGCGGCAGCGGCGGCGGAGGAAGAGGACAAGCCCGCCCGCGGCAGCAAGGCCAAGCTCAAGCGCAAATTTGTGAGTCCCAAAATGCCCTTTCGAAGTTGCAGCCCACTTTGAAGTCCAGCGCGTTGTTGACGTGCGGCTACGGGCCGTCAGCTGGAGGATGCCCGTCGTTGCGCGTCTGTTTTGGCTTTGCATTTGCCCGCCTTGTTTTGGAGCGCCTTGCCTGGGCGGGTTCGAGCCTCGCTCGGCGCGGTCGGTCCAGTTGGCGACGGACCGCGCGTGGACGCTCGTCATGAAACATTGAGGGCCTTCCTTCTATTGTGCGGCGGTCACCCGAGCGGGTAAGCCGAGACCCCATTAGCGGCCCCCGCCGCGCTAATGGCTTCTCCGGTGTCACGGCGCAACCGGAGCCCAGCGCGTGCGTCGGCCTTGCTCGTTGGCACGCGCGGCCTCTTCGGGCAAAGCCCGACATCTTCACGTGCGAGTCGCTCCAACGCCTTCCGAATCCAGAAGTCATCCGGTAGTTTTGCCGCGCGGCGCCGATCGGGGACGGATTTGACAGCGGGGGGGAGGCATCGAAGCGGCTCGGCAGCAGACGGCGTTTTTCATCAGCGGTCGGCGGCCATGGCGGCCGGCGGGGGTCTTCCGAGCTGCGGCTGTTTGGGGGTGAGAGTCAGTCGCCGAGGTGTTGTTGGTCGCCACGCTTGTGCCCGTTCGCCGCTCTGTCGCCCCGTGGTCGTGGTCTAGTAGTCGCGGCTTCCTCAAATGAAGCCCCCGCATCTCGGCAGCCGCGCTCCTCATGCAGGCGGCATGAAGTCCGAGTCGCCGATGTCGTTGCCCGTCTTCTGTCTCGCGCTCTCGTGATTTGCCGTCGCGAGCCAACGGCGCCCTTTGGCGGTCCGCGCTTGGTGGCTCATTTGCTCAAAAGCACCCGCGTCTTTTCACGGGACACCTTTCCTTTCCTTTTGGACTGGCCGTCTGTTCCCACTTGTGTGTCGAGCAATAAAAGACGTCCTCGCTCGCTCGCTCGCTGGCTCGCTGGCTGTTGGCATTTCCATGCGCCACACCCGATGACCGTGTAGCTCCGCCAATGATGTTCAATTTACTCTCCGTTTTGTATTTTGGGGTCTCTTGAGGCAAATAAGGCAGGGGGGAAAACGGTTACAGTACCCCCAAAGTACCCAATGAAGATTTTTTTGGCATTTGACTCGGCCTGACTGGGATTTGTTCTTGCTTTTGCTGTTGGGTGCTGTGACCAATGTGTTGCTTTGCTGTCGTCTATGTTAGTTGTGCCGCGCTTTGCATGCAGCCATGGATGTTTGAAAGTGCTCCACAAATCCACTTGACTTGAATTGACTTGAGATGTACCCAAGCAGCTCCGATTCCCTCAAAGCTGACTGTAACGGAAGATGAGATTGTCTTTGTGCTCTCGATCATGCAGCTCCATCCACTTGACTGTCGCTCTCGCTCTGGTTCGTGCAGTCTTTCCTTCTCCTCTCCGTCGTTCATTGTGTTACCCCCCCCCCCTTTTTTTTCATTTCCATTTATCATGACCACAAGGGGACGAGTTAGAGAGCAGCTCGTCGCCGTCCATCACTTTGATCTCTTTTGGCGCTTTGCCTCCTTGCAAGCGCAAGCGAGCAAAATGAAGCGCCGCGGAGAACAGCTGGCAGCCGTAAGCGGCGGCGGCTGCGCATAATGAAGTGCAAACATGGAATTGTGTACCGGCGCGCGCTTAATTGGCAGACGGAGGGGGCCCGAGTCGCCGAATTCCCCCCTCCAAGTGCCGAGGCCGTAGATTGCGTCAAAGTGAACTCTGTGCGCGCTTCATCCTTCTGCCTTCTTTTTAAGAGTCCGCAGAGGGTGACTTTCCCGCTAACAGAAGGCGGTACTTGGAAAGGCATGCCCGTCATTTGACCGTCACGAGAATGGCCTCCGTTTTTCATTCCTAAAAAGGAACTTTGGTGAGAAGCGCCTCCAAACTGTCAGGAAAGAAGTCTTCACTTCAAGCGTGTCGTGCATCAAAGACGTTCAGCTCTCCAACATGATATGCAAATGAATGAAAGAGTTCAATACCTCTCGGTGGCTCTCTACAAATGTCCTCTACAGTGGTGGATTCCAAAACGAAATCAAATCAAATAGGCATGGTTGAAAAAGTTAGCGTCTCGCCCACTAGAGGGAGCCCGCACAGCGTCAGAGTTTTCGGGTTGGTTTTTCATTTTGAGTTTGGTTTCATTTCATTTAGCGGGTGCGTTCATTTGTATTCGTTCGTTTTTTCGAAAATGCTCCATTTTAGTCGAGTTTTACTCTTTGCTTTTTTAATCTGTAAATTAAAAAAAGCAAAGTAAGTAACGTGTGCTCAAAACTCCCAAAGCAATGTGCTTTTTGCGGTTGCACAGCTCCAGCATCATAGATGAGAGTAGCGATCACGAATCCAGCCCAAAGGCTCACGGAGGACACCGATTGACCACTTTTCACCCCCTGCCCATTGGGGGCCTGCCTGACTCCCAATCCAGAGAGCAGAATTGACTCGCGCGCTTTGCCGATGCGGACGACCCCCAAATTGCAGCCTCGGTGATTTTGAAAAACTCACCGCGCTGTTGATTTGAATACACGATCCCGACAGAAGAGGAGAAGTGTCGTTGTCAGTCTCGTGGCTCGGTCATTCACCCAAAAGTGTGACTTTTGGACCCAAATAGCATTTTGGATGAATTCCTCAATGGCTGGCACTTCGTGAAAGGCCCGTCCGTCAGTGTCTTTGGATTTTGGAGTCCCCCGCCCCGCCTGAATCCGGCAACGCAGTCATTCCACGAGTGGCCACAGCGTGGCAGCAGAGCGCCGTCAAAAAGCGGAGCGTGCGAGACGCCACCCGTGCTCCGCTGCTCCTCTGTGCCAAGCGCGACCTGAACGGCAGTGGAGATTAACAGCGAGACGCCCCCTCCAAGTGCCTCACGTTTGGCTGACAGTCATTCTCTGCCTGACTTGTGCAGCGGCCCAGAAAAAGTGCCATGACCCGAGTTTGCATGAATGTGCAATTGATTGGAAACTTTTTGGGCATCGCACCTTGCTGCCATCCGAAGGGCCGCAGTGGAACTGTGTCCGCCCCAAAGAGCGTTTGTGACAAATTGCAGACCTCTTGAAATAGGCATTCATCAACCCCCATTGTCGTGATTTGACTTTGCGTGGGAAGGCTTTCTCCCGCCGCTTTGGTTGCCGTCGGCGACGGAGGAAACAATGTCCGTCCGCCCGCCTCTTTTTCCAGCTCTCTGTCATCAGCCGGCTTCCTGCTGCCACCGCTTGCAGTCGTCGCTTTTGCTGACACGGGTGCTCTTGCGCACGATTGCCGAGTGGGGAGTTCACTAATGAGCCTCTTCATGAAATAATCATCGCTTGGACATCAGGGCGGCGTTCGCGAACGAATCGAGGGCGCCTTCTCACCGGCGGGCGCCCGTGTAGTGAGCATGGCCGTAGCAAGAAATGCGTCAAATGATGCAGTCGGTGGCAAAGTGACAACGTTTTGCGGCTTGCTCGGCCAGCCTCTTGTCAAAAATAGAGCGTCCGCCCGGTCAAGAGCGACACGCTTTGTGCCCCTCGGCAGCTGTCGGGGGCCTTTGATGAAGGGGGCTCTCAGCAAGCCCTTTTCCAGCCAGAGGCCGCCGCGCCAGGGCTTTTGGCACGCCGGCCAGCTCGCCGCTCGGGCGCGGCGGGTCCCCTTTTAGAGGCTCCGTCTGTCTGGCGGTTCGGCGTCACCCTCTTGAGCTTCGGCGCCCACTTGCGGATGAAGTATGGCCGTCGGGCGGCGGCTACGCTCCCACGTTTTAGAGGAGCGGGAGAAACGCCTTCTGTACAGTAACTCGGCTGGGCGGGATGCGAGCGCACCATGCAAAACGCCATAGACGGGCTAACGAATAGCATCGAGGCGGTGCTGATTGAAGCCTTAGTCCAGTACGCCCCGGCCCCCCCCTCCCCCCAAAAAAGCCTAAAATGACATTTGACATGGGCCGCAAAGGGAGTTGTAAAACAAAAAGTGGGCAGAGTGAGGCGGGAGTCCTCCGTCCGGGCCTGGGCCCCCCAGACCCTCTGTCTGCGCTGAGAAAAGCGAGGAGCGGGGCAGACTGTTTATTTGTGCGGCGCGAGGTTAAAAACTTCCCGCGCAATTGACATTCCGGTAACACTTTCCAATAATGGGGCGAGCAATTTCCTTGAAATGGATGCGTGGCCGCCACAAGGCAAAACGCCGCGCGCAGCTTTCACTCACTCACCCGCGGCGCGGCGCGGCTGACCTCCACTTGGCCCGCCTGCCTTTCTTGAAATGAATTGAATTGAAATTGAATCCTTGTAGGTCGAGCGAGGACCTTCCTCCAAATGCTCATTTGTAACAATACGCGCCTGCGCCTGCGCCTGCGCCTGCTCCCGCATCTGTATCCGTGTCTGAATTAGAGCAAGCGTGAGTGAGTGAGTGAGTGAGTGAGTGACGGTGCTGCGGAGAGAGTCGGCGTGATTGATTGTGCGAGTGAAGAGCGCGCGAGCGTGCGCAGGCGTGCGCCTCGGCAACGTTCCCATATTTTGTCCTGCCCGTTTTCTGCCAGCACCCAAAGTAAGCAAGCAAATGAATCAAGGCAAATATTTTCCCGTCCGTTCATCCCCGCGCGCTCTTCAGTGACAGCGGCACCACGGCAAATCGCTTTTTTTTTTTCACCCCCCGCGCCCCCTCCCGACTCGCCGCCATGCTCAGTCGGTGCCGGCGCGGGTGAGAGTGCGCAAACACAAACATCTCCTGCCGGGCCGCAGACGGCACCCTTGGCCCGCGGGCGTGACCGCCAAGTAGGACTTGCGGTGCCACGACGGTGTGTGTGTGTCAATGCGTGCAAGGAAAGAAACGCGCCGTATTCGAATTTACAGTACAGCCTAAAAAACCCAAAGTTTTCTGTTTTCGTCAGAGAGAGAATGGGATTTTTTTTACCAACAGGCATGCGCGTGGTGAAATAGAAGGTGAAAGGTCAGCGGCCATTCTGGTGAGCGTGCCTCGCCTCGCCTCGCCACCATGGAGCGCTTCAGTTAGCTGCCGTCAGATTTGGGGGGTCCTCCAAAAGATAGTTCTGCCCGTCGGGTTTGACGTGTCGCTTTGTGTTCAGACGTGCGTTGTTTCAAGTTGGAACACTTCGTCGCCGTTTTGTTTAGTTTAGTTTTCCCGCCGGCCGGCCGGCTGTTGGCGCCCCCGTGATACGTAGCACAAAGCTAGCATGAAATACATGGCACAGAATTGTCTTTTTCATGTTTGAGTTTAAACTTGAACTGGCAATTAACAGCTTGGAGCTGACAAATTGCTCACCAGCAGTTAAAAAAAAAAAAAGGACGGGTTGGGGGGGCCTTTAGAATTTTCAAATGTGCAGTAATCCCCCCCACCCCAGGAGAACGTGTGTGCGTCAGCACGACTGCGTGTGTGGCTGCCGGCAGACGGCGGCCGGTTCCCGGCCTTGTCATTGCGTCTCCCGCGCGGCCTCTGATGTGGTCGGGGGCTGCGGCTTTCATTACGGAGCGCCTGCGCCCGCCGCCCCCGCCCCCGCCCCCGCCCCCGTGCGCTCGCCCTCTTCTCGCATGTCTATGTAAACACGGCGCTACGCGGCAGCCTTCTCCGAAACAGAGACGCGCTCGCCGGCGCGGACGGAAAGATGGCGCACTTTGGCGGCGGCCCGCCAAAGCGTCTGTCTGAATGGACGGCGAAGACTTAATCGGCGCGCATGACGCCCTCCTTGGCGTTGGGGGGGCTCCCACCGTCGCCGATATCAAAGACAGATGTTGGCTGCGGTTGCGCCGTGCCGCCGGTGCGCGCGAGAGCCTTTAAAAGCTTGCGAACTCGCGCCGGCATTTGTGAGCCATACGCTCGCTTCTGCTTGGGAGACGGCGTGCGAGAGAGGGACGGGGTTGTTGTTTTTTTTTCCTGAGAGCATGTCGCTGAGACGTTGCGTCTGACGGAAAGAGAGAGAAAGAATACGAGCGTGCACGCGAGTTCCTGTGAAAGGCAGCCTGGCGTCTGCTTGCGAGAGTCGGAGAGGGAGAGGATAGTCGCCATCGGAGGGAACTCTCCTGCCCCCTAGTGGTCGCTCGTTGAATAGAAGATTTGGCATGTCTGCGGAATATGTTGTCCGGAGTGCAGCCAAATTACAGCTCGCTCGCCTTTCGCGACAAAGAAGCGCATCCATCCGTGTTCCGTCACACGCTCCAATTGTTTTTGTTTGTTGCAGCCACCAGATGGCGTCTTTTCTTCCCATCGGCCGCGTTGCGTCAAGGCCAGTCCAGTAGTCGTTTAGCGCGGCGGGGCTCCAGGCGAACTTTTTGGGGGGCGCTCCGCCGCGCCGCCGTTCTTTGTCGGCGCGAGCGTCGGTCGGCATCGCCGGCGCGGCCTTCCCTCGGGGCCCTCGCTCCTTTTGCAAGCGGGCCTGTCTCTTTAAGGCGCACGCTGTTTGCGGATGCCGAGGCTCGGCGCAGCGAGACCTGGGCGGGCTCACTGCGAGGCCCCTTTCATAGGGGCTCCATTTTGTTCTTCATAAAATGGCCCTCAGTGGCCGAGGGACTGGCAGGCACCCAGCTCCCCGGCCGGGAAAGCGAAGAATGCCCGCCTTGATTTGCCGACAAACGGCGACTGGCCGAGGAGGGCCGGCCGGCCTCGCTCCCCGGTGCCGCTCGACCCCAAGGCCCGCCCGCCCGCCCGTCGGCGGTGGCGCTGACCTGCATTTCTGCACTGGGCGCTTCGAAAGCGGTTTCTGATTTTCGGCGAACCGCTTCCGCTCATGTGCCGCCCCCAAATTGCCCCCCCGCCCCCCCTCGTGTTGAAATTGGCCAGTGCCTGTTTGTCGAGTTGTTGTTGTTGTTGTTGTTGTTGTGAGCTTGAGAAGTCTCCGTGATGAATTGTCTGCCACTTTGTGACTTGTTGACTAGCTCTGGTTTATTGCACATTTTCAAGCAAGCCTTTACAGCGCCGCTAATGACCCCCCAACCCCGCCCCCCGCCCCCCCAGCACATATCTACGTACACATTCTGGACACTCGCTTAGCAACACACACACCTGTCATTACTTAGACGCGTACACATTCTCCGCCATCTCGCACGGCGAACCCCCCCCCCATATGCTCTCGTTAGATTTCCTTTCAAAGCAGCACGCCAGCCACCAAAATCAAACGCACTTTTGCATCAAAGGGGTCCCTGCGCAGCCCAACACACTCTCACTCCAACGTGTTTTCTTCAGTCTGGTCCCCCCATTGATCGTCCAATATATCTGTTGTCTGAATTCATCCCTCATAGCGTTTTGAAGATGATGCGAGTCTCAATTGCAGCCTCGCGCAGGTTTTTGGAACGTGGGAGAAAAAGCCACACAGAAAGGCCGAGTGTGAGATTCAACCCCTCAACCAAGAACTCGGAGACAGATTAGCAAAAAACAAAGATTGTAATCAAAAATGTTGATGGGGGGGGGGAGAATGTGAATTTTCAAGACGCGCCTCCCTCCCTCCCTCCCTCCCTCCTTGCCGCGTTTAATGAGATCCGAGGGGAAGGCGGCGGCGATGAGTGAGCAAGCAGAATAGGGCGAGATTCTTTGGGCCCCCCCCCGTCCCCTAATTGGCTGACTGACTGCAGAAAGACAACACTGTCTCTCTTTAATGCGGGCGGGGTGAAAGGTCACTGTATTGCATTTGTAAGGTCAGCGCCAGAGGTCGCGCTCAGCTCTGGGCCTTCCTGTCGCAGACAGCAAGGTCATGCCACCTACATGGAGCCCAATTATCCCCGCCAACTAATCACCGCTCGCTGGTTCCGCCGCGTAGCGTACAATGCTGGTCTTTCCCAGCGCCGGCTCTGGCTCGCTCGGGTCTTTTCAATCCCGGGGATGAAAATAGGAGGCCCGGACTGAAATCGTCCGCCGGAAAATTGCCCGGGCGGTGGCGGCGGTGCCTCGAGATAGCAGTTGAATTTGCTGTGTGTGAATGAATGAATGGAAAGGCCTTTCTTGCGTTTTAGCCCCCCTCCCTCCCTCCCCCCAAAACCAAAGCAAGCTTTCGTGGAGTTGTGGCCGCTCGCTTTGTGGAATCTGAATCGCTCTCCTTCCTCAGATTCACTTTTCAGATCGCGCTGACCTCGCGTCACTCCGGAGAACCTTTGGGGAGGGGGCCTCTTCTGCGCCCAACGACTTCGCCCGCTTTGACCTCCTGTTGAAAAGCGCGGCGTAGCCCTCGGCGCTCACTCTCACCGTACGAGAGTGGCGCCCCGTGCGCCTTTTTGACCCGCTGGCTTGAAGGCACCTGTGCCAACGCCACCGTGCAAGCATCAAAGCGCGAGAGGCCATATTTGAAGGCGGAGCTCAGCTCAGCCCGGCTAATGCCCCCTTCGCGAAGGTGGAATGGCACGTAAGCCCCCATTAATACAGGAATGGGTTGAATTTAGCTCAGTCTGCCGTGCCCCCCCCCCCCCCGGCTTTCCATGAAGTGTGTGCGCAACACTTACGGAAAAGCTCCGGCATGCCACAACCCCCCCCGCCCCCCCACCTCTGCGCTCTCCTTTGTTCTCTAACTATAGCCGCAGCCGTGCCAAGGCTTGGCGACTTAAATAGTCGTCCATAAAACAAGTGATAATGAACATGAAAAGCAGCGCACGCTGTTAGTTGACCGAGCGGCTAAGCGCACGCGCCGCCTGTGATGTGCAGACCAGGCCAAAGCACGCGCACGCTCGGTCCTGAAGTAGCGCGACGCAACGGATACTTGGAAAAAACACAAACTGAGCCAGTTTTCGCCGGCTTGCCGCAGCGACGACGAGGCGCTCTAAAGCGCTAACGGCAGCTTTAGAAATCGGCCATTTTGATGAGCGCGCGGCGTCTTTCCGCATTTCTTTCGAGTGGAAAGTGCGGCGATCTGCATCCTAGATGCACGCCCGCCCGTCGCTCCGACCCGGTGGCCCAAAAGCCCGGCGGACCCCACTGACAGAATCCCCGGTGCTGACGCGCGCGGCTGAAAAATGCGCGCGCTCGTTCGCTCGTCTCGGCCCAGACTGGAGTTGTGCAGTTTCTTTGGCGAGCGTCTCCGGCCCACCCAAGAGGGAAGCCTCGTAGGAGGCGGTGCCGTCGGAGCCGCCGTCGGCGGCGCGGGGGGAGCCCGGGCCGCGGGGGAACAAAGCCTTATTTCAAACTGGCCGAAAACAGGGGTCTTTATGCCGGGACGCCGGGGCCCCCTCCCGCGCGGGGAGATGTTATCGCAAAGATGCAATATCCACCTCGGGCCGGGGAGCCGGCGGCATAGGCCTCCAGTGTTGCGCTCAGTAGCCCGGGGCGCTGACCTCGCTAATGAAGTCTGCTGCGCCCCCTTTTTTGGACGCGGGTCGCTCACGCTTCTATCGTCCTCCCTCTGTCCTTTCTTTGCTCACGCGGCCCTCCGTTCCCGTCGGCCCTCGTCGCCGATTTACTGTCCGGCGGCCTCGCGCGCTCCTTTCGAACTTTGACCCTTTGCCCGATCCCCCCCGACCCCAAAAATGAAATCAGGCGCACTTGCTCCAAACGGACTTTGTTGGGCTCCAAATGCCTCCTTTTGACAACCGACCTCTTCGGTCTTTGGGGAAACACTTGAGTGGCCGGTGGTGGACCGGCATTATCAAGTGTGGCTTTGTTTGGAATCACGTAGCGCTGGTTCTGTCGGTCGTTGGGGGTGGTGTGGCACCAACGCAAAAGGAGCGCGTCTCGGTGTCTACCTCCGCCGCAGACCCCCCCCCCCCCCCCCAGAGAGCCAAAGTGGAACGTTTGCTTTTGTGGGTTCCAAGATGAAAGGGGCTTTGTGGGCTGACACGAGTCTGCGAGGAGGGCTGCGTGGCGGGTAGGCTTCTATCTCTTTATCCCGTCTGGCGTGCCGCGGCCGGGCCGGACCCGCATCAGCTGTTGGCTTTTCTCCGGCTGCCAGTCGTCGCGCAGCCCGCCCGCCCAAAGATGGGCTGTCTGCTGGCGGATTACCCGGGCCCGTGCCGTTGGCTTCCCCCCGGGCTCCACAGATCCCACCCACCGCCTCTCGGAGCCCTCACCCGGGCGGGGCGTGGGCGGGGCCGGGCGGGCCGACTCGGCCTTTGGCGGCGGTTCGAGGGCGGGCTACCGGAGGGCGTTTGCGGAGGCGACCGGGATTAGGCGGCGGCTGGCGTTTAGCGATTCCATTTGGGATGCCGCCCCAGGCCGGCGGACGTGCTCGGCTCCTGCGACGGGCCCCCCCCCGCTTATCAAAGTCATGTGCCTTTTGTGGTGGAGGAGATGCTCCGAATGCCCGCACCGCAGCGGCGGGGGGCATCTGTCATGTGTGCGGAGGCCGCAGTCGGCGCCGGGATCAGGAGGGGCTCTGCGTGTTGGCCGCGGCTTTTAGCCGCCGCTGAGAGCCGCGGCCGGTCCACGATGAGTCGGCGTGCTTTGGGTATGCCGCCACGATTTGCGCCGCTGCTGGCGAGCCGCGGGGGCGCCCTTTCCAATGGGCTGTGTTTCTGAAGTTGAGCAAGTGAGTGCTGAGGTGCAAAGAAGAAAAAGCTTTGGCGCGTGACACGTTTGAGCTTGGTTTTGTGAAACTTGGAAAGGGCTCCCAAAAGCCCCCCCCCCCGAGGCCCCCGTGACCTCCGGTAGCCGCAGCATGCCAGACGTGATCAGCGTCTCCCCCTTGAAGCCGTTTGTCTCTAGCCCGCTCTTGCTGTCTGCTTTTTAACGGCGGCGGGCCCCCCCCCCCCCGGCCGTCCTCAATTAGACCCTTGTCCAGCCCATAAACATTCCCGCTTTTGGAATTTATGAAGCAGGCGCGAGCAACTGACAGCGCTCGCATCCTCTGCAATAGGTGGGAGGCGAGGAGTCTCCCCTCCGCCCCCTGCGATTTTGCCCCAAACGCCAACATAGCAATCACGTCTTCCCGCACCAGAGCACAATTGCACAGGGCAGCCCCATCCCAATGGCGCTCGCTCCAAAGGCTTTCTGAGGAAAGCGCATCTTGTCCAAGATCCAGGAGCGCTTTTTGCCAGCGTTTGTGCTTTGCAACAATCGACTGGAGAAGCGCTCCGTAAGTCCACTTCAGGCTAAGCTGGATGCCGACTTTGTGCACCGAGTGGAGTGATGATGCAAGAGCACATTGCGGGCCCGCCAGCCCCCCTCCTCCCACCCTTCCCTGACTTCAGTCTTTCCTTTCGCCCCCCCCCCCCACCCCTTGCGCTCGACCGACATGGCACCCATCAGGCCGGCCTCGGGATTCTGAGGTGGCGCCCAGACGGGGATTATTTACAAGAGCCGTAGCGCTGCAGAGACTCTTGCGGTATTTCTTCTTCCAAATGCCTTGGAAAGGGAAGGCGCGCGACGGCGGGGCATCTCCAGGCCCGCCGTCTGGCACTCGCTTTTCCTCCGACGGCGCCTCGCCTCGCCTCGCCTCGCTCTTCCTTTCTCTCTTTCTACCCCGGCTCAATACGCTTCCTCTCGCAGGCGTGAAGATTTAGCGCACACCCGCGCGACTACTGCTCGCAGTCATTTCGGATCTTAGTACGCTTCCCAAAAGAACCAAGAAAATGTCTGCCTTGCATTTCCAGTTTGTTTCCAGAAAAAGGCGAGCGACGATCTGAGCTTTGCCAACGCCAGCCCCAATTTTGCTCCGTTGGGCCTTTTCACCCTTTGCACTCGAACGCCCCCCCGGTTAGCACTTGCGTCACCTTTGACAAAGCCAAACGTTTGACGGACGCCGTTGCCGGAGCGCCTCAGACATTTGAGCCCGCCGCCGCCGCCGCCGCCGGGTGCCAAGAGGCCGGCAGATTGCACCAATGAGATCCGGCGTTGACGGCGCCTTCCGCATAGCCAGAATAGCCGGCGTTGACGGCGCTTCACTCATATCTCGGGACGCTGTAAATCAGGGGCCGGAGGTGGGAAAAGGTCGTCACGAAGGGAATCGGGCGGGGTTGGGGGGCATCCAGAATATGGGCGGACCGTTGGCGCGGAGCTTTGGAGTTTGTTTTCGGAGGAGCGCGAGGCATTGTGATGCCATCTTGGATGTGGCCATCCCAGACCAGTCGTGGCGTCGCGGGGGGCCATGGCAACGCCGGCCGTCCTCCGGCAGGCGGACAATTTGTGCTTTTGGAGAGATACCGTTGCGATGCGGTCCAGCCGCCGAACCCGATCTAGATTTTCATTCCGGTTGTGGCGACGGGTCTCTCCGGCAACCCTCGGCCCGCCATTTTCGAAGCAGAGCGGCCGGCGCTGCTTTCCGTCTGGTCGCGTGGGGGAGATGACGAGGCGAGGCTTTGTTTTTTTGGTTTTTGTTTTGGGGGTTTTTTGCGCCGGCCCCCGAGACGCCTGCGAGCTGTCGGGATACACATTGGCCGCGCCACAAAAATGAGCCTCTGGCCGGCGCTGGCCGCCCCTCCGGCGTTACACAAACACACTCCCGCTCGCAGTGGAAAAGTGTGACTGGAGACGTTTAGGGAGCGTGTCGAGAGCTCCAACCGTGATGGGAGAAATTCGGGAATCCACGCCTAGGAGGCGCTTTGTAAATTCATTCCCCCCCCCCCCGTCCCCCGCAATCGGCCAAGCCAAACCGCAGAGGGTGAATCAGTTATCCTTGTAAACAGGCCACAGGCGCACAACGGCGCCTCCGAGAAAAGAGCGGCGGATTGAAAGCCAAGTTTCGCCAGGGAACGAGGCACTCGGCGAAGCGCCGCTTGGCGTCCAACTTGTCTTTGCCTGCCCCCCACCTTAGCGGCTTGCTTCTTCTCACCGTTGTTGTTGTTGTTGTTGTTGGGCTGACGCGGAATCTTTGTCATTTTGGAAGCGTCGCGTCGCGGCGGAGGCGACCGCGGGACATGTCGAAAACGTCACGTTGCGCTCATGCAGATCCGTCGGCTCGTAAATAACGACGACACTGCGGCTTGTTGTCTGGAGATGAACATTATCTGCTCAATGGAGTGGCGGTTTGGCACGCCGGCTTGACATGACGACTCGGTCTGTGGCTCACACACCAAAAGCTTTTTTTTCTTCTCCTCATTAGCGAGGCTGCCATGACATGTCAGCTCTCGACATGTTAACAACCGGCACGCCATCGACTTTGCCGGCGCATTCCTGCGGCGGCGGCGGCGGCTCTCGCTTTGCCGCGGCTCAGACGGGCCCCGCGCGATCCGGCGCGAGGCGTCGCGTTTTCCCGGCGCTTCTGCTAGTCATTAGCGAGTGCTGCCCGTGTGCTTTGTCGTCCCCAAGCGGGACCGGGTGGGGGGTTAAGGCCGCGCATTTTGAAATGAGGCCTCGCCGTGTCTTGACACCTGCGCTCAGCGGCCGGCCTGCTCGCGAGGCAACGCCCAAGCGACCCGGCGGCGTGACCGCTCATCTTCCCGCTTTGAAATGGCTCCTTGCGAAAGGACGCCGACGCTCGCGTACTGAGCCGCCGCCCCTCCGCACCGACTTGAGCAGCCTAAAAACTGTGCCGATGGTCGGCCGCCCCATTGAAAGTGCCGAGAAGCCCCGTCCCGCTTCACGAACGCCCGGTTGAGCGGCCGGGCCGCTAATGCGCCTTGGAGAAAATAGTTGATTGACGCGCCGCTCACGGGCACTCGCCTACGGGCGCTGAGCGAGCGTGAAAGGCTGGCTGTGTCGCGCCGCCGCCGCGCGAAGGAGCCCGCGGCGGTATGTTTAGCTGTCGGCTTTGACGCAGGAAGAGGCGCAAGCGCTGAGCTTATTGGATGGCTTCGTTACGCTGGCATCTAGCCGCTGCATGCGCAGATATTTCGCGACACTTTCTTACGCGTGTCGTGACGTGGACACGGCTGAGTGTTTGTGTGTGTGCGCGCGCGCGTGTGTGCTATGTAGGTCTGAATGTGTGTGCGCGAGCGAGTAAAGAGGGCTCAGTGTTGGGACCACCCTGCGAGCCGGGCTGAGTGACAGCCTCAAGACGCTCGCAGTGAGCAGGCGCTCACGCTCATTTTTCAACATGTCTTTGGCTCTATTAACGTCTCGCGACCGCATACATGTCGTGCTCCAAAGCAAACGCGGCGGATCGGCAAGATCCGCCCCCCCCACCCCCCACGGCGGGGGTGACGGGATGCCAAATTGACGGTTGCGCCTTTCGATGCGTCTGCGGTCGGTCGGTCGGTCGAAGGAGGCAGCGCTTCGTTTGCCTCAATGCCGTCCGTGCGGCCTGGTGCCCGTCATG
Source organism: Hippocampus mohnikei (assembly GCA_026261675.1). Classification (NCBI taxonomy): domain Eukaryota; kingdom Metazoa; phylum Chordata; class Actinopteri; order Syngnathiformes; family Syngnathidae; genus Hippocampus; species Hippocampus mohnikei. The sequence continues at coordinate 2,088,510 of JAKGUB010000802.1, forward strand.
ACTGCGCCGTGATGTCATTTGCATTGAAATGGGATTTGCCCCCCCCCCCAATCCCCCCTCCTCGCCTTTCTCATTAGTCGTCGGAGTCACTGTGCAGCCAGTGTATCACGTAGGTCACACTTGGACGCGCGTGTTGACTTTTCTATACCCAGGAGGACATTGTATAGACGGCTATTTATTTTGTGGAAGCCTACGCAAATATTTCAACCTTGCCGCATTTTATTGGGGGCGCAGGGGGGCGACGCAAACTTGACCTTTTTGATGATGTTTGTTTTGTTTAGCGTGTGTCTGAGCGAGAGCGTGCCTCATGGGTCCCCCCCCCCGTGCAAGGGCCACACAAGTGCTTGTTGTCCGCCCTCCTCGCCAAGTCTGCTGGCGGATTGTCACGCCGGCGCACCAAAACCCCAAAAAGTTGCAGCAGAACATACGAGTCAGCGTGGCCGCGATGCTGCCCGTCATCTTTGATTTGGGGACTGAAGGTGTCACCAAATGAGGCGGCGGGCGGGGCACCCGGTGGCTCGCCGCCAGCCGCCGTCTTGCCCAATCCTTCGCTTTGTGTGAAACGCATTTTCGGGCGGCGGGCGGGCGGGTGGGCGCCGACGTCTGACCCGAAAATAGTCCATCGACGTGTGTCTGCGTGTGCCTTTCAGGGGTGTGGCTTAGCCAGTGACGCCAGGCTGAAATCTGGTTTGGTGGCGATTGGTGGTGGGGGCTCCGAATCCAAGCAGGTGAATGTGCGTGACCTCACGCTTGCGTGGCTTTTCTCCGGGTGCTGCGTTTTCCTCCCCCATTCCCAAAACATGCCTGGCAGGCTGATTGAACACTCTCGTCTAAATTGTCCCTCGGTGTGAGTGTGGGCGTGGATGCTTGTTCTTCTCTGCGTGCTCTGCGATTGGCTGGCAACCGGAGACGGCTGGGATAGGCTCCAGTACCCCCCCCCCGCGACCCTCGTGAGGATCAAGCGGTTCGGAAGATGAATGAATGAATGAATGAATAATAAACTAAAAGGTATGGATTCAACTATTTCCGACCATTGGCCCCCCAAAACGGCGCCTACTCTAATTGTCGTGAGTTTGACTGAAATTCATTCATGAATGAAAGCGTCGCAAAGACTCTAATCTCGAGACTTTGCAAAACAAGGAAGCCATTTTGTTTCTCGCTTTGATTCCGGCAGTTTCCCCGCTCAGAGCGAATTGCTCGCGGCTCGACCGACAGTCGAGTCCATGAACGTTTCCGAGAATGGTTTGACGGTTACCGCGGTCAAAACCCAAAAACAAAAACAAGAAAAGCCACCACGGTCCGTTCCCGGTCTCCTTTTGCAGCAAATAGCCCTCCTCCTTTTTCCCGGACCATATTTTGTTCCTATCCCTCTGCTGTCTACTGCAGTTTTTGTGTCGTAAACAGTTTGGGGGCAATACTTTGTTGCTCGCTTGTGTTGCCGCACGTGGAAGGAAATGTTGCTCCCGCTTTTGCGCCGCAGTTTGCAGAAGCAGGCGGCAAAGTAAGAGCCTTCCCTCCTCCCGCGCCGAGCCACCTTCGCCTTCCACCTCCATCTCATCCTTTTCCTGCGGCTCTTGTGTCTATAACGAGCGCGTCCCCCAAGCCTCCTTCCCTCAGCGCCACCTATTCTCTCGCTCGGCTGCCCCCGCCCCTCCTCTCGCTCATGCGCCCCCCGCGCTTTCGCTGTGTGCGGAATTGGTCCGAGCTTATCGCCTAGCAACCGCAATTAAAGTACAACAAGTCAGCGGCAGTGGCGGCCGCCATGGAGGCAAAAGCTTGACAAAAGCTCCGTGTGAGCAAACGCGAGCGGGCGGCCCGGGCCCAAATTGAGCCGGCGCGAACGGCCATTTGAGCCGCCGGCGTGGGGGCGCGCCTGGGGGGCTTCGAGGCGCGCGGCGGTGGACTCAACAGGTATGTGCGCACACGTCAATGAAGGCAGGCGGGCGAAGCGCAGCGAAGGGATCCAGGCGGCGGCGTTGATTGGGCGCGTTGGCGCCTCCCACCTTTAGCGGCGGGGACGCGGCACACCGGTCGCAGTCGGCAGGGGACGCCGCTTGTCTTGTCTCGTCTCGGCGTCACCGAAGCGCCGGCTCCTCGTCACGCGGCGTAAACGCGACGTCCGCTTTGCGGCGGGCGCTTCATTGACCGGCGGGCGCGTCATCCCCCCTCGTGCCCGATCGCGGCGCCACGTGAAGGTCGACGGCGGTTGTTGGCCTCTCCTCCAGAGGCGGCGAGGTCCGCTCGGCCGCCTTCCAAACCCGTGGTGCCGTTGAAATGTCTGGAGGGCAAATGCGCGCAAATGCCTCGCTGACGCTCGACGGCGGCCACGCCCACCCAAGTTGCCGCTTCTCATGTTGATTTTGTCTCTCGTTTCCAGAGCCTGGGCTCGGTCGACCGCAAGGAGGATGCGCACAAAAAGTGAGTAGCGGCCATTTGCCTCTTTTCGCCAACGGACAGTCCCGACGTCACCCCGTCGGCATCCGCCCTCATACACGTGGCCGCGCGGGTGTGGCTGCGCCGTTAGCATTCTCTCGCTCGCTTTTTCTGTTGCGTTGCGCTGCGTTTCCTTTGAGCCCCTGAAGCCTTTTCCATTTTCAAAGTCTCTTTTGGCCGTTCTTTGCCTTGACCACGGATGATTTCCGCGAGGCCAAAAGTGGCCACCGCTTTGATCCGAATTCACGCTCAACCGAGCGCTTGTCGCGGCCGACGTGCGATTGCCGTTGGCAAGTTGCACGCTTTGAAATGGCTCCAATCGACGTTGCTAGCGAAGGGGAAGACGCGCGAGACTGCAATGGATTGAGGCGAGGGAGTGGTTTCTTTCGCCGCGCTCGCTCGCTCGCTCATCGGCCTCCCGCTGGAGACAAAACCGCGTGACCAAAAGGCTTTGGCGGAAATTGGACAACGACCGGCGGAACCCTGCCCAGAAGAAGCAGGAGAACCTCCGGCAAAGGCCACGCCAGCCAGGCGTGCGTCACGTCACGCTCCTCACGCTGCGCTCTCCTGGTGAGAATTCAGTCCGTGGCGGCGGCGGAGGGGGCGACATTTAGCCGGCGAGCGTATGGCATGTCGGAAAACAAGGCTTTCTTTCAGCCTGCTAATTAGCAACGCGCGCAGCCTGGCCGCTGCCTTTTATGATCGCAGCGCCGAAAGAAAGGCTTTTTGTTGTTGGCCTCACCAAACATATTCGGCCTTCTGTTCCCCGATCGAACTTTGCTCATTGGCCTCGCACAGATGGATGGCCGCCGCCGTCCGTTGCGGCGTTTTGCAGTCAGGTTGCCAACACAGCCCCCGCCTCCCTTGCCACAACTCGTCGTTTTGGGGCGGCGCAGGCAAATCGCTGGCCCGCTTGGTCAGATCGGCGGTGACCTTGAGACCTCTCCAAAGTCTTTGAAAGAGCCGCCCGCCCAGCTCAGGCTGCGCGCCCAAGCCTCCCGAGCCCCCAAGCCTCCCGAGCCCCCAAGCCTCCCGAGCCTCCCGAGCATCCCAAGGAACGCGCACACACACACACAAATTTGAAAATGTGGCGGCAGGGAATGTTTCAAAAGCTCTTTGAGCGTTCTCCTTCTTCATTTCTGCTCGACTGAAAAAATCTTTCTCTGACGTTGCTCCCCCTCTTCTTTGGCAAGGTCCGAGTCCGGAATCTCCAAGTTTACCCATCGCCTCTCCCTCAAAGAACGTCCAGCCAAAGCCGAGAAGACGTCGGCGTCGGAAGGAGCGCATTCCTACAGGAGACGCTCTCTCAGTGTGGATTGGTAAGTGCCAAGACCCGCCCGACGGTCCCGACGGTCCCGACGGTCCCGCCTCCTCGCGCTGCGCGGCTCCCGACTCCATAGCGCCGCCGCCGTTGTTTGAAAAGAGGCCGCCGCTCATCTCGGCTCTGTGTCAGAGGGTCGTCATCTGATGGCGCCAGTTGTTGTTGTTGGTGGGGGTTTTAATCGTCTGATTAAAAAGGGGCGGGGGGGGCTATTAAAAGCCAAGATGACCCGGACAGTTGTCGGGATTTCTCACTTCAGCACCACAGACAGTACCGGCTATTTATTGAGACCCGACCCAAAACGACACGCTGCCAACGGCCACCGCGGATTAGAAAGCGGATCCGCTGCTGAGCCGCCTCAATTCTTCCCGGAGAAAAGCCAAAGGTGTCGCCTGCGTGCCAGACGCGACTTGCGCTTCTCCACTTAGCGCTCCGATGGACAGAATGCCGTCCCGGAAGGGCCGCGTGACGGAAGCGCCGCCGGAAGAAAGCGGCGGCGCCGCATCAATGCTGCGAGTGCAGCACGAGAAAGCAAAACATCCAATCGGTAGAAATGCCGATTGATTGGCGAGTAAGGGCCCCAAATTCCATTGGCGGCCCGCCCCAAATGCAGATAAGCGGACCCAAATTGGTGTTGGCTGCGTTTGAGCTGCCGCCGCCCGCTGCTGAGTTTCTGCTTTGCGTTGCCGCTCAGCTCGACTTTGGAAAGCAACTTGGAATCCTCTCCAAAGGAGACGCAACGCTCATCTTAGGCGCTCGTCCTTGACGACAGACGGATTAGAAGTTGCGGGCGCCTTGACAAAGGCTTCCCCCCGGTCGGCGGACGCCCCACCCCCGCCTTCTCCCAGATGAGCAGCCGTGGGACTTTGAACGTGGCGCCCGCCCGGCCGGCGTGCGACTGAGAGAATGGGCCAACTGGCGGCCGGACCCCGTGGCCCCCGCCACCTCCCGTCTCCGGTCCGCCGCCGGGTGGGTGGCGCATGGCGGCCCAGGTCGGGGACCCCTTTGGACCCCTCCGTACACTCGCACGGGGCCTGGAGCCACCCAATTGCCCGGAGGAGACACGGTGTCACCGACCCTCTGACGGAGGAGGGGTCGTGTTTGTGTGAGATGCCCCCAGCTCCCCCTCTGATCCCAGCCAAGCCGCCACCTCCTTTCCTGAGAACATCAGGGGCGAGCGAGCCGCCGCCACATCGCTATGGCGACGCCGCTGTCTCCAATGGGCCAAATGAAGAGATTTACTTGGGTGTGCACGCGCGCACACAAGGACGGACGGGGCCAACAGGTGGCGAGCCTCGCTCGGCGCGGCGCGGCGAGCCCGCGCGGCCCAAAGGTTAAACATACCAGCCGCCGGCAGCTGTCCAAGTCAAGGCCCGGGGGCCAGATCTGGCCCGCCGCCTCATATTATGTGGCCCGCTTCAACTTCCTCCAAGCTGCACCCAAATGTCGTGTGGAAGAAAGCACCTCGGGGACGCCCAATAATCCAACAACCTCTTCATGTTGACTTGACGGAGGGCCCGGCTGGCCATCTGAAATCCCAAAAATTGTGGTGGTGTCCCGACGGCCCCCCCCCCGCGGCGTGGCCAAAGCTCGCCCGCTTCCAGCCTGTCTGCTGCCAAGACTGGGATTTCACGCTTTCCTTCTGCAAGCCGCATTTGGAGCGGGCGTCGTGTCCCGGCGTGGCTGCGCGCGCGTCAGCTTTGTGGCGCGGGCGGGCCTGTTTTTGGGGCGACACGCTTCCTTCCGTGCCGGGCGGGCACGGGACGTTTTTCAGCCGTCTGTCCATCCTGCGCCCGGAATGAAAAGAAGCGCTGCGCACTCTGCGGAGAATTTTGGCAACCGCCGTCCTGTCATTCAATGAGAAAAGAGGAAGAGTGAGCCCCGCCGAATGTCTTTGGATCAACATTGAAGCGGCCCCCCCAGCGCCTTTGCCAAGCAAAACGGCGACACTTCTCGTGGCCTTTCGAAAAAGAAAGATTCCAAATTCCATCATGTCAAACCCTAATTGGTGGAAATGTCTGAATCAGGTATTGCGTGGGGGGGGGGGGCCGACTGACGCTCGTTTGTCCGTTGCCATCTTTGCGCGCCGAATGTTTGCGGCCGCGCCGATGGTGGCTTCCCGCCTCTTGTAAAACGGTCACAGGCGGGGTGGACATTTTATGGGGTGGGGGGGGGGCTCTCGTGGATTGATTGGCATTCATATGTCGGTTAAAATGCACACAGAGTTTCTTGGTCCCCCAATCACAACGGGCTAACCTCCTTCCATGTTGAAAATGTTGAAGTACGTTCAAGCTTTTGTTCCTCCAAAGGACAGCGCGGACGTGAATGATAAACGTGGAGCGGTCAGTAAGCGGCGGTCCTATTTTGGCGGCCCTTTGTCTTGTCTATTGTCTGTCCGCACTTGTTGCTCCACCGTTTGTGTTCAGACCTCTGTGGCCGAAGGTGCCACAGAGCTTGGTCGTCTCTGGTTCGTCCGTCGCCGTTAAACGAAGCGCTTGTTTTAAATACGCCAGATGTCATTGCCTTTGTCGGCTGTTGAGTTGGACTTTTCTTGCGGCGCTGATTTTGAGAATTGCTCGCTACCTGCCAGGGGGGTCCGTTTCGCCGTCACCGTCCCGCCTGTTTGCCGTTTTTGCTCGTAAATCAAACACCAACCCAAAACTGCAAAACGTAGTCACGGGGTTCAGTTGCAAGTCCAGGTTGCGCCGCATCCTGGGCCATCGCAAAGCACGGCCCGTGCCGTAGCCGCTTTGGCGACGCGTACCGTCGTGGGAGGACGGGTCGGCGACCGCTCGCTTCCTGGGAAGTAACTCTGTCATGCGGGCTGGCGCATCTCTTTGAACATCGGACCCCACGCGCGCACATGCGTCGTCCCCGGTGTCGTCAGAGAGCGATGGGGCACCGTCCTGCCTGCCGACTGACAGAAGGTGGGGGGGGGGGGGGGTCATCTGTTCCATCTCAGGCAAATAACAATAAGCCCGGGGCCGGATTCCGAGCGGCTTTCTCTTTGAAATGGGAGAGCGGCGCACGCGTTACAAATAGATCTGGTTTTATCTTGCGGGCCGGGCCGGGCCGGGCCGGGCCCATGGAAAAATGATTGCAAATACCTGCCGCGCTTGATGTGGAACGCCGCGATAGGTTAGGCCCGCTCGGGAACACGAGGGCGGCTAAAATAAGGCGTCTATTACGGGAGGGAGTGGAGATGGATGGGACAGAGCGGGAAGGGAAGGCGACGGAGGGTATTTTGGGCGGATGGAGCGACCCCCGCGAAAAAGGGCCCGCGGCGAGGGCTCGGGGCCCGGCGTCAGCTGTCGCGCGGTCCCCCGCCCGTGTACACTGACGGACCTGCACGGCGTCCGACGCTGAGCACGAATAGAAATAGCAGCCCCCCATGCTCTCCGCTTGAGCAATTTTCTGTGGCTTTCGTCATTCCTCTGACGGCGTCTTTGACCGCGTCGTGACCGGGAAAGTCAATTCCTTTTGGGGCTCCGCGCGCTTTGGCCTCCAAGTTGGGCTTCCGGGTGTCCGCCGGTGCATTTTCAGGAGGCGATGACGCTGGCGGGTGAAAGTTGAGCTCAACTGGGAGAGAATATTCTCCCTAAAATTGGCGAGACCAAAGCTTTTTATTATGATGATGATTTTTGGGGCATGGGGGGGGGGCTCCTTGGGGGGAATTGCTCCTTGCTCTTCTTGTTTGCAAGGAAGACGCGGCGGCGGTCCCTCGGCTCCGTTTGTGACGAGGGCTTCCCTCTCGTCAAAGACCGTGTGTGAAAAGTCCAAATCAACGTGAACACTCCCCGGTCAAGGCGATCGATCGACGGCGCAACACCCAGCTGTTTGGTTGGTTGCTTGTGTTGTGTTGTTTGCGTTTGTTCCGCTTGGCGGTTGAAGAGTCGGGACTGTTGTCTTTCATTCCGGAGCCGACATTGGCGCCGCAGACGACGACGACGATTGCGGCGTTGTGCCGAGCGCATCTCCAATGTCGTTTTCTACTTCTTGTTGTCGTCCGTCCCGTCCGACAGGGCCGATTCAAGCAAGATGACGCAGCCCACGAGGGGGGAGCGGGGCCAGCAGCCGACCTCGGCCCGCAAGTCCGCCAGCCTGTCCTCGCCGAGCGCCGCTCGCCGCCTCTACCGCAACTTGTCCGGAAAGTTCCGCGTGAGCACCAACACCCCCTCCTCCTCCTCCTTTGCCGCCTCGGAGGACGGCGTGCCGTCGGAGCAGGACGGAGACGAGGAGAGACTGCGCAAAAGCACCCTGGTGAGTCCCGGACAATGTCGCAATAGAAGCAAATAATCACCGCTTCGAAACAAGCACCCCCCCCCACCCCCCCAAATGGACCTTTCTTTTGTTAGCGGCGCCGGTGCGCGATTATTTTTCCCGAAGCTCTCTGTGTCCCAGTCGCAGGGCAACGAGGCGCTCTTTGAGGCGCTGGAGCAGCAGCAGTCGGACTCGGTGCAAGTGCTGCTCTCCCAGCGCGGCTCGGAGGAGCTGGACCTCAACACCCCCAACAGCGAAGGCCTGCTGCCCCTCGACATCGCCGTCATGACCAACGATGTGCCCGTGGCCAAGCTGCTGCTCCGCGCCGGCGCCAAAGAAAGCCCCCACTGTGAGTCCAGTTCAGCTCCCGCCGCCGCCGCCGCCGTCTTTGGAGCGGCCGCCGGGGTCCGCTCGCTCCTCCGGCCGGCCAGTCGGCTGGCGTTCCCCGAATAGGCCTGCGCGTTCAACGTTAGCCTGAAGCTAGCAGCACTGGCCTCGGTTTGGGGTTCCGCCAAAGAATTGACGAGGGCGTGACAAATGATTGTGAGGTGACTTGAACGAGCAAAATGATGTCTCACATCTTTGGCAACCCAAGAGGGCCTTTGCATTGGGGAGTCTGGCCCCCAATAAGTCAGTCCCGGCTTGACCCCCCCCCCACCCTACAACCTTCAAGCTCACCCCCCCAGCTGTTGCGTTCGCGAGCCGAGTTGAAGCGCGTGCGCGCCTTTATCAAAGCGACCGGGCGGCGCGGACGCTCGCATCAAAGTCAGAGGCGGGGCCCCCACCGCGGCAGCCGGCGAGGAGACCCAAAAGGGGCCACGCCGCGCCATCAAACGGCCAGATGGACATTGGGACACGCGGCTTTAAACTTTCTGTCAACAGTGGAATCTCGCGCTCAACGGCGGAATCCGCCGTGAACAAACGCAGGCCGCGCAGACTAAACACAGACTCGCGGCGGCCCGAAATACTCGGCGGGCGGGCGGGCGGGCGGGCGGGCGAGGGGCCGCCAAAAGGAGGACAATCTGCTATTGTCCCCCCCCCGGCCCAACGCCGGCCGGCGCTCTGCGTTTCGGAGCTGCTCGCGAAAGCTGGCTCGCAGATAAAAAGCGGACGTTGGCGCTTCCCGCCTCTGATGAGGTGTCGACCGCTGTTTTGTCTCGATTGGGGGGCAAAAAGCAAGTGATTGTGACGGTGCACATTGTTTGAGTTGAGCTGCAGCCCCTCTGAGACCAAACATTCCTCTTGTGGAGGCTCTTTGGCGCTGCGGTTCATGATTTAAATAGATCAAAATGTTCCACCACTTTTGCGGAGGGGTGACGGGGGGGGGGCGGGGGGGCTTAACGCGGCGACTTAAATGTATGCGGCTAGCCAGCATTTTTTTGTTTTCCCCACGAAGAGCAATTATGTCACCCGGCACTCTCACTTTTCTCCGTCTGGATGTCGTCGGGCCCCGACGGGGAAAGCCGCCTTCAAGTATTCGCAGCGGCAAGTCGCCCCGCGCCGAGTCACGTGATCTTGGCGCCAGCCGAGCGGAGGGCCGTCAAACTGACGTCTTCCCTCGGGACGAGCGGCAAATGTGTCATCGGGTCACGTCGGCATCTTGCCGGCGCGCAGCAAATCGCCGCAAGTGCCGCTTTCCAAAGCGGCGATGGCCGCCCAATCTCAAGCTGATTTCGTCCAGGCCACAATTGCGGCCGCTTGACTGACAAATACTGATTTTGTGCGCGTCCACGTGTGTGTGTGTGTTTCAGTTGTGAGCCCGGCGGGCCGCGCGCTGCATCTGGCCACCTTGGCGCAGGAGGCCGAGCGGCGCGTTTCGGAGCTGCGGAGCCAAGTGCGCGGCGCGGGGCCCCCCGGAGAGCCGGGGGCCGCCGAGCGGCAGCTCAAGGCCTGGGAGCGGCGGCTGCGGCTCTCCCGACGCATGCTGACGGCCTTCCGGCACGCAAGTAAGGCGCCCGCCCCCCCCCCTTCATTTTTTTCCAGCCTCTTTTCCCTGCGGCTCTTTTCTTCGGGCCCACTTCGCGACTTGACACGAGGATGCCGAGTGTGTGTGTGTGTGTGTGTGTGTGTGTGTGTGTGTGTGTGTGTGTCACTCGATGAGACACTTTGTGGCTGGGGAGGCAGCCACCCCACACAAACAAGACACTCACGCGAGCCCCGACAGCCAATTTGCACTTGTGAGTGAATACCCCCCCCCCACGTCATCACTCCCCACCCACTCATTTGGTTTGATCTGTTTTGCACACAAGAAACAAACCCAAAGCAATCGTGACAGACGATTGCTGCAATTTCACACGCGAGCGAGCAAATGATGTCATGAAAGCGATCCGCCCGCCGCCACGGCGCAAGATGCGGACGATGTGAACGGGCGCTGCGGCTGACTTGTTTTTTGGGTCTCCCCACGTAGAGCTTCCGGACGCTCCCGGCGCGGCGCGCTTGTCTGTGGGCGGCAGCAGCAGCCTCACGCTGGATTTCCAGGAACCCCGATGCGTCGACTCGGCCGTGGTGACCAAATACAAAGGTCGGGCGCCGTGCCGCTTTGGCCATACGCCGCCCCCCCCCCCCTCGCGTTTTCTGACCAACACCTTCCGCGACCGCCCCGTTGCGGACGCGCCTTTTTGTTTTGTGTTTGCAGTGAGCTGGAGCACCACGCCGTCCTTCGGCTGCGTGCTGGGGGAGGCGGTGCTGGAGGGCGCGGCCGCGTTGCGCTACGACATCACCGGACTGGCCTCCGTGAGTTGCGCTCGGCGTTCTCGGCCGACAACAAACCGTTTTCACAATGACAAAAGGAAGGACAATTGTTTCGCTCTCCGGCACGGCGCCATGACAGGAGGGAAAGTGAAGCGCGTACTTGTGGCTCCCAAAAAAAGAAAAAGTCACTGAACCCCCCCCCCCCCAGCAAAATTTAGGGCCAGCGCCCCCCACATGATTTCAACACAAACATCTCCCGAGTCCATGAGATCAAACGGCCCGCTGAAGTCGCCGCCGCCGCTCCGGCCATTCAAGCCAAGACTGATGACCTGGCACCCAAAACAAAAACAACCCCCCACTCCCCCCACAAGCACACAATTGGGGAAAGGCCAGTTTGTGAGCAGCGCGGATGGCTCGGGAGCATTGAGAAGCAACAGTTGCCAACCTGCCGCCGACAGGCTGAAAAGAGCCGCTCGGTCGACGGCCGTCTGATTTACGTCCGGGCCGGCGTGGACTCGTGGGCGGGCGGCCCCCGACGGACGTTTGTTTTTTGTGGGAGAGCCACAGAGAGCCAGAGAGGGAGAGAGACGATTCTTTCTCCTCCCGAGAACCCCGCCGCCAGCCCCCGAAACTCACTCGCTGCTGTCACATGACAGGGGTCAAGGCGAGGTCAGGAAGCGGCGGCGGCGGCGGCGGCAACTCGCTCGTTGGCGTGGCTGAGAAAGGGAAGGACGCGGAGGCTCCTTCAGAGCGCACGGGCGCTCATCAGGAAGGCAAAAAGGCGATGGCCTTTCAGCGGACAGCGCCAACGCACTTACTGTGACGCTGATCCTTTGCCCTCGTTGCATTGATCGGATGAGAAAAACCTTTGTTTGTCTCACAATGGAGACATTCACAATTCACAGCAGCAAAATTAGCAAAGGGAGAAAGTAGAAGACAAAAAGGAGGAAATACATATCATATTGGTGTGCATGTGTGTGTACACACACACACACATACATATATATATATATCTATATATATACACACAGTCAAACTTTGGTTTTCGAACATCTGGGCTCTCAACCAAAGATTTGTTTTTTTATGCCTCGGATGCCGAACAAATTTCTGTTCTCAAACAAACCGAGCGCACTTGAATGCACCATTTGACTCCTCCTTCCACAGGAAGTGACGCTTCCTCATGTTGCTTTCCATTGTGAGCAGACGTGTTCAGCAAACATTTAGATTTTCCAAAGAATGGAACGGATTATGGACGAAAACCCAGGTTTGGCTGTGTGTGTGTGTGTGTGTATATTTCTAAAAGCATGTGTGCAGAGCTGCAAATGTGAAAGGCGAAGTTGCCGAGCAGCATTTTGTGCATGCGTGCATCTGCAATAGTGTGACGGCGCGCTGTCCTTTCAGGGGACCCTCTACTTCGTCCGAGTGTCGGCCTACAACATGAAGGGGTGGGGGCCAGCGCTGGCTTCCACGCCCGCCTGCGCCGCGCCTTCCAGTAAGTCTGCGTTTGACCCAACGTGACACAATCTCGCGCTTCCCCTCGGTGCGGGCAGGTGGGCCCTTTCTCGGCACGATGCGAGGACAAGGAGCGATTCTTGCTCGGCAAGAAGAGTTGCAGGTTGTACTCCACCAAAATGAGTCGTGGCCAACGTGTACAAAAGGGCCGCCTGCGCTCTTCCAAAATTCTTCTTCGTCTAATCTGAAAAAACAAACAAGAGAGGGACATTTTTTCACTTGTTGTCATTCGCTACTTTCCAACATTAGCAAAGGGAGGAAGGTCTTGCAGCGACACGCGGGCGGCGTGTCATGTGATTTTTTGGGGTGGGGTTCCCTTTCTGCCACCTCTGACGGTTTTCCCACACTTGAGGGCTACCGAGTCATTGATCTCATCGGGCGCTTTGACGTCGCGGGCGAGGCCGATGTAAGTCTCAGCCGACGGCGAAGTCCCAGCCAGCAATCGTGGAGGCGTTGAGGGCAGCGTTGGCCCCCGTCTTTGTCCGAACGGCGATCGGCGCGGACGGGTTTGGACTTTGGGCGCGGCGGCACCCTCCGGGGTTGGGGGGGGGTGTGAACGCCTTTGTCCTCGACGCCTGCGCCGTCTTTTGCGAGAGAAGCGGGCTCTCTCTTTTCTTTTCCTCGGCGGTCCGCCCCCCGCCGCCGCCGCGCGAGCTAATTTCGATGTTGCGTGTTTGTGTTTTCCATTTGGGCCCACCGCTGGAAATATTTGCATGTCTGCGCCGTCGCGCGCGGCGCGGCCCCAACAGTGGGGGCCTTATGCCGGGCCGCGGACGGCCATTAAAGGGCCGGCTTGTCCTGCGTGGACGGGCGCCTTTCCGGGAATAGAGCCGGCCGTGTTTGGGAGCCGCTCGCCCTCCGGGGGGCTCCGGCGGCGGGAGTTGGGGCGAGGGTGGCGCGCGGCGACGCTACGAGGGGGAGGCGGGTGGCTTTTATCGCCGACACATCCTTCGGGGAGCGGGCGGGGGACGCCAAGAGGCCCGGCGCGCTTTCTGGGGGGATCGCTTTCTGCGCGCTGGGGGAGGGGGGGGGCCGCAGGTTAGAAAGAGTGCGTCTGTCTGCGGCGTTTGCAACGCGGGCCGAGATAGCCGAATAGATTTCCAGGATTCTTTTCACGCCGCGCACAGACTTGTCATTGAGGCGTTGCGAAATGTCCTTTGACTGCTCGTGTTTTGATTGCCCGGTGGGGGGCAAAGTGTGCCGTGCGGCGCTGCAGCCGTGGCGCTGGCGCGCGCGCGTCGGCATGTGTGCGCGCCGACTGCTCTGCGTCCGCGCTGCTCTCCGAGTCCTCGTCACGTGCCGCGCGAGCCGGTGGACCGGCGGCTCAGGCCGAGGCGCTGACTTTTTTCCGCTTAGCGTCGAGGGCCCGCTCACTAATCCTCCCACTTGCTGCGTGAAAGGAAACGGTTGAAAACAAAACCCCCTCCTCCTCCTCCTCCTCCTTCTTCTTCTTCTTCTAATTTCGTGTCAGTGTTGAGGCTTTGGCTAGTTTCCCGCGGGTGCTTTTGGGTGGAATCTCTTGACTCTCATCCAAATGGAAAACTTGATCGTGTCTTTCTTTCTTCCTTGGCATCGTCTGAGCGTGTTGAAGAGACCACGTACCAGCTTGCGTGTGTGTGAGCCGCGCCGCACTGTAGCTGTGTCGTGTTTGCATTTGGAAGCAAAAACGGCCATCTGTCATCGTGGCACTTTTGTCCCGAAGGCTTGGCAAAAACACAAAGAGCGCACGCAACACCCGATAGCCCCCGCCACCCTCAATAACTCAGGTGGCAGTTGAAAGAGCCCGCGCTGTGTCGGACACGTCGCCGAAAGCAGAAATGGCACCACGCTTCCCTTTTCTTTCCGTCCGAATGATTTTCTTGAGCGCTCGGGGCGCGTTTGCCTGCCGCCCTTTGCCACCGAGTTGCCCGCCTGAAAAGCCCCCCTCTCTCGCCCGCGCAGGTTGGCGGGACGTGGACGGCCGGGCCCCGCGGCAGCGAGGCCTGACGCAGGTGCTGGACCAGCTGCTTGCCCAAATCAAAGATGGCCACCAGAGCTGCGTCTGCCACGGTATCCCGCACGCCCTTTCCGCGCCTTTATCGTTTGCCCGACGGCTCGCCGCTCGTCCGGCGCCGCGATGATCGGCGTGCTCGAAAGCGCGGCCCCGCGCCCGATCGACTGTGGATGAGCGTGTGTTTTTTTTCTGTCCCCCCACCGCCTAGTCCGAAGCCAATCAATTGAAGGGTGAAAGAGGCCTCGACTACCGGCGGCTTCCCAGCAGTCAGCCCGACGCGTCTGTCTTAAGGGCTGTCGAGCGCAGACCCCATTCCTCCAGGCTGCCAGCGCGCCAAGCTGCGGCAGCCTGGGGGGCGGCGGGGGGAGGGAGCGCGCGTTTCGCCCCAAGGGAAAATGTCTTCTCTGGGACTCCAGAACGAGGGCATTTACTGACTCCAAGTGAGAGCCGCGATCACCTGGGGGGTCTGCGTGGGGTGTCTAATGAGTCGGGAGGTGCGTTATCTCACAAACAGGCGCCCACACACGCACCTCCCTCCCTCTCTCACCTCCAAGCCGCTGCAGGCCCCCTAAAAATAAACACGTCCCCGCAGACTTGACTGACCTCCCTGTCAGTGAGCGGCGAAGGGTTAAGACGCACAGACGCGCACACACCGGCCACTCCGGCTCCTTGGCTCCACTCGAACGGCCGTAGCTCAGCGTGCGCCGCGCTCCGGCGGCTCAAGTATGCGCAGGTAAACACGCGCCTGCGCAATTAGTGTCCCTGTGGGAATTGCGAGCCGGCGCTTCCCCGAAGGCCCGTCGTCTGCCGCCGGCTGTCAAAAGGAGCCGCGCCACCGCAGCGTACGAAAGCTCCCAAAACCGTTCAGCCTGTCGGCTTCGGCGTCACGTCGGTGACAGCCGGTCGCTCCGGGAGACGCGTCGGGACGCGGCCATTCGCCGGCGGCGGCAGTAATGGCCGCAATTTGTCACGCCGAGCGCTTGGAAAACACGCGTGCGCGCGCCGCGTGATTGATTGAGTCTCCTTGTCTTTGCAGAGCAGTGCAAAGCGCCGGCGCAAGGCCGCAAACATTCCGTGTCCAAAAGCCTGCGGCACCTCTTTCAGCCCAGCAGCAAGTTTGTCAAAACTTTGAAAAGGTAAATGAGATTCCTTGAAACGCCTTGAAAAAGTCTTTTCCAAATGATCCAGCGAGCGGTCCCGAATGGCATTTCTCTTGGAACGTCACCCTCTAATTTCTCAAGGGGAAAAACGAGGTCCGGTCCCAAAATGTCGGGCGCCCCCCGCCCCCCACTGGTCCAAAGCCGGCAAAATGGTCTTTGTTTCCTTTGCAGGGGTCTTTATCTGGCGTCCATCTTGTACCGAGAGGACAGCGTGCTGGTGACCCCCGAGGACCAGATTCCCATGGTGGAGGTGGAGGACTCCTGCCCGGGCTCCCTGATGCAGGACTTCCTTTGGTTTGCAAAGGTACGCGTACGGCGACGCCGCTTGGCCCAAAAGGGCTCCGGGCGGGGAAAGTGGAGAGCCATCGCAGTACGAGTGGCCACGATTGGGATGCGGGGATTTCCCGTCGGGCCGATTGGCCACTCCCCCCCCCGCGTCACGTTAGCCGCCTATTTGAGGGCGGCGAGCAGACGAGCGTGACGGGCGGGGGTTCCGACCGACGCCTGTCTTGCTTTTGTTTTCCCGCCCGCCCGCCGCTTAGCCGAGCGGCTGAGCCGATGACCTGTCCCGATCGAACAGGTGTCCTACCTGTGGGAGGAGATCCCCTGGATGCAGCGGCGTCTGAATCCCGCCGCGCACGCGGCCTGCTCCTGCACCCTGCAGACGCGCCTCAAGATGCTTCAAGCCGTCGCCCATCTGCAGGTAGGACTCGCGCGTCCGAGCCCCGGCTGCCGCCCGACTGACCGCCCGTCCGACCGTCTCTCAGGGCGCGCTGGGAACGCAGGACCTGGGTCGGGTGTACTTCGAGCCCATCAAAGACAAGCACGGGAACGCCCTGCTGGTGCTCCTGAAGGACATGGCGGCCGCCCCCAACCCGGACGGCGCGCGCTGGACGCGGCTTTGCAAGCTGCAGCCCCAGCGCAAGTCCCTCTCCTCGCCCGAGGAGCCCGGCGCTCTGGACGCGCTCCTCATCACGCTGCACGTAGGTCTCGCAGAAGCGGCCGTCCCAAACAATGGCGGGCGGGTCATTGCCTCCCCCGAAGCGCATCCGAATGTGATGAATGCAACCCCCCTCCCCCTTGCATCCACAGGAGAAGCTGGCTTACCACCGGCGGAGCAGGAAGCTGCTGGCTCCGGGCTTGTACCTGGGATATTTGAAGCTGTGCACCTCCGTGGAGCAGATCAGAGCGCTGGTGCCTCAGAAGCTCCCCAACGTCCTCTGTCACGCCAAGATAAGGGACAACCACAACGTCTCCAGGTTAGGATCAGAGGTCTCGGGGTCTCGGGGGAGTGGGGGGGGTCACAGCTTGGGACAAAATGGTGCCGACTATTTTGCGTGCGCGTCCCAGAGAGGAGTGGCGATGGCTGCGGGCTTTGGGCTCGCCGATGGAGGCGGAGGGCGGCGCGCAGAGCGGCCCGCCGCCCCTGCGGCGCGACCTGCGCCGCGCCATCCAGGACCTGACGGCTCACATCAACGTCCCCGGCAACCAGGTGGGAGTCCGGCCGCGCCGCGAGTCATCCTCGGAATTCTGCTCACTTAGAGCAGACCGCTAATGGCTCGCCGAATGGAAACGGAGCGGAATGTTCCGCTGATGAACACTCGAAGGCTGTCGCGCTCGCCCTCGACGTCTTCTCCAATTTCTCTCTTTTGCAAGAAGTAGAAGTAGACGCTCATCTTGTAGCTCTGGCTTATTGCCCGGGAGACGTGGCGCAAAAGCCGAGCCGCGCTTTCCGTCGTGTATCGAACGGGGCCGCAAAGGCGCGCCGGGCACGCGACGGTGGCTCCTCGCCGGGCAAGCGGGCGATGAAATGGGAGCCGCTCGCCTCTGTGTGGGTCGGCAGGCGCAGGGCTTCCGCATCTACACGCAGGAAGTGTTGGAGTTTGCGGAGCAGGTGTCCTTCCTTCTGCTGCTCCCCCCTTGCGACGACGTGTGCACGGTCCCCGGGGGCCAGGAGGACCCCTACTCGCCCCGCTGCGGCTTCCTCGCGCTGCCCCTGCAGATTTTCGAACTGGGTGAGCGTCCGCCGTTTGGCGGGGCGCGCGCCAGCCCCGCCCCCCCCTTGAATGGGAGCGTCTGCGCCTCTCCCCAGTCCACTTTGAGGCCTATTGGCCCGCCTTGGTGGGCCGGTACTGCCGGGTGTCAGCCCTGCTGGAGCTGGAGTCGCTGCTGTCCCAGCAGGCCCTGAGGGAGGCCTTCTCCCAAGACGAGCTGGAGGCCGCCAAGAGGCGGCAGCGGCGGCTGCAGGAGCGCCTTCAGGTACGGAGGGCGTCAGCCGCTCGGGGGACCGACCGCGCTTGACCTCCCGCCTTTTGCTTCCCGCCAGCGAGCGGAGGAGGCGTGGCGCGACGCCCGCTGGATGGCGGAGGCCCTGCAGCACGCCCGCGACAAACAGCCCACGGGCGCCGTCTCCGTCGGCGGCTTGATGGAGCCCTCCGAGGAAGAGATGCCCGCCTCCCCGCGGCCCGACGTCGCGCCCTCCCCGTCGCCGTCGCCGGAACCGTGCCGCCAGCGCTCAGGTCCGACGCAACTCGGAAACGACCCGCTCCCCCTTGATCGATTCTGTCCCGGTTCTCGGTCACTCGCCGCCTCCCAACCTCACCGAACTTTCTGCTCTTCAGACTTTGCGGGCCTGTCGGACGAGGAGGGCTCCTCCGAGGTCTTCCTCGCCACCGACAGCGACTACGACTCCAGTCGGGCCCAGAGCCCCCGCGAGCCGGACCCGCCGGAGCCCTGCGGAGGAGGCGGAGCCCCGAGGGACTCGGCGCCCGACGTCCCGCGGGACTCGGAGCGGCAACGCGGCCGGGAGCTCGGGAGGAGCGCGGCGGGCCGCGAGCGGCGGCGGCGGCGGGTCCCGCCCGAGCTTTTCGACAGCGACTTCGTCCTGCCCAGTCGTCAGATCGAGCTCTTGCACGTCACGGAGAAGCGGCAGGCTTTCTGCGTGCGCACCAGCAGCCTGGAGTTCCCCGCGCCCGCCGCGGCCCCACCGCCACGCTCCGCGCGCCTCCTCGCGGCGCCTCGCGGCGTCGGCCCGGCCTCGTCGGTGGACGGCGCCCGCCGCCGCCGCCGCGCCCGCCGCCCGGACGCGATCGGAGGACGGCGGCGCCCGGCAACGGCACCCGGCGGCCCCCGGCGACGGCTCCCGCGCCACGCTCCGAGTGTACCCGCAGTACCGCACGGGGCTTCCCAAGGAGACCAGCGTCCAGGTCCATTTTCCGCCTGCGTCCGCACGCGTGACTCCCATCCGGTTTGAATGCAAATGACACCCTGCGCTCTCTGTCGTAGCTCTGCGTGAGCCCCCGCACGTCAGCCGGGGAGATGGTGCGACTGGTGGTGCAAGAGATGAACCGGGCGTCCCGGCGAGCGCTCGGCGGCGGCGGCGGCGATCCCGACGACGACGCCTTCTGGGGCCCCGAGCAGATGAGGCACTTTGGCCTGGTGCTGGTGGCGGAGCGGCGGGAAAAGTGGCTGCGGGACGACTTGTGCCCCCTGGAGCTGCAGAACCCCTGGCTGAGGGGTAAGTTGTGCGTGCGCATGAAGGCCCACTCGCCGCTGGCGCTCAAACACGGCCGAGCCACCACCGTGTGACCGTTCCCGTTGGGAGACGCTCTGCCATTCCGAGACTGAAAGCGACATTGCCGATTGTCAACTCATGCCCGGAAGACTCGCTCTCGTAGCCCGGCGGCGATGGATCGGGGACGCGCTGCAGCTCGGGGTTGGGGCGCCCGGGTTCCTCGGGGCTCTTCGGTCTCCTCCCCCGACACGCCGGCTTCTCTCGATTGTTTTCGGGCTTCGCGGGTGCTTGCCGGCGACCCGATGGTTTGAATCGGGCGTGTTGAAGTCGAGAGAGAGCGCGAGCGAGCGCGAGCGGACAGGAAAGGGCTCCCCGTCCGTCCTCCACCCGCTGCTGTAGCTCAAACGCGGGTCCCCCCCGCCCCCCAAAGCAGCAGATTAGCATTTCCAAAACAACAAGCAATACTCCTTTGTGTGTTTTGTGCAAGGAAGGAAGCGTCTTCCGAGAACGGCGCTCTTTCTCAAGAGTTGAGCAGTTGGGCGCTTTGCTCTTTTGATATGCGCCACGGCGGCGGCGGCGGCGAGCGCTCGCTGGGCCGCCCGCGCCTCCTTCCCTGACTCCTTCCCCGACCAAAGGACTTGAAAGGTGCTTTTCTCTTCAGAGGGCCCACCGTCACTTAAGGACGGACGGGCGCAAAGAAACCACAACAAAGCTGCCCACGTTCTTGGTATTCCCTTCCAGAAAGCGTCGCGCGCGCATTTCCATGCTCGGCGCCGTGAATACGCGTCGCGGCGGGAGCGGGAGGTGCACCGCCGCCACGCTCGCGTCCAGAAAAGGTTGCCTCAAAGAACAAAAAGTGCTCGTGTGCTTTTGCTGCGAGTTGGAGGGAAAAAAAGGCGTTTGAAAATGTGGCTTTGCTTTCTGCTCCCGTTGTGGCGCCGGCCGTGCTTCATTTGTTGTTCCAGTGCTGCTCTCCGTTTGCTTGTTTGTTTGTTTGTTTGTTTCAATGAGGGCCGATTGCAAAAAAGAAGGAAAAAAAAGAGGTTGAAATAGTCTGGCGGACACCTGCGCCACAACTGGCCAAGTGTTGAATGTAGCTTCTGAAAAAGAACCAAGATGAGCCCCAAAGCTGTCGGCTCGCCCGTCCGTGTTTACAAGCGGCTCGCCGTGGAGTCATTTTGAGTCAACAATAAATGAATCTTTGCCCCCCAAAAGTGGCCCCTTTTCTTCATTTGTGGGGGAACACTTCCTGTTCAACGCTCTTGGGCAAGCGCCTTTCCCTCGGGGCCCATTCCGTGTCGACACGGGCTCTGAAACGGCCCGCCCATCCGCTGTCGGGATGGCGACCGCTCAATCGATTGTCCGTCCGTGCCGCGGCGTTGGCCGGCGACCGTTCGCTCGTGACCTTGACCCGAAACCAATCCGTGCCCGCAGTCATCGGGCTTCTGAAAGTGCCGTTGTTGCGTTTAAATGTCGGCGCGTCTTCCCGCCTGCTTTCAGCAGGCGCCGGTTTTCAAATAAAATGTCGCGTGCTTCCGTGTCAACAGACCCCACCCCCCCCCCCCCCCCCACGAATGCGCAACAGCACGCCCCATGTTTCTGCATGTGTGCAGCTTTGACACGTTTGTCCCGAATTGAGACAAACACTATGTGAGGCGGCCCCCCCCCCACGCACTGCGCCTTTAAGAGCAGCCCCTCTGCTCTTTATTGACAGTAACTTAAGAATTGTAGCGGAATTCTGGCAGCTCCTAATTTTAAACCTTGTGACTCCCCCCCCAGCTAAATTTATCTGCCTGGCACATATCTGAGCAGCTATTGAGCAAAGCCGCTTCCAAAAGCCCCCAGAACGGAACGGTGTCATTGGCGCAAGTCAAGCGCGGCCCGCCGAGCGCAATGACTCATCACAACAGCGAGCGCCTCAAAAGTGGCTCGCTTGCCTCCACGCGCAAAATGGGATTAGCATCTCGCGCGTCCGTCGCCCAATTTGGGAGGAGGGAAACAAAAATGTGCTCCTGTCTGTGCAAATGCTGTTTTGACCCCCCCAACTTGTGTCCAAATGTGCGCACTTGCCGAGATGACCCGTGCACCCCCCGCGCGCGTCACCAGACGGCACGACGATTGCTCAAACGTCACCCGAGGCCGCTGCCCGATGCCCGCCCGTCGTCGCGCGTCCCGCAATCATGCCGTCTCATCTTCGTACAGCACGTGAAGCTTGCGAGGTGGTCGCTCGGATTGGCCCCCCCCCCCAGCGGGGGCTCCATCCTGCCCACCGCCGTCGGATTGCAGCCCGGTCCTGACTGGCAGATTTGCAAAGGCAGATTTTGCCATGCGTGCGAATGCGGTGGGTGGGTGGGTGGGAAAAGTGAAGGCTGCCACCGCGGCATCAGTCATTTCTGGAGCCTCCCCCCCTCCCTCCCTCGCTCCCTCCCCAGGGCCCATAAACCTTTAAAGCACCTATAAAACACTCGGCCAGGCCTTTTTGAAGTTTTTATGAAGATCTGGCTTCATTGTTCCCAAGAGATGAGCCCCGCTCCGCTGGCGCCTCCGAGCTTTCTGGAAGTGCCAGTGGATACGGGAGGGGCAGGGGGCGGGGGTGGGGGCCTGGGTGCGGGTCCCGGGGAAAGAAGGGCTGCGGGATCGGGGGGCCCGGTGGAGCCCGCGCCTTTACGTCCCACTGTGCGTGCGTCTGCATGCGAGGGCCAGCGACAACTTCATTTCCCGCCGTTTGCTTGGAGCCTTTCGGACGGCCTTCGGGAAGCGGACGCGGGCTGTCGCGGGCCGCGAGCGCGCGCGCATGTGTCGCGCCACGCGGGCGTCGGCGGCCGCTCTGCCTCAGACAGCGGGGCCAGCAGGTTGCGCGCTTTGTTGTTTGAAGTGGGGCTCGCGGAGCTCAATGAATGGAGCCGGACCCCCCCCCCCACCCCCGCCCCCCCTCCATCTGTCTGATCCGCCGGCACCGGCGCTCCCTCCCAAATCCCGGCTCCGACAAACCGACGCGCCGGCCCCCTCAAAGGAACAGTTGGCAAACGGGACGGCCCATTAAACAGGCCCACCGGGAGGAGCGTGCGTGCGTGCGTGCGTGCGTGCGTGCGTGCGTGCGTGCGTGCTTGTGGCAGCCACCTGATGCGAGCGAGTGTGCGTGCATCGTGCATACCTGCGCACTCGCCCTTCAACGTCGTCCGTGCAACAAACAGCGCTTGACTTTCCCACTTGGCAGTTTTGTTTTTGGGCGTTTGTCCGACACGCCGACGCAAAGGTCCCAAGCGGGAGCCGGCAGGCAAGCCAGACGTGCAAACGGGGCCGAGGTGGGCCGCTTCCTTTGCAGCGCCGCCCTCGGCCCGCTTGTGCGCGGTCGAGACCGGCGCCCGACTTAAGTTCCGTTTCATCCCCGATGAATCCAAATCTCCAAGAAGAGGAGGGGTGCGGGGGTTGTTTTTCCATGAGACTTTTTGCTTCTCTAACAATGAGCCAGTTTGGATTGTTTGCAGATGTCAACGCGAGTCCGCGAGCCGGAACAAAACGGAGGAACGCAACATTCGGAGGGGTTTGACAACTGCGCGCGCACGCATCCGCGTTCACCGCTTTGAGCAGCAGATGATGTCATGTCTTTCTGGAAACATGTGGGGGGGGGGGGGCGGAGGGGGGGGGTATTCCTTTGCTCTTTTCAGGTTTGCAGGGGCAGCCTCGGACCACGGCGGGACGGACGGGACCGAGGCAAGAGGCTCAACGCCTTCATCCACGCTGTGCCGCGCCGCGCCGCCCCGGTGAGCTCTCGCATTCGGCACGCTGCGGCCACGCCGTCAAAAGGCCCGCCTGCCTCTCTCGCGCTCTCGCTCTCTCACGCACAGACAAGGAAAAAAAAAGCCCCCCAACCAAAGTGTGCGCGCAAGCAGTTGCTTCCCAAGTGGACGTGGGAGCCCTCAGGCAGCCCGACACGAGCTCAACAAGCACGTTGGCACGCGGGCCCAAATAAACGCGGGCTGGCTCCAAATAACGGCGGCGCATCGTCACGGGGGAGCAGCGCCACTCTCAGCACACGCGCGCACACATGCACGCTTGGACCCCCCCCTGGCTGCGTTGTTTTGAAAATATGATTGCGATGATGAATGGGAGGGGGGGTTTGAGCGTCGGGGCCCCCGCCTTTGTCCCCGAGCGGCGTGAGCCTGTGTCCATAGCTATAGAAACTGGGGCCACGCTGGGAAGGCATGCTTTCATCTCCGCCGCGGGCTGGCCGCTGCCAATAAGGGCTCCCGTCCATCCCTTGGGGGGGGGGGGGTGAAAGCGAGCACGTTTACCTGAGCGATAGATGGGATGCGAGCAGCCTCTTTCCAGGCCCAAATTCCTCCGTGGCCTTCCCTCGACCGGTGTTGAGAGCGCAGAAGATGTTTGGGCTGACGCAGGCGCCACGAAAGGCGCGACTGTGGCGTCCGCGTCCGCTTCTGTGGCCGAGAAGCCGTTTGGGAATGTGCGCCGAAGAGCAGGAAGCCCCCCATGCGGAGCTTTTATATGCTCGCTCGGCTTGGTTTCTTCAAGGCCTTGCACACTCGCCATATTTGTCGGAATACGTCGTTGCGTTGGGCCCCCCAGCACTGAACTCGTGCACAACAAAAGGCCTCGTTGGCTCTTGAACTGGACAGCAGCGAGAGCGAGCGAGCGCGCTGGCCGTTTTTGCTTTGTTTTGTTTGTGGATGCTGTTGTTTGAGCGTTGTGCCGGTTGCTTCAGGTGCGGCAGAATGTGGCCCGTCCATCCTCCAAGAGGCGGCGGGAGCGGAAAGCCAAGCGGGGTTGCCGCACGCACGCACACGTCCTGCCGTCCCGCGTTGTCCGAGTCGGGGGTGAGTGTGCGCTTGTCTCCTCGTCGAGTTGCGTGAGCCCGTGAAGACGGCGTGTTGCTCCTCCTTCCTCTCACCTCGACACATGTCCAAATTCATCTTCTCGCCGGCCGGCGTAGGTGCCACGCGTGCGCTGAGCTCGGCGCGCTGCTCGGGGCCGGCGCCGAGCGCCCTCACCCGCTCGCGCCATCGCCTTCAATCCGTCCAAAACTACCGCTCGGCGCCAAGCTCGCCGATGCCGGGAGCCGCGGCCGGGCCAAAGGGCGTCCCGGGTCCCGAGTGTCGTCGATGGATTTGGCTTTGCGAAGGGACCAAGTCCCTCGTTGGCCGATCCTCCCGTCATCCATCTTGCACTTGCGGCGTGTCAATCGCGGCATTGAGGGCATGCCGTTTCCCGCTTTTCTTTTGTGAATGGCCGCCCTTGTTCTCGCAGCTCCCGACTGGCCGCATCCAAGGTGAAGGAAGGTCAACAAGGTTATTGGCACAAACCACAATTGTGATTCTGTTTGCCTTGGAGACCGAGCGACCGAGCGACGCCGCCGCAAATGGCCGCTCTCAATGCTTCCTTGTTGATCCAACTCCTCTCTCACTCGCTCTCTTTCTCTCTTTCTCTCTTTCTGTCCGCGACTTGTGAAAGTTAGCCGAGCGTGAATGCGTTTAACGGCCGCTGTCGTCTGCAGAATGCTGAGCGCCGCCCGCCTCATAGGTCTCTTTTGTATGCCGCCCCGAGAACGTTTCCACATCAACGGCCCGGCGGCGATCGGCGAGGTCAAATCGGATCAATTGTCCGGCATGCATCTTCCATACGTGGCTTTTTTTGCCCGGCAGGGCTCGATCGGGCCCTTCGCGGACGAGGTGCGTTGGCGTCGGGCCCCCGCGGCGCTCACGTGGCAAGGCGGCACGCGGGGCAACGCCTTTGGTGCGGTGGAGCGGGCCGGCGCTCTGAAACAAAAGCGCCGGCGGTGGCCGCAAAGACGCCGCGGCCGACTTTCCGCCGCTTTGTTTTGCTTAGCCGGTGCCAGTCCGCCAAGTAGCTTGGCTCCAGACTCAACAGAACGCACATGCCGCGGCCGCGGGCGGGCGGGGGGGCCGCGGAACATCTGTCGCGGTCCACGCTTTTGTTTGGACACGACGACGACGACTCGTGGCGGCGGCGGCGCAACGGCTTAGCGGTCGCACGGAATGCCGACGCTCGCGGTCGGGGGTTTGCCTCGTTTGCCCCCGTCCCTCCCTCGCCGGAGAGGCGCTTTTAGTCTGGGCGGCGGGTCAGCGGCCATCACGGTGGCGGCGGCCTTGCTCATTCCCTGCCAATTCCTTCCCGGCGCCCTGGAAAAGGCGACGGACGCGCAGCCGTGGCAGCCGTGGCTGCGGCTTCTCCATCGCACGCTCGTCCGTCTGCGTTTCCCGATGGCTTTTGGCCGTAGTTCGTCCGCCGTCGTACAGGAGCGCCACCGCCGCGATGGGATGTCTCATTCACGTGGTCCCTATTTTTGCAGGCGGCGCACGACTGAAGTCGACCGCTCTCCTCGAGACGCCATCGAGCGCCGGCGATCGCCGACGTCGACGTGGTCGCGGCAGAGAATCCGACGAGCCCGCGCGGCAATCGCCGCCCCGCCTTCCGTGAGCTCGTCCGCCCGCCTTGGACCGTTTGGAGCCTTGGGCCAAAGGTGAGCGAGCGACAAATCGTTAAAGGCCGACGGGCCCGCGAGCGCGGGGGCTCGTCAAATGCGGGCGAGCTCCGCGTGACAAAAGCCCCAAAGTGCCTGGCATTGCCCCGAGTTCAAATGGCGTCCAAAAGCCAGCGAGCGGCGTTTGCGCAACTGGGCCGCGCCGAGCATTTCAACGGCGGCGGCCGTTTGCGGCACTTCCGATTCCTCTCCACATGTTTAAGCGTGCTTCCGTTCCCGTAGCGCCTCCCCTTGCTTTTTATCTCTCCGTCTTGCCGGCTCTCTTTCGCCCGCTCTTCCCCTTTTGGCCGCCGTGGAGCCGGCAGCAGTGCCTCCATTGTGAGCGATGGGAATCGGGCGCGGGGCCCAAAAATGATGTCACGGTGCCATCGGGAAGCCCGGCGGGAACGCCCTCCTGGCGCGTCGGCGCAATGCGCGTGTTGTTTTCCGGAAGGCGGCGATCACTTTAATTCCACCCTCATCGCTCCCTGCTCCGGGGCCGGCCGGGGGCGACGAGGGCGGGGGCGGCGGGAAAAGCGAGACGCCAGCCTCCAGAGAAGCGGGCGGGCGGGCGCTTTTGTTGTCTCCAAACGGCCACTTTGTGAGCCGTGAGTCACGCAATGCCGCACCGGGCGGTCGTGGCAGAGGAATGGCGGCCATTCGTCGGGCGAAGGGCTCACCGAGCGCGACCTCCAATCGGCCTCCGCTCGCGCTGCGGCCATCGCGGCCAGGGCGACGCCGGCGCCGTTTGCAACGGGCCCGCGAGCTCCTCTCCCACGTGATTGATGGCGGCCGCCGGCCAGCAAGCCGCCAAAGACGTGACGACTGCGAATGGCTCTTCTCCATCGCAGCAGCGGCGGCGGCAGCGGCAGCGTGGAAACTCAACGAAAGGCCGCCCGCCCGCCGCGCTTCGGAGACGATTGCGTCAGGCTGGCGGAGGGCTCGCAATGACTTGGGCAAGCGCTTTGGTCGACCTCAGCAACACTTTGATGCTGTTTACTGGCTATTTTGCCCCCCACCCCCCCAAAAAAAAGAAAGAGATAAATAACGAGCCATCATTTTGAGGAGGAGGCAAAAATGGGGCTTGAAACGTAGCGTTAACGGGAGACAGACTTTTGACAGGCTTCCCGAGCCATCTGCTTTGGGTTAGCGCTCCCAGACCAGAATGGGGGGTGAGAAGCACTGAACAACATGGAGAGGGCAACGGGGGAAGAGAGAGAGAGAGAGAGAGAATGCAATATTGACAGGCCAGGCTGCAACGGCATTGATTTGTGCTCCTAGACCCCCAAATTGTTGTGGGACGGGGAGAAAGATGTTGAATTCCACAATGGCCACAATGCAACAAAACAACCCCCCCAAGTTTAGTGTTTGTGAAGTGGAAGCAAGCAAATTCCTGGCAACTATTTTGGAGTGCGCGCAGGAGTAATGAGGGGAGCGTTGCAACCATTTTCCACAATTGAATTCCTTCTCTTCTAGTCAGGCATTGGTTTTGCCCCCCCCCCCCTCGGTTGATGTGACTCCCCGTGCAAGCTGTCAGTCTCCCCGCCACCTCCCGTGTGCCATTTTGGCCCTCCCCGGTGGGCATAGCCAGCCAGTCTGGCCAGGCCCGCCCCTTGCTGTGCCCCCGTGCTGGCTAAGCCCCAGCCGGCACCTTGGCTAGAGCCCTTTGTGTGCAGTCGGGGGGGGGGGGTTGCAGTGTGTTGTGTGAGTGCGCGGAGAGCATTGACGGCCAAAGGGGAGGAGGGGGGGTCCCGTCCGTGCCTCGGGGCCGCATTGCAGCCCTCACCGTGCGCCCTATTGAGACCCGAGGGAGCGTGAACAATCGTCGGCACAGCAAAGCGCCGCCGCCGCCGCCGCCGCCGCCGCGTGCGCTTGTCGGACAAGCCCAATTTTCCAGCGGGCTAACCCGGCCGGCCCCGCTCGTCAGAGGTTGACGGCCTTCGTTAAAGCGAGCCGGCCCGCCGGGCTCCTTTTATGCTCCTCTTTCATTAGCCGCTCCGCAGTCGACTGCCGTTCGGCACCGCCCCCGCCCGCCCGCCTGCCCTCCTCGTTTCCAGAGTGCCGCATTGCTGCCTTGGTTCCCGTCTATCCATCCCGCATTGTACGATGGATAGCCGAGCAATGGGATGGATGCACCCAATGAAACGAAAAAGTCCAGAAGGGGCGGAGCCGTGGCCGTCGTATTTTTCTCCGCCGTCGTTCGCCCGACCTTGGCCAAAAGTAGCTTATGAGCCCCCGCTCCGAGTCCGCAGCCGCCCGCCGACCGGCATAGAATTGCGCTTCTTGAAGTTGCGCAAGTCAACAAACTAGTTTGCGTTTTGCTGCGGAGCAAAGAATCGGTCGCCGCCCCCCAACTCCAAATGAGGCGACGCAATTCAGCGTCTCGTCTTGCTTGCTTTGTTGTGGTCACCAACATTGTTGCCGTGAAAGTCCAGCATGTACAAGTTGGGCCCACTTGAAGCCCCCCCCCCCCCTCCAAAAAGGCAAGTTGTGTATTTGCGGGCGTCCTTTAATTGCGTGGCGAGTCGAGAGCATCGGGCGGCTGCCGGATGGACGCCCTCTAGTGAGCGACTCCCAAACGGGGGCGGGGTGGGCCGGCCCACGGCGGCCCCTCCGAGACGCAATCACGGAATTGAGTTGCCGAGCAAGCTCGGAGCGGGCTTTGCATTGGCCCCGCGCGATCGATCCGGGCGCCGCTCGGCATGGGAAAAGGTCTCGCTGGGCATTTGTAGCCCTTAATTGCGCGCCTATTTGGTGACCTCCGAGTTCAGCGGGGCCAATTCCTGCGCAGATCAAATCCTGATGAACAAAGGTGGAATGCCAAGCCCCCGACCCCCCCACCCCCTAAACGTTTCTCCCATCCATTCATTCCTCCGTGGGAGTGGCGCACGGGGACAGCGCATTGAAGCTATTAGCGTGCATCTCGGTCGTCCCTCGACTGGAGTCAGACTTGAAAGCCAAGCGAGCGAAAAGAGTCGGGAGGGAGCCCACTGACATTTTGCGCGTTGCGAGGGGAGGGCCCAAAGGGGGCTGTCAATCAGTGAGAGTGGCCCAGGGGCGGGCGCTCCCCCGTGACACTTGCTCACGTCGGAGGGGCATATTTAACTTGGGACTGCGCCCCCGCTCGCTCGCAGACACGCTCACCCACGCGCGCCGTGTGCTTCGGCTCCGAGGAAGAGGCGCCCACCGACGCTCTCTCTCGCTCGCTCTCTTTCTCCCCCTCCCTTCCTCCCTTCCTCCCGCCCTCCCTCCCTCCTTCCCTCCCTCTCTCTCGCGCTCCCGCACGCAGTCGCCACTCGCCAAGCGGGGGAGCTTCTGCGGTAGCCGGCGGAGCAGAAGGAGAAGCGGGATTTTGCTGGCAGCCTCGCTCTCGCCATGCGCGACCAGGAGCTTCCCTGCGTGGGCGCCACGCCTTGAAAAGGCCACCCGCCGCCGCTTCTCGCGTGGAATAATCAGAGCCGGCTATATTTGGAGCCTGGCCTTCTCCGGGGGAGCCAAATGGGCTTTTGACCGTCTGGAATACTTTTGGATGCGCGTGTGAGCGCGGCGGGCACGCGTGGGGGGGGCGCAGCCCTCATTGCCGGCCGGGCACCTTTCGGCGCGGCGGCTCTGTCGTCCGGTGACTGTTTGGCCGCGGCTCGGAATCGTCGTCGTCGTCGCGGCGGTAACCATGGCAACCGGGAGGACCCCCGAGTGAAGCCCATCTCCCCCCTCGGGCTTTGTCTCGCAATTTCTCCCGAGGGAAGGCCGCCGCCGGCGGCGGATCGGCTCCCGAGCGCCAATTGATGAAGTGACGAGCGTCGGCGGCTGCGCACTCAAAGGTCCCCTGCCGCGACATGGGCGGCCCTCGGCCCCCCACGCCGCTGCCGCTGCTTTGCGTGCTGCTGTGCCTGCACGCGGGCCTGTGCCAGCACTACCTGCGGCTGCGGCCGTCCCCCAGCGACCACCTGCCCGTGTCCGACCTCAAGGAGGACCCCGACCCGGACTACGACCCCCGCGAGCAGGACTTGTCTGAGAGGACTCTGAGGAAAAAGCTGGGCAGCCACTTTGACCCCAACTTCATGTCGGTGGGCGCGCCGGCGGCGGCGGCGGCGCCGGGCAACCACTCGGCGGCGGCGGCGGCGGACGCCAAGCCGCAGGGGCCGGTGCCCAACGAGCTGAAGCGTCTGGAGCTGGGCGAGACCCCCTACGGCAAGCGCGTCAAGGTGGGCAAGAAGGCGCGCAGGAAATTCCTGCAGTGGCTGTGGACCTACACGCACTGCCCCGTGGTGTACGCCTGGAAGGACTTGGGCCTGCGCTTCTGGCCGCGCTACATCAAGGAGGGCAACTGCTTCTCGGAGCGCTCGTGCTCCTTCCCGGAGGGCATGTCCTGCAAGCCCGTCAAGTCCGTCAACAAGGTCTTCCTGCGCTGGTACTGCCAAGGCTTTCTCAGGCAGAAGTACTGCACGTGGATTCAGGTGCAGTACCCCATCATCTCCGAGTGCAAGTGTTCCTGCTGATCCCACGGACGGACGGACGGACGTGCGGACGTGCGGACTGCTTCCCGTTGCGCTGTGAACTCTCCGCGGAGGGGGGGGGCACCGGAGCAAATCTATTTTTTTATCTGCCAACGGTGTACATATTGAAGAGGAATGCAGCGACTTTGACCCCCCCCCCAGGACCATATTTTATTGTCAGCCCCGAGATGATGTTTTGAGTTGAAGGGGCAGGGGGGGGGAGCAGCACCTCATATGGAAGCTTTTGGGTTGTTTCTCCGAGACATTGCCCATGCAAATGCGTCACCTCGCCAACGGGTCAACTTTGGCTTTTGCTTTTTCTTCAACTGACTGTTAATTGACTGCGATGCTGCCGAGAGTTTTTGTATCCTGTTAATATCGATATGAAGTTGGAAAAAAGACTGAAATTGAGGTGAAAGATTATATCAAAGCGTGAAGTCAGCTTTTGGTTTCTTTTCTTTGAGGACGACATAGCATATTAGAAATGAGCAAATGTGTCCGTTTTATTTATTATGTTAACGGTTGTGAGCATTAGAACGTCAGCGCAGCGACTAGCGCGATCAACATAGCAGCAGCAGCAGCAGCAGCAGCAGCAGCAAACAAATGACGGCCGATGTCCACTTGAATGAGCCCCCCCAAAATGACGCAGAAATGAACAGCTGAAAACAGTGTACATGTTGTGGTCACGTGTGGAGCAATAAAGTCCGTGTTTTCATCCTGCATGTGCTTTTAGTGTATGTCCTGTTGGGGGCGGGGGTGCTTTCTGCACGGGCTGTCGGACGCTCCGCGGCCAAAGCGAGTGCAGAAAGTTCCCGCTTTACGATGCTGCGTCATGCGCGCAGAGCTTGACAACCACAAGCAGTCTCAAGACGGGGGGGGGCGCCTGAGGTGTTAACGTAATGGCTCAAATATGATGCAGACGTTTGAAACTGTGTGTGTCTGCAGGCTCTGGACGGCGCACACAAGTTCCACTGAGGTATTTGGAGAGCGGCGCCTATTCTAGTCTGACCACCCTGCGCCGAGGGGAGGGGCGGGGGGGGGGGGCTGGCTGGCTGGCTGGCTGGGTGCTGGCAGAGGAGAAAAAAACAAAACCAAACAAAAGCCGCCAAACATTGCTCAAGCCCCCCGTTCTAACAGCGAAACATGAAAGCGAGCCGAGCTCAACGTGGCCTGCCGACGCAATCGCGGCTTGAAATCGACTCCAAAAGCTTTGCAGGACTTTGCTGCAGGACGCGCGCGCACGTCAAATGCGCAGTTGCGGCCTCCATTTGACACTTGCCGCCCGGTGATTGTGACAGGGAGTCGGGGGGGGGGGGGGCAGAGGAGGCTGGGAAGAGCGACGGCAGCGTGCCAGTTAAAAAAAAAACGACCAAGGGGGCGGGAGGGGCGTGCTACTTTCCTGACTGTCAGCTTCTTTCTTGCTGGTTTTTTCGGAAGCGCGTCGGTGACTCGACGGCGCCACTCGCCCCCCCAGGCCCCCTCCACTGCGCGGAATGAAGCACTTTGGCAAACAGGAACCCTTTCAGCCTCTGCCCGCGCAGCATTTTCGAAGCGTGTGAAAGGCAAGACGGGGGCCGCGCTGGCCCCAGCCACCGAGGTGTGTACCTTTTGGAGCCCCCCCCCCTGAAGCGCAGCCATAAATAATTCCCCAGATGAAATGATCACGGCCGAGTAGTGACAGACAGACGCGCCGGGAGCCAAGATGACGCTCGCGCGCGGCCAATTTGTCACCGGCGAGGACGGGGGCCGTCCGGAATGAGGAGACTCTCGAGACCCCCGAGACCCCTGTCTTCGCGTGGCGCGAGCGCGGCCCGCGGGGGCTAATTTACGACTTGACGCCATTCGGCGAAGCTTAGCCGGCCCGTCGGAAAAGGAGGAGGCGGATGCCTGGCAAAGAAGAAGCCGTCGCCGCGTCTTTCGGGTGCAACCGAGTCCGCTTGGCAGACGTTCAGAATTCGGGCCGGGGGGGCTCCGAGCCCACCCGCCCGCGTGCGCAAATCAGCCGGAATGCACGCGAGGCGGCCGCCGCGTGCCAAAAGGCACACGTTGGGTCAAAGAGAGTCACGGGCCGGGGATTCCGCGCAAACCTTTTGGGGCGGGAGGGGCTTCGTCCGGTCCACGGGGGGCCGCGCGTGCGCCATATTGGCCAGAGCTCCGACTCGTACTCGCTCTGCAAAAGAAGCGGGATTGGTGCATCCCTCGAACAACCAAAGCAAAACAAAGCGCGCCTCCACAA
This sequence comes from Hippocampus mohnikei, assembly GCA_026261675.1. Classification (NCBI taxonomy): domain Eukaryota; kingdom Metazoa; phylum Chordata; class Actinopteri; order Syngnathiformes; family Syngnathidae; genus Hippocampus; species Hippocampus mohnikei. Next base: position 2,120,625 of record JAKGUB010000802.1, read on the forward strand.
AAACGCAGACAGAGACGGCGGCGGCGAGGCCGCGTGGCTCCAAGTCGGGCCCGTGGCGGGAAAAGCCCGCGAGTCAGCGCGCTTGAGGTTAGCGGTGGGATTAGGTGGCGCGCGCGCGCGCAGACCGCACCAGTTAGCGAGGCCTTGCGTGCGCGCTCGCGAGCGCTGAGTCGTCGATAGCGCTTCGGGGAGGCCCCATTTCAGATCTGACGCCGGACCAAAGTAGCCAGACGCCCCCCTCGGTCCAGGAAGTCGATGGTGCGAGTGCACCTTCGGGAGGAGGCCAGCGAAGCTCCCGTCCGTGTCTGCTTGCACGAGTGGCGCGCAAGAACCCTCGTGCGGCATGCGCGTGAAGCGCTCTTGACGAGCGGGCCGTGCCTCGCGTGAGAGCGCGGCCGTCCGCTCCTTTTCAGCCGCAGCCGCCTCATACTTTGGACCGCAGAACGGCGACCGGCGACACGAAACGATCCCATTTCGTCGCCTGCGCCGCTTCCGGGTGGGTCGTTCGGTGCCGGCCGCATTCAACACGCCGATGTGCCGCCGTCCTCGTCTCGTCGGGAGGCGCTCATCCCCGTCGACTGCCCGCTTCCAAAATCCGCCGTACCGTATTTCAGAAAATAGTTGAGCTGGCCTGCCCCCCCAGAACAGACCTTGGAAACGCCTCGTAAATGTGGCCCATGCGTGCACACGTGCAGCAAATACTCGCAAAAGAAAAGGTGCCTGTTGGGGACACCCGCACGCTCTCATTGCGCCCCGGGGCCTTTTTGGGCCCTGCCTGCCGTGTGACTTTGCAACTCCTTCCCAGACGATGCGCCTGGAAAAAGTCAACGTTGGGAGACGGCGATCCCCAAAGCGCTTTTCCCGCAGAGGCGTGGGACGCACGCTTCCCGGTGAGCATGGGAAGGCGACGGAGTGGCCGTCCGCCGGTTGCTTTGTCGCCGTTCTCCAAGCTCCTCTTTGTGTCTCTTCCAGCGCTTTGATGCCGACCCGCGCTCGGGAGTGGCGACGCGACGCGACATCATCAGAGCGCATCAGAACACACGAGTCGGCCGTCACTCATCTGGTGAGCTGCCGCCGAATTCCAACGGAGTCAATTGTCCCCCCGCAAAGGATCAATAACACGCACTTGTGGGTATTGGCTACAATGCAATTGTCTACATGTGCCACACACACACACACACACACACACGCCTTCTCTTTCTCTATATATGGCGAGTAGAACCGATCTCTTCTAATTCTACCAAATGTGCCTGATGCTAAATAGCTGAAGTGAGCCCCCCATGTCCCAAAATGACTTCCCTAATGAATGAATGCGGCAGCCCCCTTTTGCAGAGATGAAAGTCCTCCACATTTTGCAAATGGGCCTCAATTGTCCTGCGGGAAATTAGTTTTCGGCAATGATCCTGCAGGGAAATTGCAAAGCAACATCGCCACCTGGTGGCAAGAGAGAGAGAGACCTGTTCACCCCGCTTGCGCTTGGGGTGGCGGGGGTGACGACGGGCTCGCCCGCGTGGCTTTTTTGGGACCGCGCGGCCAACTGGCGAGGGAGGGGAAAGGAATGATTGGTGCCGGGGGCCGACGACGTCGCCGCCTCCTATCGACGGCGGCCTTATGCCGGCGCGGCGCAGCAGGCGGGTCCTCCTTCCGCGGACCCGCCCGTGCCGGAGAAGTCGCGGGTGTGACATCACACTCCTGCCTGCCATTATGTCATCGTCGGCAAGTGTTTTGTTTCAAAGCCATCTGATGGCAAGATGCGGCGATGTCACAGAGCAATAAAGCCGGCGGGGCGCAGTGGCCGCAGACCGCCGGGCTCCTCGCCGCCCCCCCCCTGTCCGCCTGCCACCAGCGCCGCGAGCGAGCGAGCCACTCCCCCCCACCCCGCGCTCCACATCAGCATGACCGGGCCCAAAACGATGCAGAGGCAGCGTCTACGTTGCCACCGAGGGCAAAGAGCGTAGTCCGGCAGGCGCAGCTTCTCACGCCGCTTCCCCACAGCCCAGGTAGGGAAGCGCTCCTCCCCTTACGACGCGGAGGCGGGGCCCAAGCGTCCTCAGGAAGCGCTTTGGTCCCCCGTTGCGACGGAAGGTCGGACGACGGCCGTCAAAGCGGTCCGCCGCCGCGCCGCCGCGATCTGGCGGCGGGAAGAAAGAAACGCTCGACTCCACGAGTTTGAATTTGCTTTGAATCGGCACCGGGCTCCTTCGGAAGCGTGCTTGACCCGCGGCCTTCGTGTGTTTCAGGCGACATGGAAGGACAAGGGGACGGACGGCACAACGGGCCCAATTGTAAGTACTCGCCGTTTGTTCGATCGATCGCAGCGACCGGCTGGATTGGCGTGCGCTTCCATGCGGCCTCTGTTGCAGGCTACCGTATTCCGCTGCCCATCGGGAACGGCGCCCGCAACATGGAGACCCTGGGCCTGAGGGTCTTCATTCTGAACCAGGAGATCATCTTCTCCATCCACGCCATGATCAGGCCGCCCGACGACGAGGAGGACGCCGCGCGCGACGACGACGAGGAGGACGAGGAGGGCGGCGGCAACACGGAGGACAACGACGAGGACGAAAACGTGGAGGACGACAACGAGGACAACATCGAAGAGGACGACGGCAACGCCGACGACCGGGAGGACAACATGGAGGACAACATGGAGGACGAGGACGAAACGGAAGAGAGCGAGGGCGACGCCGACGTGGAGGACAACGACGGCGACATGGAGGACAACCCCCACGCCGCCCACCCCGACTACCACGCCGACAACGGCCCCCCCGGCGACGTGCAGCTGAACGACGACAACGCCGTGCTCCTCTTCCGGATCCGCGTCAGGCCGCTGCAGCACGGCGACGTCTTTGACGACATCTTCCTGGAGCTGCGCTTGGTCAACAACGACGACTTTGACGAGATCGACAACAACGAGGAGCACAACGCCGACGCCAACGCGGAGAACATCGACGACGACGACGACGACGACGGTTTTGAAAACAACAACAGTGACGACGACCAAGACCCGAGCCGCGACGACGACGACCTCGCCGCCGACGTCGCCTTGGAAGACGGCGACTGCCGCGACGACGAGGGCTTCGAAGACATCGAGCGGGACCGCCCAAATCTCCGCGACCGCGCCGCCGCCGTCGTGGGCAGCGTCGCCGACGGGGCGAGGAAGGATCCGCCCGGCCCCGAAGTCTCGGACGATCCCCTGCCCGGACCGTCGACGGAGAGGTCCGCCGTCCGGGACCCAGACGACGACGACGACGTTGACGGCGGCGGCAAACAATTCCAGTGGTGGGACGAGTCCAACTCGGACGCTTTTTCCGACAACTCCGGCGAGGAAGAGGACCGCCCCCTCCGCCGCGGGGCCTCCGACGACGCGGATTCGCAAGACGACAGAGGGGGCGCAAAAACCCGCAAGAAGAACTTCCGCTCCACCTCGGAGGACGAGGACTTTGCCCGGGACGCCGACCTGGACCGGGAATGGTCCAGGAAGAGGCGGCGCGGGGAGGGCGGAGGAGCGCCGTCCGAAACGGGGAGCGACCACAAGCGCTTCCGACTCGGCGACGCCTCTGACAGCGACCCGGACGACGCCCGGAGGGCCGCCGCCGCCGCCCCCCCCTCGGACGGCTCGAGGGACGACCGGGAGGACCGAAGCAGGGACGGCCGCAGAGACTTTGCACCCTCGCCGTCCGGCGGCCCGGCGGGGACAATTCGGAATCGCTGATCCGATGGCGGTTCCGAGCGGTCCGGGCCAAAGTGACGTGCGCTGCGACCGGAGGCCACGCCCCTCCCGTAACCCCGCCCCCTCGGCCGGCGGCTCACGCTGTTGGCGCAACGTCACAACCGTGACCCGAATCGGAGCCGGTCCAAGCCCGGAGGTCCTCGAAGCGCCGTCCGTCCGTGCGTGCGTGTGCGCGCGCGTCTCGGACTTGCGCTCGTTCTCGCTCAACGCGACCGCTGACACAATGGCGGTGGAAGATTATGATTTGTATCTAAATCCACGTTGTCCATTTTCCCAATGGAAGCCGAGTGCCCCAGAAGGCTTTTCTCGTACTTTCCCGTCTGACGTCGGGTTTTTCCACTCGGAATCGGGGCCGCGCTTGGATCATCAAGAACCCACGGCGACGACCGGGTCGCTCGGCAAAGACTTTCCGTACCGCGGCGCAATGGTAGCGCCCGATGAGCAACATCGCCGTAGACGCCGCGAGCGGCCCGGTTTGGCGCGGCGATGACATCCGTCGCTTTGTTCAAAGCATTTGGGAAGAAATGGTAACAAAGAGCCGACGATGACGCCGAGTATTAAAGCCTCCCTTGTCTTACGTCTTTTGTTCATTTGGGCTTTTTTTTCCCTTTGAGCATTTTGCTTTGTTGAGCATCACAAAGCTTGGCCCGCCAATCGGTCAGCCGAATGTTTTTGCGGCTTCTCTGCCGGCGGGTTCCTGCAGTCCAGGTATGTCGAGACCAGGCGCCTTTCACAATCGGGGAATCCCTTGAGGCATTTCCTTGAGCTCGTGGGGGCGGGGCTTATTTGTGCATTTGCTCAAATCCAAATTTGGTCCAAAATAATCCGACCTCACAAAGGTCGCGAGCGTGCGACCTCCCGAGAGGAGAGCCCGACGGCTTCCAAGGCCGCCTAAATCCAAACGCCACGTGATTTTGCGCCGCCATCCACGCTACGTTTTTTCGGGGCAAATATTGAGAGATTTGTTGTTTTTATTCCCCCCCCCGACATAAATGACAATATCTCGTTTGACCTCGAGCCTGCAAAGGGCGTCGGTCAACATGGGCGCCAATCGGCGCTGTTCCAGAATGTGAATCTCACGAGGCCGTTGGAGAAAGCGCCAAAGGCGTTTCCGTGCGCCGTCTGTCACGGATTTTGGCTTCCTTTCAGACCACATGGACGGACAAGGGGACGGCTGGCACAACGGCCCCAGTAGTAAGTTTTGCCGCCCCCCCTCCCCCTCCGCGGGCCCTTCTCGACGTTGACGGCGGCTTTCCGCGTCTCTGTGAATTTCAGTTTACCACATTCCGCTGCTGATTGGAAACCGCCCGCCCAACGATGACCCCAACATGGAGTACGTCGTCGTCCTGGACTATGTCGTCAACCAGGAGGTCATCTTTGTGAACGAGGGCGAGCCGTGGCCGGACGCCGACGACGTCGGCGACGACGTGGACGTGATCGTCGACGATCAGCCGGAAGCGGCCGTCGGGGCCGAGGTGGAGATCGGAGACGCGGCGAGCGCCGAGGAGGACGACGGCGACCCTCGGCCGCCGGGCTCCTCCAGGAAGAGCTGCAAAGGCGACCAGGAGGGGGGCGGCGGCGGCGGCGGCTTCCGGTGGTGGGACGAGCTTGACGGCGACAGTTCTGACGGGGCGGCGGCGAGCAGGACGTGGAAGGGCCCCCGCGCTCCAGGCGCGGCCCGACGTGTACCTCGTGAGCTCCGAGGGGGGCGGAGCTTCCGAGGAGGGGGAGACACGTTCTGGGAGCCAGACTTGGAGGGCGACCCGCTGACCCCACGGAAAGGACGTAGCCGCCGACCCCTCGAGAGAACGCCGTGACGTTGGTTGCAGAGCCATCTTGCCACTTTTTGGAATTGAAAGCCGCCACGTTGGGCGCATCCAAATAATAAAAAGCCTCGCTGGCTCCTTGGCATCCATTTTCTTGCCCCGGGCTGAGCGGACGTCGCCGTTTCCACAAATCGCTCGCTCTTTGAGATCTGCCAAGACCCCCGACGCCACTTATTTCCGAATGGAGACGTGATGCGGCCCCCCCCTCCCTGAACTCGGCCCCCCGAAAATTCGGGTTCCCTTCGGGGACTGGCTCTTGGAGCGCCGCGTCGTACGCCACGAGTGCGCGGGCATCGTCGTGAGGAAGGCGGAGGCGCCGGGGGGGGGCGGGGCATGGAAGTAGGAGCGGCGTTGGCACGGCCACTTGAGAGAGCGAGCGCCTCGTTATTTCGCATGCGGGGTCGTAGAAGCGCGATTGCGTCGACGGTTGGAAATGTTGCCGCGTGCCGAGCGCGACGCCCGACGTGGAAAGTGACATCACGCCGCTCTCAGAATCATCACGACGACGTGTCATCGGGCGCTTTGGTCAAAGCGCGTCCTCTTGTCCGTTTGAGACGCAAAAGCGCCGCCGGAGACGTCTTTACGCGGCGTCCGCCGACGTTGGAAGCGCGTGCCGCGTGACCTCTCACGAAACGCTTTCCGGACGCCGCTCCGTTGGCGCCATTCACTCGGACGCTGCCATCTTGCTGGGTTGAGGGCGGCGTGATCGGGACTCGGGCGTGACGCGAAGCGACTGCGATTCAACGCGACGCTTCCCCCCCGGCACGCAGGTCAGAAGCTTTTGGGTTCTTTTTTCAGTCCTCGAAACGTGTCACTAACTGCTTCACGGATGTCTTGCAGGCAAAATGGACGGACGGACGGACGGCACAAGGGTCCCAATAGGAAGTACCTGCGCTGCCGACGGCCTTTCGTACGAGCCGCCACCCCGCTAACGGCGACCGTGACCGCGCAGGTATCCGTCCGCCGTCGCCGAATGACGAGCCCGACGTGGAGTTGGTCGCCATCCTTGACTTTATTGTGAATGCGGAGATCATCTTTGTCCATGAGCCCGCGCGCGGGATCTGGAGGACGACGGACCGCGCGACGGCGCTCTCGGGGCCGAGGTCCAGGCGGAGGTGGATGGGCGCGCGGAAGAGCGATGGAGGGAGCGTTCTACAAACGACGCCGCCGCCGAACGTGGAGGGAGAGCCGCCGCTTTCGACACGGACTTGGACGAAGCCGACGGAGAACCTCGGCCGGGACGGTCCCGGCCGAGGTCTGAAGATGATGACGGCGATGAAGATGAAACGAGACCTCGGCGCGAGTTTCGTCCCAAAGGTTCCGACGGCAGCGACTCGGACGCCGCCCAAGCCGAAGCCCTCAAATGGAGTCTGCGGGACAACCCGGATCTGCTGACTTTAAGCGGCCCCGTCGGGAAACGGAAAGCACCGCCGGAAGACGAGCCGCCGAGCGACAACGCCGACGCTTCGCTCGTGACGAGCGTCGCGATGAGTTGCGCCTGGAAATGGCGTCCGTCTGCTTCCATCCAAAGACTCGAGAGCGAAGGTGAGCCTGGACGAGCGACGCGACGCGGCGCGCAAGCTTGTTTGGAGCACGAGGCCGCCGATGGCGAGGCCGCCAGCAGGGGGCCGGCGCATCTTTGGCGTGACAGCTGAAGGGACCCCAAAGGGCTTTCCTCATCGCCGCGATGTCACCGAGCGCCTTTGTTCAAAGCGCTTGGGCGCGGCGCGGCATGTTGCCGTGACACAGACCGGAGCCGGCGGGCGTCGTCCGGCTTCGCGCGCCACGCCGCCGCGTTTGCATCAGCACGAACGCAGCCGAAGCCCGCCCGGGAGAGCGTCGTGGTCGCGCCGCAAAGGTTTTCCAGAGCGCTCGCCTGCGCCGGAGGTGAGCGCGGTGGGTGGGCGGGCGGGCGGGCGCCTTTTGGCTTGTTTCCAAGCGCCGACGTCCTCCCGGATTGCATTTTGCCACCTTCTCTTTCAGACTTCCCGCGGCCCGGATGGAAGGACGGGGGGACGGCCGCCGCTCCGGTAACTCGCCACGTGCTTTTGCCTGGGCTTTCTTTCTTTCTCAAAGTCTGACGGCGCCAACGCATCTCGCACCTGTTGCAGGCTACCGCATCCCGCTGGACTTGGGAAGAGGCGAGGCCAATTTGCGATTCCGACGATTTTGCGTGTCCTTGCACAGCGATGAAATCTCCTTCATCATCGAGGCGGCGCCGCGGCAAGCCGACAATGACGGCGACGACGGCGGCGGCGGAGGAGCCGATCTGGAAGACGCCATCGACGAGGAGGTTGACGTCGACGACGACGACGACGACGACGACTACGACGGCGGCGAGGCGACGGCGCCGACTTGAACCTCGGCGACAGCGACAGCGATCCGATGGCGGACGACAACGGGCGACTCCCGCCTTTGGCCAACCCGCGGGACCAGTACGCGTGGATCCGCTTCATTTGGCAGGTGTGGCCCTTCTCGTGCGGGAACATCTTTGAAGAAATTCTGTTTGAGTTCCGAGGGATCCGCGAGGAAGACTTGGCCATCCGCGACTACGATCCGGCCCGGGAAAACCTCGAGGACGGCGACCGCGACCAAGACGCCGCCGAGCGCGACGCGGAGGGCGGAGCCGACGACGCCGACGAGTTGCAAGTCGGCGGCGACGACCGGGCTTCGGAGCTAGCGGATGAGCGGCCTTCGCCTTCGCCTTCGCCCGCCGTAGCGAGCGTCGGATCCAAGGTGGAGGAAGTTGAGGAGGAGGCCTTCCGATGGTGGCACGACTTTGATTACAACTTTTCCGAGAGCGTCGGCATCGATGTCGACGAAGAAGACCCTCCGCCCGCCGGATGTGAGAAAAGGACTCGAGAGAGCGCGCAAGACGCCAAGCGAGAGAGGAAGTCGGCGCTGCGGCTCAACTGCGAGCGCGAAGCGGATCTCGGCGGCGCTCCGGAGGAAGGCGGCTCGCTCTCTTGTCCGGGTGAAGCCGAGGCGGAGGCGGAACCTTTACCCGGACCGTCCAGGAAGAGGTCAAGAGACGAGGCCGGCCTCAACCAGGAAACGAGACGCACCAAGCGCTTGTGCCGGCGCTCGGAATGTGACGCCAAGATGTCCGAAGACTCGCTCTCGGGCGGAGCCGCGAGACGCTCCTGAGATGGAAGGGATTCGAAGGAGGGCCGGACGCCGAAGGAAGTCCGCGGCGGGGTCCTTCGTCCAAGTAGGTGGGAGAACATGAGGCGGATGGCAACAGGTTACTTTGGATTGATTGAATGCGGGGGCTGGGGATGACTTGGAGTCCTCGTACCTGACCCGGAAGCCCCACGGACTCCCGTGCTTGGGTTTTGCAAGCGGACTGGAAGGTTTTTGACAGACGAGATTGGAATTTGTGCGTGCCCATTTGAGAAAGAGCAAATTGGCGTCTGACGTCCTGCTTGACGAAAGCTCGTCAATGACTGGAAAACCCCAAACCAAGCCCCCTTGGACCCTCGGACCGCATCCAGTTGAAGTGAAGGCATCCGTCTGCATGTGGGCATGTTTCTTTCTCGTTCCATTTTCATTTCCCTTTGACTTTTGTAGTTCCGAGTAGTTTGGAGAGCCGCTTTGCACGTTTATTTTTCTCCTCAAACATGCTTCATTTTGCATTGAACTCATTCAGTAGCAGACAATGCTAAACCAAGTCTGAAAAAACGTCTTTGGGAGTGAAGCAGTTAATAGTCATAGTTTGTTGTTGTTGTTGTTGAGATTTTATTTCCCCAAATCGTCGTGTGTACGAAAGTAAATGAGCGTTCCCAAACGGCTGTTTGACCTTCTGTACTTGACGGACAGCGCTGCCCAACAAAACGCTTTTGCGCCGGATAAGCATGCTCAAATAGACGCAGCGCGATATTCGATATGACATGACCGATTCTGCCCCGTGCTCTGCTTGCACAAACGATAGCAAACCCCTTTCTTTTTTTTTTCGCACATGTAGAGATGCAGATGAGAATTTCCACCAAAAAACGACTTTCCAAAACAATTTCCATCTGAACTGAATGGAAAAAACAATCCGGAAATGGAAGTGGCAGCTGGCCTCTGTCGTCACTGCGATGACGTCGCTTGCGAGGTGGGCGCCGTTCTAGACGCGGCCACCAGAGGGCGCCATTGACCCTTCAATGTCGGCTCTCGAGCTCAGCGACGGGCAATACTCGAGTAAATGTAGCGGTCGTTAAGAATAATAACCCCCCCCCCCCCAGCCCCCATAATTACTCCAATTAGAGTAAAATAGCACATGAATCTCAGACAATATATTTGTCTTGTAAAATGACAAACTAAGACGAATCCAACGACAATACAGGAGTCATGAAATCACTTTTAGGGATTTTTTCTTTTTTTTTTTGAAACGCAAACAGCACGCCGGGCAGAGTATTGAAAACATGTTTTATTTTCGTCTATTTTTGATCGACGTAAGATCCACAGTAGTCGTAAGATCCCAAAAAGTAAACTGAACAAGAGTAGCTCGTTACTACCCGCCTCTGACAACAGGGGGTGCTAAAGATGAGGATTAAAAAAAAAAACAAACAAACATGGCGGCCGGAAGCTGGCATTGATTGTCTGCGGCGGTGCCCACTGAGGGGGCTCCGCATCGTGGAGCGTCCACTTCTGGCTCCAAGTGGACCAACGCCCGGGGGCTGACGAGCCGCATTCCCACGTGAGTGTTGCTTTTTGCTCCTTTTTTTTCTGTCCTTTCTCGCGTCTGTTTGAGGAGCTGAGTGACACAAAGAAACTACCGCGGAGGACCCGGGGGGGGGACTTTCGATGCTCTTTTCTGTTTGTTGTTGCATGTTTGTTATTGCCAGACGTTGTTTTTGAAAACACGTTTTAAGCCTGCTTCCAAAACATTGGCAAAGTGCGAAGGTCATGAGGGAGTTTGATTGGCGTCTCCACTTCAGCTGGCCGTTTGAGTGACACAGTGGCAGCGGATTGGTGGGTGGCGCCAATTCGAGCGTTGCCTTGACAACGGCCTTGTGCATTTATGATCGATCTCTATGTAGACGTCGGTGTGCGTGCGTGTGTGTGTGCGCGTGTGTGCGTGCGTGTGTGCGTGCGTGTGTGCGTGCGTGCGTGTGTGTGTGTGTGTGTGTGTGTGTGTGCGTGCATGTGCGTGTGTGCGTGCGTGTGTGCGTGTGCGCGTGCATGTGCGTGTGTGTGTGTGTGTGTTGTGAGCGGCGTCTTGTGGCTTCTTGGCAACCCTCGAATTAGTGCGCCATCAAGTCAAACACGGACAAAACGCGTGTTGAGCGTCATTGAAATATTTGCCCCCCCCCCTCCTCTTTGCATGCACGCACACACACACTTCGCCCCCTCCCCTCCCCTCCTCCCGCGCACACGCCTGAGCAAAATGTGTGTTTGATTTGAACGGGGAGTAACCTCAGCCGGGCTGGCTTTGCAACATATGGACGAGCGCTCGCCGCTTGCTTCCCAGTTGGGTCGAGAGAGAGCGAGCGAGCGAGCGAGACGTTTTGGATTTGGCCTCCCCCTCCCACGCCGTCAAAGAAAAGGAGAAAGTCGCGGCTGAGGGCCTGTTTGATTGATTTGTATTCTTTTTGGACTCCGCAGGACACCCCCGAGAGGCCGACTCGAGCGCATCCACTGGGGTGAGTTGCACGCCATGGCGATTTGATTTGGGCAAGCGCGGCCGATGACGGCTCGCCCGTCAAAGGAGCTTCTTCTCGGTTGAGCTCGCGCGCGCGCCCGCTCACGGACAGGTGTCACTCTCGCCGGCGGTGGGGTTTGCGCCCCCCCCAAGTAAAAAAATGTAGTGCTCTGGCGACCAAAATAGTCACGGCGTCGTGTGTTGGCCAAGAGTCCATCAAATATTTTGGGGAGCCACTGGAACATGATGTATAGTGGGGGGGGGGCGCTATCTTGAAATAAGGATTGCGATCCCAATTCAGAAAAGCCGCATTCAGTATTTGGGTTGGCCGACATACTTTGGCAAGTCCCCCCCCCACCCTTCACGGCAAGTTGCCAATGTTGGACAAGTGCGGCGATAGATGCCATCTCAATGGCTGCAGTGTTCGTGTCACAGATGTCAGGCAGGTAGCCCCCCGTGGCGGACGAGAATGTTTGTTCTGGCGCAAAAGTCGATTGTTCCGCTGGTCTCCCATATTTAGTCATCGCGGGCCATCCTCGGTGCCTCGCTCCATCCAGCTCATCTTTTATGCCCCCCCCCACCCCCTCCCTCACTATATTGCTTCCATGAAACTCCGTCCTGCCTCTCCCTCCTTCAGCGTCGGAATATCCGTCCCTCACGTCTTCCCCTCCCTCGGCTCGTGTGGTCCGAGTTTGGCCAAGCGTTGCTTTGTCCTGCCCGTCTGTGTCTCGGCTCGCCTCCGGCAAACTTTGAAGACCCCCCCCCCTCTTCTTCTCTTTTCTCGGCTCAACCGGCAGCCACCGCATGCTAATGAGTCGCCGCTTCCGTCCGCCGTCCTACGCCGTCCTTTCTCGCGGTCGCTAGCCCCGCCCCCGTTTGCGAAAAAAGCCGAAAAGGTTTGCCTTTGGCACCGCCCCTTCGCTCCATCTGTCCGCTTTGCGCGCTTGACGGAAATGGCAGCAGAGGCGGCCTTTTGTCGACGGACGAGGGATGCCGGCGAGGGAGGCGGGAGGCGGGAGGCGGGGCCTCCGCTTCATTGTTGTAAGAAGAAGAAATGCCACACAAAGAGGGATGCCGCACGCTCCCCTTGGGCTGGCGCGCTTCAAATCAGGCACCCGCCGGGGTAGGAAAAGGCGGATGAGAGAAGGAAAGGCCCCCCCGCGCCTTCTCCGCCCCTCCCCCAAAACCCGATGGATTGCAAATGGCCCAGGTCTGGGCCGGGACCCGGCGCGTCACAAATGAGTCCGCCGCTTGCCCGAGCGAGCGCCCTTGTGGCGCTTTGCTTCTGTCAGTTGGACGCTCAACTCGGTTTTGTTTCTGCCTCTTGCAGGAAGGGCCTTCCGCCAAGGGCCGCCCACAGCCGCCTTCCTCCGGCGCCGATTGACGTGCTCGGAAGCGCAGGTCGCCAGGTCGCCGCCCCCCCCCCCCCGGAGCAGAATGAAGGATTCCCGGTGGACGTACCTGCTGTGCTTGTGCCTCCTGGCCCGCCGGGCACGCTCGCGCGGCGGCGGCGGCGAGCCCTTCGCGGGGCAGCAGGCCCCCGCGGACCCTTGCTACGACGACGGCGGCGCCGCCCGCCGCTGCGTGCCCGAGTTCATCAACGCCGCCTTCGGCAAAGAGGTGGCGGCGTCCAGCGTGTGCGGGCGGCCGCCGTCCCGCTGGTGCGACCGGCGCGGCCCGGCGCCCGCGTGCCAGATCTGCGACGCCGCCGACCCCCGCCGCTCCCACCCGCCGTCCCACCTGACGGATCTCAACTCGCCGCGCAACCCCACTTGCTGGCGGTCGGAGAACCTGGCCGCCCGGCCGCGCAACGTGACCCTCACGCTGTCGCTGGGGAAAAAGTTTGAGATCAGCTACGTCAGCCTGCAGTTCTGCTCGCCGCCGCCGGAGTCGCTGGCCATCTACAAGAGCATGGACTACGGCAAGACCTGGACGCCCTACCAGTTCTACTCGTCGCAGTGCCGCCGCGTGTACGAGCGCCCCGACCGAGCCGCCGTCACCAAGCAGAACGAGCAGGAGGCCCTGTGCAGCCGGGGCGGCGCCGAGCCCTCGCCGCTCTCTGGGGGCCTGGTGGCGTTCAGCACCTTGGACGGACGCCCTTCCGCCAAGGACTTTGACGACAGCCCCGTCCTTCAGGACTGGGTGACCGTCACCGACATCCGCGTGGTGCTGGGCCGGCCCGCGGGGAGCCGCCGCCGCGAAGAAGAACCCTCGGCGGTCACTTCCGCCCCGCCGCCGCCGCCGCCGGCGCCGTACTTCTACGCGGCGAGCGACTTCCAGGTGGGCGGCAGGTGCAAGTGCAACGGCCACGCGTGGCGCTGCCTGAAAGACGAGGACGGCCAGCTGCTGTGCGACTGCAAGCACAACACGGAAGGGCCCGAATGCGACCGCTGCAAGGCCTTCCACTGCGACCGGCCGTGGCAGAGGGCCACCGCCCGCGAGGCCAACCCCTGTCTGCGTGAGAACCTTTTCTTCTTCTTCTTCTTGGGGTGGGCTGGGCGCCTTCTGTCCCCCCATTGCTCATTTTCGTCTTTGTTCGGCTCAATCCGGCAAAGGTCGGGTGACTCGGCAAGAGAGCCGTCTGCCGTCTCCGTCGCGAATCCCCGTCTCGGAGGTTAGCGGGAGGGCGGCGGCGCCTCGTCCGCGGATGGGACGAGGAAACGGATGCGCCGGCCCGGTTCTGTTTGCTAGCCGCTCGTGATGGAGTCTGGCGGTTTTTGCTGGCCCGGCGCACTCCGGAATGTAAATAGGCTTTGTTGACCCGATGGCGGGACGGCGGGAGAGGCCCCTCGTGGAGGCGAGTGACACGAGTCGGCCGTGATTTGTGCCGGCGGCGGCGTTTGCGGCGCTCCTTGCTTCTGCCTCGTTTGCTAGCTCGGGGATGCTCCCGAGGTGGCGCTCAGAGAGCGGCCTTCCGCTCGCAAGGGACGCTATCCGACCCCCCCCAAAGCGCCAAAGGGACTCGTTTGCGTGCGTCCCAATTCTTTCCACCAACCGCGTCTCGTTGGGACCGTTTGACACCGCGGCCTCCTCCTCCGTTCATATTTGAAGCGCTATTTGAGTCACGCCTGAATTCCAAAGCAATTGGGCGGCCGAGTCACCAGATGGAATTGGGAAAGAGTCTGGGAATGTGCTCCCCCCCCCTCGCGCTCCGCCCCACCCCCATTATTTTTTTTTTCCTTTCCTCCAGGAATGGGACCAGGGGGAAAACCGGCTTCCTTTCCTTTTTATTTTTTTGCACGCGATATCAATTCTCTGACGTTGCCACGGAAATCCTCGATGGGCGTTGGCCACGTTTTCGCTTGGAAAATAGCTTGCAAAACAGGAATGATTGGCAATTCCCGAGATTGGCCGCCAGCCCTGGTTTGCCGGCGACTGACCGACTGTCTTTTTCTTCTTTTGCCCCCCGCCCGCCCGCCCGCAGCGTGTCAGTGCAACCTGCACGCCCGGCGCTGCCGCTTCAACATGGAGCTGTACAAGCTGTCGGGGAGGAAGAGCGGCGGCGTGTGCATCAACTGCCGCCACAACACCGCCGGCCGCCACTGCCACTACTGCAAGGAGGGCTTCTACCGAGACGGGGGCCGGGCCATCGCTCACCGCAGGGCTTGCAAGGGTAAGTCCTCCGGATGGCGCGGGAGAGCGAGCGACGGGCCGTCGGCGGCGTCGCTCCTCTCCGTTCGATGGCCCGTTCCAAAACAGCTGAGGGGCTTTTTTTCTGTGGACTCTTCCTTTGTCAAAATATCTCAAGGACGACGCCTGGTGGCAAAGAGCCATTGCTCGGCCCCCCTGCCCCCCCCCTTCCCTCGTCTTTCGTATTCCCGCTCGATCGGTCTCTTGCGCAATCCTCGCGACGGCGTCACAGACGTCCCGAATGCTTGGCAAGTCCCCCCCCCCAAGCGAATTGCTGGCTCAGAGACTGACGGCGGCAACCCCGAAAAAGCCTGCTCCGGCCGGCCTCCTCGCTCCCATTTGGGCGCCACGCCTTTCGTCTTGAGCGGATTTGAAGTCGGCCTCTTGCCACATCACATGTCTGGCCAAAAAGAGGTGAAATGTGCGGCCCGCCCGGGCGGGCGGGGTGGGGTGGGGTGGGCGTCACATCTGAAGTGGGGTTTGCGCAATAAAAGACAGGTGTTTGCCCCCCCCCAAACAAAAAAAAGGGTTTGGCTTCAGAGGCAGCGTCTGGTGCTAATCAGACCCGCTCTGTAAATGAGGCGGGGGAAGGGGAGGGGGTGACGGCTTCGCTCTGGCCTGTCGTTTACCTCCCGCGGCCTCGAAAAAAAAACAAAAAGACCCTAACCCATTTTAGGCCCTAACTTGACCTGACCTGAAATTCGGGTCGGGTCGGGTTCGGGCGGCCCGATCTTACCTCTAGTGGGCTCCAAACGGCGTCTCGGGGGGGGTTGAAGACCAAAATGGAAGCATCTCCCCCATGTATTTATGTCTTGATTTCATTGGAGGCGGCGCACGTGAATCACCGCGGCGGACTGAGCATCCAGCCGTCGTCCCGAGGCGGGTCTCTTCAACAAAAACGCTTGTCGTGAAATCGTGGAGCGCGGACAGTCGTGCAATCGGAGCCAGCCTGCCGGCCGGCCCGCAACCCCCGCCATGGCCGCACTCCATGCTGCGCTTGATTCTTGCAAATGCGGGTGTCTGCTGCTGCTGCTGGCTTGTTGTTTTTCCTCGCCTCGGCAGGTCATTTGAGCTTTTTTTCCCCCCTTGGGTCCAGATGGCCGCGTTCTGTGAATGCGTTCAAGCGTTCGATTGTCGCCACAAAGTCGTCAAAACGAGAAGAGCGTCATTAGGGCGGCCAGTAACGGCGGCCAAACGGCACGCGGCGGATAAAACAAACTGGAAATCCCGACGCGACCTCTGCCGCAGCTGCGCTCACGCAGGCTTGAAAAGTCGTCAACATCTGAGGACTTTTTACTGCTTCTTGAACTCATAAAAGTTCAGGGAAAGAAAAAAAAAGGGGGGGGGCGGAGATTGACGCCCTTCCGACCTGCCGACGATGCTTAGCGAAACCCGGCGCTCAAAGACTCGCAAGTGGGATGCCCGACTTGTTGTTTGGAAGGCGCGGCGCTGCGGCTTCGCTCACGTTCACGTTGCTCCTCTTCAGCGTTTGGCCGGCCGCCGACGCAGAAGCCGCCGACGTGGCCCTTTTGGCCTTGGCGCCCGTTTTCTCACCTTAGTTCACGCGGCGCCGGATCCGTCCGACCCATCCCGGCGCCGAATGCCGCCTGGCTTTCATTTCGTCTCGCCATCGCGTCCGATTCTGCGCAGCGAATGCCACTGATCCCCGATCCCTGCTCTCCCTCCGACCCCGCCCGCCCTCCCCTGACCCCGCCCTCCCTCCTCAGCCTGCGACTGCCACCCCGTGGGAGCGGCCGGCAAGACGTGCAACCAGACCACGGGTCAGTGCCCCTGCAAGGACGGCGTGACCGGCGTCACCTGCAATCGCTGCGCCAAGGGCTACCAGCAGAGCCGATCCCCCGTGGCCCCCTGCATCAGTGAGTGACTGAGGGTCCGTCGGCGTCCGTCGGCGATCTCCAATCGCCGATGTTGCGTTTGTGTGTCACGCAGCAGAGAGCGCCAAGTCTTTTTCTTGTGTGTGTTTCAGAGATCCCCGTCGTCAACCCCACGCCTGTGGCGAGCAGCACAGAGGAGCCGGCAGGTTGGTGGACACGCCCCCCCCCCCCCCCCCATATGACCGGGCTTTGGTTTGAACACACGGAATAACTATTACCTCGTTCAGTACCAGCCAATTCTAAACCTAGTGAGAAAAGACGTATAAAAACGTCTTTGGGAGTGGATGAGTTCATGGAGGGCGGGGCACCTCCTTTGGCCCAGACGCAACCCCCCCCCCTCCTTTGTCTCGGAATCCCAAAGTCCTCCGCCAAGTTTCCTCCACTTGGAGTCTCGAGACGCTCCGAAGCATCGCCGCGGCTCAAATTTCGCGTCCGGCCGGCCGGCTCGGCGTCAAAAGAAGCCCGCGGCCGCTTTTCACCGGGTCGCTCAGCCGGCGATGCCTTTCTTTGTTTTTCTTGCGGGTGAAAAAGGCGGCGCTCCTCGTGGGGGAAAGGCGCTCTTGCTTGGCCGCCGAGACGGCGGACGAAAGCGCCGGCGGCAGTTGCCGATCTTTAGTCGTGCGTTGCGGCGGTTCTCCAACTCGGTGCCGATCGACGAGTGGAGAGAAAGAAAAAAGCCCGTTTGGGTTGTGGCGCTTCAGCTGAACTTTGGTTGCTTTGTTTTGCAGACTGTGATTCCTACTGCAAACCCGTGAAGGGCAACTTGAGGATCAACATGAAGAAATACTGCAAAAAGGATTACGGTAAGTGCGGCGGCAGATGGGGGGCAAGGGGGGGGGGGGCAGCTCCGCACCGGCGATATCTGACCCGAGACTGTCGCCCAACGCGTCCTCAGCCGTGCAAGTCGACGTGGTGGACATGGAGACGGTCGGCGACTGGGCCAAGTTTTCCGTCAACGTGGCCTCCGTGTACAAGAGTCGCGGCGAGCCCTTGAAGCGAGGCGACAACTTCCTGTGGGTGCGCTTGAAGGACCTGGCCTGCAAGTGTCCCAGGATCCACATGAGTCAGCGCTTCCTGGTGATGGGGGCGGCGGCGGCTCGGGATCCTCCCACCCGCAGGCGGAAAGCGGCGGCGGGCTGCTGGCCGATAAGGACAGCCTGGTCATCCAGTGGAGGGACGTTTGGACCAGAAGACTGAGGAAGTTCCAGCGCAAAGAGAAGAAGGGCAAGTGCGGCAAAGCCTGAGGGCGCCGCCGCCGGAGCGCCACCCTCGCTCCGCATACCCTTGGACTGCGGGAACGCTACTTCGAAGGACCTTAGTTGGTGTATATTGGACACGGATTTTGGACACTTGTTGAGGGAGCGTGAGAAACGGCTTCATCTGAAGCGTCCCAGGAACTGAGCGACCACTGCTGATTTGAACTCATTCCGTAGCAGCCCATTCTAGACCAAGTCTGAAAAGACGTCTAGAAACGTCTTTGGGAGGGAAGGAGTTAAGAAGCGATGATGACGTCCGAGGAATCGACACTTTTTGGGGGGTTTTGTGTCAGACCGGACAACGGTGGGAACTTCCTTGAATCGAGATCTTGTTTTCGTCGAGTTTTCAGAGGCTGGACTCATCCTGCGACCTTGCGCGTCCCGTGACAACGGAACGCTCGGACGCTAGCTGGAAACGTCCCGGCTCCCCTTTGTCAACTCGAGTCACCGTTGTCCGAAACCGAGCGAACGGCTGACGACCTCGCCTCGTTGCGTTTGCGTCGCCCCCGACGACCGGCGCGCCGACGTTGCGCAAACAAAGCCGACGATGTCGCCCGAGCGGAAACGTGCGGCCCGGTGACGTGTTTCGGATGCTGCGCAGAATGTCTTCCTTTTGCCGTCGATGTCGATGTCGTACGCCACACGGGGGGGGAGCGCGGGCCCGCCCTTCGGTTCTGCGGCCGAGTCTTGGCGCGTACTTTTGCCCTCGGGGCAACCAAGCGCTGACTTTTCCTTGTAAGTGACATAAAAAATGAATAAATTATGAGCGACCGAGCCGGCTGGTGTGCTGTTGTGTGGGTGATCGGTTTCGGGGCGAGCGAGCCGCAGAGATGAAAGTGAAAACGGCCTTCCTGCCCGCCGGGGGAGGCTGAACGTCCAAAAGTGCGGAAAAGAAACCACGAGGCACTCCGATCCGAGTCTGGTCCAAAGCAGGAAGGTTTGTTCTTGCTTTCTTGCTTTCTTGCATTTCACCCGCAGCATCGGAAGCCGTTGGCGGCCGGCAGCTCGCAATCCGAGCTGTCGGGTGACGTTGTTGTGATTCTCCTTCAAGGTTTGTTTGGTGCACAACTCACCGAGGGCGCCGGTGCAAGGAACGGGAGCCTGCAGAAGCTACGGTCGCTCGCGTGCTGCAAAAAGTGCCTCCCGAGCTTCCGCGTCGGGGCTCCGCTAAGGTAGGCGGCGACTTTCTGTTCACAAACCCGCCAACTTGTGTGTCGACTGGATTGATCTGTTTCCTTCCTCTCGGGGGTGAGAACGGACGGGCGGGTCCATCGGGGGGGGTTGGTTGCTTGATCCAAAAGTCGATTTGGGGCCAAAGAGGTTTTGCATGAGAATGTCTTGGGACGCAGGCTTGGGAAAAATGCCCCAAGACGGCCCCGACCTTGTCGGCATTCTTCTTGGGCACTCGGCGAATGCGCTTTGCCAAGCTGCCAGCACAGCTCGGTTGGCTTTCAAGCTCATTACCGCTCGCTTTCAACGTTCCAGCGCCTTCTCCGGCATATTTGCCGTGCGGGTGTGCGTGAGCTGTGCCTTGTAACTTTTTTTTTCTCTCCTTTTTGAGCTTTTCCTTGCCTTAAACTGGACAGTGATTTCAAATTTGATCGGCAAATTGGTGCCGTTGTTAAATCCAGCTTCTTTCACCTTAGACAGCTGGCCAAAATAAAACCTCTCCTCTCTCATGAACACTTTGAGACAGTAATTCACGCCTTTGTCACATCCCGGCTCGATTACTGCAATGCCCTTTACTTTGGAGTCAGCCAGTCCTCCATTAAGCGGCTTCAGCTGGTCCAGAATGCCGCTGCTCGCCTCTTGACTGGTACTCGTAAGAGGGAGCACATAACTCCTACTCTGGCATCCCTTCACTGGCTCCCCATACATTTTAGAGTTATTTTCAAGATCCTCTTATTTGTTTTCAAATCTCTAAATAATCTCACGCCACCTTACCTCTCTGAGCTCATCCGCCCTCACGCACCTGCCCGGCGCCTCAGGTCTGCCGACCAGACATTATTAGAAGTACCAAGAACTAAACTGAGGCTGAGAGGGGATCGAGCCTTTTCTGTTGCTGGTCCCTCTCTCTGAATGACCTCCCACCGAACATTCGTCAAGCTTCCTCACTGCCCATCTTCAAAACCCTCCTCAAAACTCACTTGTATTCCCTGGCTTTCGACTCAGCATGACTTAAATTTGTTCTTGGTTTTACTGTTTGGTGCTTTCTACTGTCTTTATTACCGATTTGTTTTACTGTTTATTGTATATGTTAAATTGCTCCATGTACAGCACTTTGTATGCGGCGATGGCTGTTTGAAAGTGCTCTATAAATACACTTGACTTGACTTGACTTGACTTGACTTATTTCTTTATGCTCCCCCCAAGGAGAGGGGTCTACATGTGTGAATACCTCTTGCATGCGCGTGTGTGGCCAAACAACCATTGAAGCCCCCTTCGGAAACCGCAAAAATGTGGCAAGAAATCTGGGTTGTCATAAATATTGAGCGCTAGCGGTCTGATCCGGATCCGTGTTCTTCTCTTCTGGGCTGTGAGTGAAAGCAGCTGCCGCGCGAGGAGACCCAAAAAATGAGCGCCAGCGCGTGTGCGTGCGACGACGGCCGCGCGTCTGCAAGCCTCGCCACTTTGGCGTCTCCTCGGCCAACAAAGACTCGAATGCGCTTCGTGCCAGCGCCAGCCCGAGCTGAGGTCTGCCGGCGCAGAGAACGACAAAACAGATTCCAAACAAGCGCGTTGCCGTGTCCCCCCCCCACCCCCCCATCTGCAATGGCACCTCCTGGAGATAGGAGGCCAAATTCAAACGCTCCCCTTGAAATGAACGCAAACGCTTCTCGATCCCTTTGCGTGAGAAAACGAGCCCTCGATGGCGTTGCGCCGCGCTTGCCATATTTGGGACTCTTGATGGCGCCGGCGCCACCCGGAGGCACAACGCTGCGCATACAAAGTGCAGGATTGCACTCGGGTCGCGACAGTGCAGCCATTGGACCTGCTTTTCTTGATTTCCTTTCTTTTTTTTGGTCTGGCGGCTCGTGGCGCTCGCTCGCCGCCGCTCTTTGGTTGCGTTCCCCGGAGAAGGTCAAAGGGGCCGCTAAAGTGCTCTTTTGTCTGATTGATGGTGTTTGCTTCCCTCGCACGCTCGCTGGCCGGCCTTGATGAATCCCAGCATCCTCGTAAAGTGAACGCGCGCGCAAGCTGTTTGGAAATGGCTCACAGCTCCGCCGGTGTCGGGAAAGGCGCGCGGGCGGAGAGTTTGGGAAGCGAAAGGAGGCAAGATGGCGGAGCCCGCAAAGCTTTGCCCCACCAGAAGCCGAGTTCCCGTTTCAGCAGCTTCAACTCGCAGCTTGTTCCACTGGCGACACTGGCGGGTTGCCAGGTTTGCAAGCAACCCGCCCCCCCCCCCTCCACTGAGATGGCATCCGTTCTTGAAAATGCTCACTTCCAACTTTCTCCAATACAGCCGCAAGAATGGAGCAGTGCAGACTGGGTGCAAGCGGTCAACAACGAGGCACACCTGGCCAGCGGCTCACCGATCGCTTGACGCCAAAACCGACCCCCTCGACGACTCCACGTGGGACTCGGCGAGACGAAACGCGGCCGGAATCATCCCACATGACATGGCGGCAGCGCCATTGGGGGAAACAAAAAGCTGTTGGTGGCAACGTCGGCGCTTTCCAGTCATCGTCTCCACGGCCGACCGAGTAAGTGAAAGTTTCTCGCTGCAAACATCGTGAGCCCCAAAATGCCACGCCCACTTTCATCTGCAGAGAATACAACCTTTACAAATACAGTGAAACTCCTCTAGAACGAAACCTACATGGGCGAAAATACCCCCTTATGTGAAAAAATGTTCATGCATGAACACCATTCCCATTCTCCTGCCCCCCCCATACGACAAAACCCCCTGTTGCGTTCTACGAAATCATTTTCTCTGCTCCAGCCTCACGAAGACATTCACTACAACAAAGTCTTATCCAACAGCGACCTCTGCTGGTTCGTTGCTGGAAACGGCAACAGCAACCACCACACTGGTTGAACGCTAACTGGAGCGCTAATTAGCGTCAGGTTTTTAGCCTTCGAGAGCTAACTAGGCCATCGAGGACTACGAAGCGTCCCGTGGCTGTTTTGAGCATGATAACACACCAAATTTGCTACAGTGGAAACCCCCCTGTTGTGAAAAATGTCTTGCCGCAAACACGATTTTGTTGTAGAGGAGTTTCACTGTACAGTCAAACCTCGCTTTTCCAACGTCTCGGTTCGCAACCAATTCGGTTTTCGACCCAAAATGTCAAGTTTTTTTATGCCTCGGATGACGAACACATTTCGGTTCTCAAACGACCTGAGCGCACTTGAATGCGCCATTTGACTCCTCTCGCCTTCCTTACATGAGGAAGTGACACAAATGGAGCAAAGGGGGCAGCGAGACAGCCACGCTATGGGAAAGTGTTTTGGGGGAAAGCAAATTAAGGGCAAGAAAGGCTGGAACACAAAGGCCTTTGAAACTGGCAGACAGCTCCCTTGACGCCCGCCTTAGAAAAGAGATGCTGCTGCTCGTGCCAAGCGGGACAAACAGCCCAGGAAAAAGGAGGAGGAGGCCCACGGGAAAGTTTGGGAGGAGGAGGCCGCACACAAAGTCCTTGAAAGTCACAAAAGCCAGTCAACAAGCGTGGCTCTGGGATTGAAAAGTGGAGGACGGTTTTCAGTGACACCCACCAAAATCACATCGTTTGTTGAGAACACGTTGAAAAAAAAAGAGAACCGCGAGATCCCAAATGGCACAAATGGAGTCGGGCATGAAATGTGCGTCTTCATTTTCTGCAGGTACCCAAAGCACAAGCGTCGGCAGCCTGGAAAGATCGCAACTCGGCAGGGTTGCGGCCCACAACACCCCGCTGGGGCCCTCCAGGGTGTTCGCCTCATCATCAAAAGTAAGTCAAAGTCCTTGGGGGGGGGCTGCTTTGCTAATTAAGCATGCATACACAAAATAGTGTATCTGGTGCGGTTCGGCCAGATGGCTTCGTCCGGTGTTTTTGCAAGCCCCGCCCCCTCATCCACAGCGGCGCCCGTCTCATGCTCGCACAAACAAACGCGGCCACTTTTTCTCCCTCCGTGAAATCCATTTGGGCTCTCTTTTCTCTGCCGGCAGAGAGCGAGACACTTTTCCGGCCCTCCACTCGCCCCGTTTAAAACAATCCTCCTTTTTTTGGGCTTTTGAAAGGAGCAAGGCGCGCCGATGAGTACGATCCCCGCCAACGTTAGCGTGCAGCCAATTAGCATTTTGGCAGCGAACGCAAAGCAGGCACAGGAGAAGCCTTCAATAATTGACACTTGGGCGTGTGGAGCCGCTGATGAATTCGTCGGGGGGGTCCGTCGAGACGGCAATACGGCAAGCGCTTCGGGTGGGACGTCGTCAACGTCGACATGACAGATTCCGAGCGGACGGAGAGGAATTTTCCAGATTGGACAAAGCCGTGGAGAAGCACGAGAGCCGTCGTCGCCAATTAGAATCGGAGAACCCCAAAAAGGGCCTTGATGCTTTCCAGATGATGACGGCAGCTGGCGGGCGGGCAGGCGAGCGCAGCGCTCTCGTTTTGCCAACGGGCTCAACACATGAAACGTGTTCCTTCCACTCAACCGGCGCTCGCGTTTTTCTCGTTTGCTTCGACAAATTCTTTTGAGTACAATTCAATCATTGATCGATACGAAGGGAAAAAAAAAGTCGCACGCCAGGAAGAAGAAATCAAAACAATGAGCGGATTGTTCCCCAAAGGCGCAGCTGTGGATTTGGAGCAGAGCGGATGACTTTGAGCCCGCAGGGCGTGTTCGGCGTTTGGGAGCCGGCGGATCGGGTTGAAGATGCCGTTTTGGGGGGCGGGAACGGTGGCGGCTCGCCGGCGTTGGGGGACGCGTAGAGGGAGGGAAGGGGGGGGGCGAGGCTCCTCCTCCTCTGCATCTCGCGGTCTCCGTCGGGGGGGCCGCCGAGGCCCCCTCTGTGCCGGTTATCGCCGAGCGGTGAGTGATGGCGCCTCGGCCCTCCCGCTCCCGAGGGGGGGGCGGCTTGAGGTGGGACGGGGTTGGAATGTTCCCGCGTGAGAATCTGTGGCGGGCTCGCAGGTGCAACGCCGGAGGAATGTGCTTTCTGGGGAGCTGCTAAAATGACGGGGGGGCTCTTTGCAATTTAATGACTTGGGAGTTTTGAAGGGCCACTTCTCAATTCAAACCTCAATAATGTCGTCATTTCGCAAATGCAGCGTGGAAATGGGGGGGGGTGCCGAAGGCGCCACACATTTTGAAATTCAAATGCTTTGACTCAGTGAAGAAATATGTCGGAGTGGGAGAACGTCCAAAGAAGGAGCGGTTGCAACCCCCCACATGAGCTGTGATTGCAACGGCTTCGTTCTCGCCGTCGATCTCCCCTTGCGCTCTTTCTGGAACCTTCTCCCGCGCCCTCCTCGCCCCCGACACACCTGCGTCTTCAATAACAGCCCCCTCATGCCTGCGTTTTGCAGCTGCCTGCGCACCTGGGCCGGCTGCTGTCATCGCCGTGGTAACCGGCCTCCAGCTGGCTGGCTGTGTCACACTATCGTCTGGCTAATCTCTCCCCCCCCCCTCCCTCCAGTCATGATTGGCAGCGGGAGGCAAACGGCGGCGGATCGTGCGGGGAGAGCTCATGGTGAATCCCCAGTTGGTTGCAAGGCGCAAAGTCACCTGCAGAGTTCCCGTCAAGAGCGGCTTTTCTTCTGAGTGAGGTCCAAAGAGTTTCATCTCCCGTTTGTAGACAAGAAAAAGGAAAATGAAAAAAAAACACTTTGCTGAATTTCATTGTTTCAATAGAAGGATCAAACGAGATTTCATTTTTACTGAACTGTTGCCGATTCCGCCTTGGACCACTAGGGGGACGCGCACCCTCAATTGAGGAACGCTGCCGTAGAACCGGTTCGTTTTTCCCCTCGAAAAATAATTGCGGCGACATTTTCCAAACGCTAATGGCTGCGATCATCATCGATTTAAATCTTCCCCGCTTTTATTTTCAGCAACTGTCTCCAAAAGTCCAACGCGCACTGCAAGTCCTGCGGCGGACCACCTTCGTCGTTTCCGACAGTTTGTCATCCAACTTTGAAGGGCTTTTTACACAGCATGGCAAAGTGGCATTGCTGTTAATCCCCGCGCTCATGAAATATGTTCGGTCGTGCGTGCGTGCGTGAGTGTATAATAAAATCCACATGAGGGAAAAAAAAAAAGGCACATGACCACCCAGATGAAAACATCGGGCGACATGATGCCATTTTAACACCGCACAAAAAGCCCCTCGTTCTTTAGTTTTTAAAAGGTCAGGATCAGGCATGGGGTGGGCTGATGAGGAGGGGGGGGGCAAGGCCATTAAAGACCCCCGCATGGGCAGCTTTCATGACATCAGAGGAAGTGGCAACCGTCCCATGACTCTGACTGGAAGCAGAAATGCCCCCTCCATAGCTTTTCACGTCGCCGCGTAAGCGTGCGGCGCAGGCACCACTCGGCCAATTTGCAGGCGTGTCTGCAGCGCCTCTTCAATGGAGGGGACATCAAAAGGTGTGCTTCTAACGCAATAGCACCCCCCCTCCCCCCTCTGTTGCCACTCCTGACTCGAAATCCCACCTCAAATGTTGCAGCTTGTTGGTCGGATATTGCGCAATCCTTGCTCATTTTTAACCCACTCTGAGCGAACCAATGAAAGGGAAAAAAAATGCTGGAAACGTTGAGAATGAGTCGGGCAACTAAGTTCTTCGGCTGCCAGTTGACCTCGTGAGGGTTTCCCCAACAAAATGTTGCCCGTATCTGGAACAAGTCCAACTGAAAAGCAAGACTTTTTTCATGAATTGCAACGAAAGCAACGAGAGAGGCGTATTTGTCAAATATTCCAACGAACGCTTTCGGCCTCGCCATTGTGGAATATGTCAAATGTCTATTTTGGAATGCATTTTGTGATCTTGGCCCCGATCAGCCTTGGAGTGGTGATGACGCCCCCTGGTGCCGCAAATGTTGACTGCAGGCCCGCTCAGCGTAACTTTTGAACAACCTTTGAGCCAAGGCACGTATTTGTACTCGTATCAAACAAATCAGCAAATCAGATCAATGACAAACTAATGATTTTCTTTTTGGCTCCACGGGTGCGCATTTCTATTGTGGCTTTTAGTTCACGTGAAATGACGTCATATATATGTGACTTTTTTTTTGCCGCAATTGAATCAACGCTAATAAATGTCATGCGTCGGCGGCCTGTTGGATTTGCACAAAAGAAGCTTCTGTTGCCTCGGATTGGGGGGCTGCCTTCCTGGGCCACTTCCGTCCACGCACGAGGTTGCGTGACGTGCAAGGAATACTGAAGAGTTTCGACAGTTTGGGAGGCGGGTGGTGGAGGGACATGTTCGTTTTAGCGTGAAGAAAATCTCAATCGCAATGTTTCAAGCAAGCTTGAAAAATATGCTCTCAATTATTTCCTGTTTTACTTTGAAGGACCCGCTCCAACTTCCGGTTTGTCCACTATATATGCTGTGTGTGTTGTGATAATGCGCATGCGCGAGACGGCTTGCTCACTTCCGCCCGTCGTCGCCCGAGCCGCTTTTCGGAGCAAATGCGCATGCGCGAGACCACTTGCTCACTTCCGCCCGTCGTCGCCTCCAGACGTCTGCGGTCGTCGGCGCATCTTCGTCTTCCTTTTTTCGTTCCCGAAGAAGCGCGTCTGCTCCTCCGGACACCGCAGTTGAGATGCGCACGCGTGCTTTTCTCGCCGAGTCCCAGTGAGAAGACGACGGCGGTGGCGACGGTGCTGCAAATCGTGCGCAAGGCGAGTCGGCGACGCTTCCGCTAGCCCGAGCCCGAGCTCACTTGACCGGGCGCGTTCTTTCCATTTGCGGCCGCTCGGTTCTTTGCACGGCTTGCGTGTGCGCGTGAGGGTCGCATTGTGGCGGTTGCTGGCGGCTAACCCATGCTAACGATGCTAACCCGTGCTAACGATGCTAACCGGCTAAGGATGAATGGAAGGAAGGAGCAGCGTTTGGGAGGCACTTTGAAGGATGAAGCTTGCCTTTCGGGGAACACGAGTACTCTTTTTTGGGGGGTCGAGGTACGAAGGGGGTTTTTGGAGGAATTGTATGCGGTGCAAAATGTGCACCGTTGTTTGTTTGGCTCTGCGTTTTTCCTAATCGTGTTTTTCTTAAAAGGAAAACAAAAAAAATCGATCCAATATCAGTCCAGTGCAATTTGGCAACTGCCGATTGTGTAAACACGTCGGCGCTGTTTTCTCCTTTTCAGCCTGTAGCTTTTTTTTTAACTCATTCACTCGCAAAGACGTTTTTAAACGTCATTTCAGAATCGGCTGCTACTGAATGAGTACTAAACGATTCTCCGGTGTTCAATTTGACCAGTTTTGGACGAATTCCCGTTTGGCTGCGATCATTTTTGAGATCATGATTGCTATTATTTGTCATGGCTGGACTTTGTTTAGATCAGCCGCCGGACTAATAAACCGGTCAACCCGCACATGCATTGGCTCATTTCCCTTCGCGTGAGAGGCGCGCTCTGTCAATTCAATTGACCGTTTGAGCCTCATGACTGCAGTTAGTGAGTTCACATGAGCCCAAAGTTGCCGGTCGGCGCCGCCGCGTGCACTCATTTGTCTTCTCCGTTCCTTTGCAGTGCCGGACGCGGGACTTCCACTAGCCCCGCCGCCGTTTCCCGACATGGCCGCTGACTACGGCGTCTTTGTGGACGCCGAGCAGATGGGCCCCGCTCTGGCCCAGAGCGGCGGCCCCGCCGAGGTGGACTGCGAGGACCCCAGAGAGTTGAAGCAGATGGCCCGTCGGGGCTACTGGGCCGCCAACCACCGCCTTCGGGCGCAAGTGTACCGGCGGCTGATCAAAACATCCCCTGCCGCACGGTGACGCCCGACGCCGAAGTCTACCGAGACCTGGTGGGAAGCGCGGCGGGCACCGAGCCGGCCGGGACGGCGCCGCTGCCGGAGCTGGCGGACGGCAACCCCGTGCCGCGCTACTGCCTGACGGCCAACGCGCTGAGCTCCGCCCACCGCATCCTCAACTGCCTGGCGGGCCAGTTTCCCGACATTTCCCACTGCCCGTCCCTGCCGGCCGTGACCTCCTTGCTGCTGCACTACAGCGCCGACGAGGCCGAGTGCTTCGAGCACGCGAGCCGCATGCTGGCATGCAACGAGCCGGGCAAGCGGCTCCTGGATCAGACCTTCCTGGCCTACGAGTCGGGCTGCATGACCTTCGGCGACCTGGCCAGCAAGTACTGCGCGCCGGCGCACAAAGCCATCGTGGGGGCCGCCCTGGACGTCCTGGAGGTCTACTCGGACTGGCAGCGCTGGGTGCTGGGCGACCTGCCCTTCGGCCACGCCGTGCGCGTCCTGGACGTCTACCTGGTGGAGGGCTACAAGGTTCTGTACCGCGTGGCCATCGCCTTGCTCAAGTTCTACCGCAAACACGCGGCGGGGGCGGAGCCGGCCGAGCGGCGGGACTCGGGCCGAGTCCGGTCGGACATTCGGGCCTTCGCCCGAGGAATCGCTTCGGTGGTGACGCCCGACAAGCTGCTGGAGAAGGCCTTCTCCATCCGGCTGCTGAGCCGCAAGGAGATCGCCTTGCTGCAGCTCGCCAACGAAAGGTCCCTGCGGGAAAAGGGCATCACTGTCAAGCAGAAGAGGTACCTGCGCTCGCCGCGGCGCCGCGATACGCGAGCCGGCCATAGCTTGTGAAGAGCGAAAGGCCACTCAGCCTCTCCTCCTCACTCGCCGCGCCGCCGCTTTTGCGTCACATTCCGGCGGGCTCTCACTTCTGCCGCCATCGGCAGGAGGAACGTGCAGCTGGCGCTGGACCCGGCCGCCTTCTCCTCGGAGATCGTCGGCGCCAAGGAGATGCGGGACATCTGGTCGTGGATCCCCGAGCGCTTCGCCCTGTGCCAACCGCAGCTCCTCTTCACCACCTCCGCCACGGCTGCAGCCTCAACAGGTACGGCGGGCGGGGGAGGTGGGGGGGGGGTCCGCGCAAGGGTCTCTTAGCCGCCGGCTAACCGCAACTCGTCGCTCCCGGCAGGTTTTACGAGCATTGCGAAGGCTACGAACCCACGCTGCTCCTGATCCGAACCACGGACGGAGACGTAAGGGGGCAAAGGTCAAATGTCACCGGGCCGTCGAGGGCGCGCGCAGACTTGTGAAACGGTTGCCGTGGCCGCTTTGCGCCCAGGTCTGCGGGGCCTTCCTGTCCACTGACTGGGAAGAGCGCAAGAGGGGAGGCAACAAGCTGAGCTTCTTCGGCACGGGCGAGTGCTTCGTCTTCAGGGTGAGCCGGCTTCCCTTTCTAAGCGGCGCCTGGCGCTTCATTTGGGCCACGGCATCTATTCCGACCGACTCTGCCACGCCCCCGGGCTGACACCCCGATTGTTTTGTTTGTCGCCAGCTGAAACCGGAGATGGAGCGCTACGAGTGGGCGGTGATCCGGCACCCCGAGCTGGCCTGCGCCGTGAAGGATCGGGGTCAGGAGGACGCCGAGGAGGCCCAAAACTCCGAGCGCGGCGCTTTGCGGCAGCCGGAGAAGGCGCTCGGCCAGCTGTCGCCCTTCCTGGCCGCCCGTCACTTCAACCTCAACTCGAGGAACACGTCCATGTTCATGGCCGGGAACTTTGACTCCATCATTGTGGGTGAGTGGCACACATCCGTCGATGCGAGTGACGGGCAGAGCGAGGAAATGCGCGTCCTCCGCCGATTGGCCACCTCTTGCTCATTCATACAGTGAAACTCCTCTACAACAAAATTGTGTTTGCGGCAAGACATTTTTCACAACAGGGGATTTTTCACTGTAACAAATTTGGTTTGTTATCATGCTCAAGACAGCCACGGGATGCTTCGTAGTCCTCGATGGCCACAGTTAGCTCTCGAAGGCTAAAAAACTGACGCTAATTAGCGCTCCAGTTAGCGTTCAACCACTGTGGTGGTTGCTGTTGCCGTTTCCAAATGAACCAGTAGAGGTCGCTGTTTGATAAGACTCCGCAACAGGGGGTTTTGTCGTATGGGGGGAAGGAGAATGGGAATTGTGTTCATGCATGAACATTTTTTCACATAAGGGGGTATTTTCGCCCATGTAGGTTTCGTTCTAGAGGAGTTTCACTGTACAAGCAAATGGAAGCTCTGTCTTGGACTCAACAAGCCCCGAATTTGGTTCGCGGACCAAACACAAGTGGTCTGATCTGGTTGCAAACCAACCACAGCGTTACAAGTCCGAGAGGCGAGCCTCAAGCCGAGATGAAGTCTGGCGACCGTGATTGAGTCCCGCTTTTGAGGAAGTCGACTCATCTCGTTTCAGCGCGTGGATTTTTTGTCGCACTTTAGTGCCGTGAGACGCTTTGAATGTCCCCAAAATCCCATTTTCAAAGTGGACAGCGCCCCGCTTGGCTTCAGTCGAGGCCAAGGGGGCACCTTGGCGGCGCATGTCTCCGAATCGACTCTTGCCTCCTCCGATCCAGGCGGCGGCGAAGGGAACGCGCTCTACATCGACGCCGAACTCAACCACGGGCGCAGCGGCCGCTGCGCGACGTTCGACAACCCGCCTCTGTGCGCCGAGAGCTTCCAGGTGGCCCTGCTGGAAGCGTGGGGCTTCCGCGACGCCATGGCCGCGTCGCCCCAACGCCACTGAGCCGCTTAGATTCGCCGCCGCTGCTGCTGGCAAAAGACACTTGGCAGGTTTGGCTTCCGGGGGGAGCTAAAATGCACTCCCATTCGAGGTCGACTTGATTTGAATGCACGTCCAACAGTTTGGTACCCCCTACCCCCCATCTTGCTGTTCTCCAACAAGGACCTGAATGACAAACAATTGTTTGTCCTGTGAAGTCGTAATTTGTGAAGTTTTGGAATTTGATCTGCAACAGAAAAAGAGACTGGCGGCGTCACAGAAAAGCACAACAAATGTCCGTCCGTAGAAGTGTTTTAGGTCTTTTCTGTTTTGTACAAAGTGCAGTCGTGTTTACAACTAGTGGTCCAAAAACAAAACCAAAAAAAGGTGCATTTTGGTGTTGTCACCTGTGGTGCGTTCAACTGCATGATGAGCCCAAACAAATGTGTCCAAAAGTGCTGTTGTTAGTGTGCTTTGTCTCGAAATATGCGCCGCCGTGAAATGTTTCACATGTCGGATAAACAGGTTGCAACTGTCACGTGCGCATTTGTTCGTCGGCTGAAGTTTTGTCGAGTTGTTTTCCTGAGTGGGGGGGGGGGGGGGGCTGCGACCGAATCACCTCAGCTTGGTTTCAAACAACCCGACACAGAGCAAAAAACATCCGTCCAATAAATGACGGTCGATCGACCTTCCAGGCCTCGGCTAGGAGTCGTGACCCAGAGAATGAGATCCCGGATAGCGGCGGCCGAAATGAGTTTTCTCCGCAGGGTGTCCGGGCAGAGAGAAGGTGAGAAGCTCGGTCATCCGGGAGGGGCTCGGGAGTCCAGCCGCTTCTTCTCCACGTCGAGAGGAGCCAGATGAAGTGGCTCGGGCATCTGTGTGAGTGTGCCAGATGCCTTTTAATGTCGCCTGACCTTAAATCTAAAGCGTTAATCCCTCGCTAGCTCCTTGTCCCCCCCCCCACCTCCCACTAAAGCCTCATCCTCCCGCTTGCTACTGCAAGTTTGACATCTCACGCCATGGATGAATTTCCATATTGCCTTCAAGTGAACTGCCAGATGCATGGAAATTGTTCATAAGTCCGTGAAAATGGAGACCTGGAGGGGAACGAATTGACTCGCCGCTTATTTTTGTCTTTGGGGAAGTTTCACACTGAACTGCAAAACTGGAATTTTTTACGCAGACGTGATGTCAACTGTTTGCGGTATACAGTTAATTCCATCCGTGTGTGTGTCAATGGGAGGGAGGCGGGTTGCAAAATCAATATGAGGCCATTTGAAACGGTACCCGTTGCTTTATTCAATGCAAAGTGTGCGTGCCATCATCCATCTTGATGCTCGTTATTAACTCATTCCGTAGCAGCCCATTCTAGAACAAGTCTGAAAAGACGTTTCAAAACGTCTTTGGGAGGGAAGGAGTTAAAAGGGCAACTGAATTTGCGAGACGACACCCCGCGCAGCTGTCGTCTCCAGGCTGGCAAAGTGGCCCCCTTGCAGCGTTCCTCCGCCAAGTGGCGTTCACTCCCCAGCTTGCTCCTTGAGGATTGCGCTCATCACACGTGCGCTTCTATATTTAGCCTGCCGCTTTGGGGTGTTGCTCTGCCGCATCGCTTGAAGATCACGCTTTGCGGCCTTCTGGGACGGCCGAGGACGGACCTTCTCTGCACAAATCTGAAAAGGTGTCGTTTCTTCCTGTCTCAATGTTGCATTTCAAGTACTTCTGTGACCTCACATTTCAAACCCTTGACAGGTGAGGCTGCAAATGTCCTCTTGGCTGTCCATACCTGGTTTGTGTGACCTAACGTGAGCAGAAATGGATTCTTCCAGGAAACATTGGAGAGACTTTCAGGAGGAGGCTCGCGGTCCTGCTGAGATGGCATCCCGTGCGATGGGGCTTGAGCGTGACACCGAGGGAGCGCTGGGGGCGGGGCGCTTCTCTGGTGCCGACCGGGCTGCAGAGGGGGTGAGTTCTGACGCACAGGCTGTACTCGCTCCCCATTAGTGATGGCAATTCAGTGGTTGCAGTGAAACCAAAAAAAATGTTTCACTGCAACCTGTTTCGTTGCAAGATGCCGTTAAAAGCCTTCGATGCTGCCCAACACACCATTCCCCGAATGTATGTTTTTATATTGTGTGTACAACTGTCAATTTAATTGCGCAATTAGTGTTGTCAGCGGCTTACTTACGCAGTATAGCCGCGTGACATCCCTCAAGGCGGTTGGATAAACGGAGGAAAAATCTGCTTGACGCTTCTCTTGCTTTTATTAGAATTCGTAAGGAAAGTATCATCATAACACACACAGCATATATATATACATACACTGTATATATAGTGGACAAACCGGAAGTTGGAGCGGGTCCTTCAAAGTAAAACAGGAAATAATTGAGAGCATATTTTTCTGTTCACAACAATTAGCTTGTTTATATGGTATTTAGTAAAGGCAACGCGTACATTTGCTGTTTGTTTTTCATTCGTATAATGTTCTTATAAGACTAACTTGCATTACTGTCCTGTTGGCGCAGTATGCCCCAAAAAGATGCTCGTTCCATCCTTGAATTCTCTGAACGCTCAAATCACATCGAAAGGAAGCCCGCAATAGAATGTACCAAATGGACTCCTGCATGGGGGGTGACCGTCAAGAAACGAGCCACGAAAATCCGCATTTAATTCCATCGAGTTCGTACTTAGAACCCGTTTTGAGGCATTTCAATGGAAGGGGGTGTGATTTCTTGACGTTTGCCGAACGTCCATAGCCATTTTGGGCGGCTTGGAGGCTGGTCAGGTGATATTTTCCGCCTCGCCATTTTGTGCCTCTGCGGCGGGTATTTATCGGGCGAGTCGTGACCCAACGAGCCACTTGACTTGCTAGTTTAGCTCGACGCAATTTCCTGTCTTTGGTTATCCGGCTCCTCAAACCCAAGCTCGTTGGACTTAAACTAAGTTTCCCCTTTTTGACACTCGGCGTCGTCACCCCCCCTCGTGTTTTGCTTGTAGTTTTTTGTTCTTTTTTTTAAAAAAACATTTTTGTGTAGAACAATGTCGGCCGAAAGTCCCGAATACTCCCCGTTCTTCGCGGTGATGGGTGCCTCTGCGGCGATGGTGTTTAGCGGTAACTATCACGACGGCCATTCTTCTTTTTTTCTTTCTCTTTCCCTCTCTCATCATTCTTTACAAACAATTTAGTTGGCATCGAAATGGCGGCGCGTGTGCTTTTCATGTCATTTTACACCCAACTGCTTCCAGCGAATGACAACCCCGAATTTGGTCTTGTAGCTAGCTCGTAAATGTCGTTTTTGGTTGCTAAATTCCACCCCAAAAAACATTTTTTGGTACTTCTAGTCGTGTCGCGTCCGAGTAGTTTGTCCCAATTGCATGTTCGAACAGGACGGGCGTCGAAGCTAATAGTGCTAAAGCTAACCTACGACGTCCACGCAAGTTCGCCTCACGTTTCCGACGTTGCTGCCTTGAAAATGAAATTCGGAGTTAGTCTGGTATTCGCAATACGCTACAGCCATGAAAAGATTCCCGAATGAAACGGCTTCACGAGTGTCACGTCAAATTCCACGTGTGACGTCAGAATAATGAAGGTGCGTGTCATCGATGCCGTTTGTGTTGTGGTCCACATGACGACTTGCTCCGAATACCGAACAGAGTGAACATCTTTTGAAGCAAATGATGCAGCGGTTTAGCGTGTGTCATGTAACTTTTTGCCAAGCTTTTGAGAATTGGGAAGAGAAGGGCGACTTCCTTATTGCTCCAAAGACTGACACACAGTCACGTGACACTCACATGACGAGCCTCGTGACTTGAAATGGCCATCCGACTCCTCTTGTGAGATGTCATTTTAAAGACGTGCGCTACCTCGACGCTACAAAATGGAATTGAATCATTGAAAATACATGAAGTGAGTCATTTTGTGGGACGAGGCGCTTCCAGCTCTCTTGAAGGAGAAAGTGTTCAAAGTGTCCTCTCCCCGCGGCAGCCTTGGGAGCGGCCTACGGCACGGCCAAGAGCGGCACGGGCATCGCCGCCATGTCGGTGATGAGGCCGGAGCTCATCATGAAGTCCATCATCCCCGTGGTCATGGCGGGCATCATCGCCATCTACGGCCTGGTGGTGGCCGTGCTGATCGCCAACAGCATCACCGAAAGGGTCACCCTTTACAAGTGAGTCTGCTTCCGCCACACTCGCCCCCCACCCGCCCCATGTCAGCCATTTTGTATGCCGCTCTTTGGCCACGTGTTGACCCAAGACTTTGTGTCTTTGTGTTCAAAGGAGCTTCCTCCACCTGGGGGCCGGCCTAAGCGTGGGCCTGAGCGGGCTGGCGGCCGGCTTCGCCATCGGGATAGTGGGCGACGCCGGCGTGAGGGGCACGGCTCAGCAGCCGCGACTTTTCGTGGGCATGATTCTCATCTTGATTTTCGCCGAGGTCTTGGGGCTCTACGGGCTCATCGTCGCCCTCATTCTCTCCACCAAATAAGCGCCGCAACTTCCCCACGACAGATTCCGGTCTACGTGTCGCTCCTGGAGCACGCCCGAGTGTGTTGGGGGGCGGGGGGTGTTCGGGTTAACACCCCCTCACCCCCCCAAAAAAATGGGCTGATCTCAACAATGTGTACAAAATTGGTAGGCAACTTGTAAATGTGCAATGTAGTCATTTGTCGTGTGTCAAAACAATCGTATGATGATCACAGCCATGCCCCCTCCATCCCCACGCTCCCTCTTCTTAATTGGGCCCTCCCGCAGGATTGCATTCATCTTGATCTATTTGTTAAAGTGACCCCCCCCACCCCATTCCTTCCGGTGATTTTATTTATAAAAAAATGTCCATTAAAGCATTGGAATGCATCGCTGTTGTTGGGTGTCCAAAACGTTGCCCATCCGCTCTTCGCCGCTCCGACTCAATCTGTGGCTTGACCTCGTCGTCGTTTCCACACATTCTCGTTCTTTGAATCCTGCATGGTTTTTATTTATTTAGTTTTTAATGTGAAGTGTTGTGTCACTGTTGATTTTTAATATCCTGATGTGTCGACATGAACGTTTCCACAAGCAAATGAAAACGATTTCCAAATAGATTTGAGTGGCTTCCCCAAAGCGGCCAATATTTACGCCCCGCCGTTGAGTAAAAGACGACATGGAATTCGTGGTGTTTGGCAAAACATGTTTTCATATTTTCATATTGGATTGGATTGGATTGGATAAAACTTTATTGTCAAATGTACTGTATGTGTAACATACAGCACAGATGAAATTTCTTCCCTCTCAATATGAAACAAGAGGGTCTGAAGGGTCAGTCACAGGAAAATAAACACCTTGAACTTGAAAAAAAATGTGCAAAATATGACTGCAGTCAGAGACGAACGAGTTCCTAAACAATGCATTTTGCGTTCAAATTTCCACACAATGTGACGTGACGTTAACTTGCACATCCTTCCTTGGTCGTCGTTTGCATGTTTACTCTTTGGTTTGGAGGCTGTTGAGGAGTGTCTTGGTAATGCCGCTAATGGCACTGAAGGTGGCGCTGTCTGGGAATGACTTGAGGAAGTCTTGGCCTTGCTCCACGCTGGCACTCAGCTGAGGATCCAAGGGCACGCAACCTGCATGGGACACCATCCGTTGCTTCTTTTGCCAATTCCCCCCCCAATCCAATCTGACAAACTCACCGAGGAAAGGGGATCCTGTAAGTTTGGCCAACTCCTCGCCGCCACCTTTAGAAAATATATTGCTGCATTCCTAAAAACAACAAAAAAAAGTATGTGTGTGTGTTGGTGGGGGGCTTGGGGGGGCTGTGACAAAATGACACCCACTGAGCAGTGAGGGCAGACAAAGCCGCTCATGTTTTCCACGATGCCCAGGATGCGCAATCCCGTTTTCTTGCAGAACGTCGCCTCTCTCCTGACATCCCCCGTTGACACCGCCTGGAAGACAAGACGTGGAACTCTGAAGACGGCGTCTCAAAAGTTTCCTGGCACTCGTTCAGCTCGTCCTCCTTCTTCACCTGGGGGGTGGTGACCAAAACCGCCCCGTCGGCTGCTTTGTGCTTCTTGAGGTTCTCCAAGATGGCCAAATGCTCGTCGGATGTCCCCGGCGGCGTGTCCACCAACAGGACGTCCAACTCTCCCCACGCCACGTCCGACACAAACTGGCCAATCATCGCTAACGAGGCGAAGGAGGACGGCAACCCATTCAAGAGCAAGAACGTCCTCGTGGAGGTGACGCGACCTTTTGAGTTGAAATGCCACCTGTTTTCTTGGGCCCCCTCCACACCACGGCTTCGTCCGGGTCATCGAGGAGGAAGCCGACGGACATGAGCGCCAGGCTTTTCTCTGCGTCCGCGTAGACGGGCACCCAGCCCGAGTCGCACTGGTGCACGTCTCGCCGAGTGGCGCTCAGCATGCGCGGGATGCTCGGGCCGCACAAGTCCACGTCCAGGATGCCAACCTGATGGAATGCCGCAAAGTTAATGCACTGCGCTTTTGCTCCTTTCTTTCAACTTCTCCTTCAGTCATTCATTCCTCCCTCTGTCCTGTTTGAGTTTCCTTCCTCCATCCCTCCGTTTGACTTACTGCAACCTTTCGTGCCTTCCTCCCTCCTTGCCATCGACCATTTTCATTCGTC
Organism: Hippocampus mohnikei; assembly: GCA_026261675.1. Taxonomy (NCBI): domain Eukaryota; kingdom Metazoa; phylum Chordata; class Actinopteri; order Syngnathiformes; family Syngnathidae; genus Hippocampus; species Hippocampus mohnikei. Next base: position 2,157,868 of record JAKGUB010000802.1, read on the forward strand.
CTCCTTCCCTCCATTATTATACATGTAAATATATAGAGCAGTGCAATCCAAGGGAATGGATCGAAATGTCTTTGCCAACTTAGTTTTTGAAATACAACCGGCCTTTTTCCCAGCATGCCTCAGTGCCAGAGCGAGCTCGGCAGTGATGGTGCTCTTCCCCACACCTCCTTTTCCAGACAGAACCAAGACGACATGGCGCACTCCTGCCAGGCTGCTGCTACTCTCTGGGAAGACACGAAGAGTTGGATTCAGTGGTGAGAACTGATGAACAGCGCACATTTCCTTGCCCTTCCCCGGTATGTATCTGGCCCCTCATCAATTCTTGAATCACCCCTTCTTCAGCTGTGGTCCCTCAATTTGGAAAAGATATCTGTACTTTCGATTTGGAAGTCAAAAGAGATCTCGCCAGTTTTCCACGCTCAGCAACGAGCCTCTAGTTCGATGACGAAGTGACAAATTATTTGAGGACGAGCAAAGCGTGAATTCTGTCACTAACGGTTCCGCGCGAGCAGTAGGTTAGGAATTCAAACGTGATATTCATGTCTGTTATTGGTTATAATGCTCCAGCTATACACGCGAGTGGATGTGTCAACTAACCGAAAACTCACCATTATTCGGGTCCATAACTGCTATGAGGCAAACTACGCAGCACTTTAGGTGCCGGACGCACTTCCGTAAATGGCCATGTGATGCCTCTCAGCCAGTCAGAGGCCACCCGCCAGTAGACAGTGGCCAATGGCAGAGCGTGTGGCGTTCACGCGCTTTATAGATGCTCGGATTTCGCAAATACAACGTTTACGGGGGTCGCGGGACAAGATATTTTGGGAATCCTCCACCAACTTTTAGGCATTTGAACGCTGAGAGTGAGTCCAATTATTAACATTTAGTATCATTCGTGTTTGTCCTTCATTAATAATTATACATTTTATTCATAAGCGCCTTTCAAGACACCTAAGGACGAGACACAATAACAAAAAACACAAAACAACACGGGTTGAGCAGAGGCAGCCAAATGCGCCAGCGTTCACTCAACCCGGAAGTCAGAATGAAAACCTTTCAATTACGTTTAAAAATACTCGTCATAGATGTATCGTAAGGTGACAGTTGAATATGTCTTTGTTAATTCCCCACTTCGAGGATGACAAGGAAGTCCAACACAAATTTTTATGGCTCCAACGACAGGGAGGCGTGGCCGGGTCATGTTTACGTCTGGCATCCCAGAGAAGAAGAAGGAGGAGAAGACGACGAAGAAGAGGAGGAGGACGAGAAGAAGAAGACTAAGAGGAGGACGAAGAAGAAGGAGAAGGAGAAGGCCCCGCGGAGAGTGCACCTGTCCCCATCCCGTTCGGATATCGTGTCACGCCGACCGTCAAATGAGACGCTCGCCGCTGCGAGGCAGGGCACCAAAAGCTTCACCGAAGGTAAGCCCACCAACCTCTCTTGATGTCGCCGGAATCCTTATTTGCAGTCAAGTGAGCCGAACGAAGCTTTTGGCAACTTTCTGACAGCAGAGTCGTGGCTGCTCGCGAGTCTCGGTGATGCATTTCCAGTATGTAGGCCAAAGCCCACTTAAAGCGAGCCCAGCGACGCACTCCCGAAACTCAAGTGGTCGCCAATGACGGTCTCTGCTGCGATCGGACCGGCCATGCTGGCCAACATTGGGCCACATGATGGCTCATGGAACTGGTCAACTTCACTTTCATACGAAAGCGACCATTGTTTCCCCTGTTAGGTGACCTAATTTGTGCACAAGCGAAGCTCAGGAGACATCTCGGCACCGTGTCAGAGCAGGAGGCCGGATTTAAACATTGCGCGCGTGCACGCCAATCGCAGCATATGCTTGCGGTCGAAAATAGGCACGCGAGAACGCAAGCTGTTCTGCGAGGACCCTGGAATCAGGTGCATTCGAAGGAAGCTCTGCTCGGTGGAGTTCGGAGCCCATCTGCAAATTCCAAAAGACGTTTCCCTCCTTGTGGCTGCGTCGAATTGCGAGAACGGCAGCTCAGACAGACGAATCCCAAAGTCGCACCGAAGCCGAACGGTGTTTGTCCAACTTCGTGCGTGAGGTCGGCAAATAGCGGGCGGGCTCATCCCGCACGTGGCCCTCCTGACCCACAGGGGGCGCCGACACCATCGAGAATCTGGTCAGATTTGCTCGTTTGCCTGAGCTGCGTTTGCACGCCCCTTTTTGAATATGACGAGTTCGGATCGATTTCATCGCATCATTGGCTTTGGCTGCATGACAAATAAATGAATAAAATGTTACCTGTTTTTTTCTGCAACACTGGTCAGTGGACAACTTGAATCAGGGATGCCTTTGTGGCCCGAAATGTATTTTTGATGTCGATGTCAAAGCTGGGGTTTTTTCCCTTGCATTGGGTTTTTGAGACGCGTTCATTTTTTAAAATATTTTTGGTGTCAATTTGGCCACTAAACGCTTGCGCAATGCCGATTTTCCCCTGAGGTGTCATCTATAGCATGCTTGTAGGGATGCTGCTCATGCTGCTCATGCTGTGTCCTGGCTCTTCGGGTTGCACTCGTCGTCCATGCTGACAAGGGAAAGAGCGGCCGGCCTTGACGTTTGTCCCTGGGGGCCAAATGCGCCACGGGCTGGATTCTGTTGTGGTGATGTCGACGTTAGCTGAAGGGGAAGAATGGGAAAGCCGAACAACAACAACGCAGGTACGCTGCGTGCCATATGGACAGATTTTTGAGGATTATTCGGAGTGATATGTTTACTGTCGTCGCAGTTTGCAGTAGCTAGCCTTAAAATGGCCCCAAAAACGGTCTTCAAACTCGTGTATTTCTAGAGCATGATGGTATACCTATTATTTTTCCATCAAGCTACTCGTAACCGTTGATAAAAAGAAGTCCAAATGGGGTTGTCGCGGCATTCTTCCGATTCTCAAGGGTCAATTACTTGAAGCAAATGAAATGCTCTCAAACCGCCCGCTGACGGCGAATACGGCGAATACGGCGGCGAATACAGCAGCGCTTGTCTTCCCATTTGGAGCCTCCGCCGCGATTTGATGGAATGTAGTTTACTTTTGCATTCATTGGGGGGCTGTCGGGCTTATTGTAAATGTTTTTATTTCGCCGTCAACAAATCCGAATGTCACTAAAACGACATCAACGCCGCTCTGTCGAGCCTTCGAGATGGTGCAGTTCTGCCGTTTGCCTTCACGCAGCTCGGCGGCGCCGCCGAGCCCGAGACGGAGCGGCCGGCGACCTCAGCGGCGGCGCCGTCCGGCCCCGCGCCGGTGCTTGGCGAGTCTTTCTGCCGGTGCGCCCGGGCGGACGAGCCGAGCGCGGGCTTTGGAACGGCTGTCGACTGCCTCTGCGAAGAAGACGACGACGACGGTGAGCCCGACGATCAGGACCGCGTATCGGGCGCCCTCATCTTCCGCAATCTCGGTCGGGAGAGCGCGCGAGAGCGAAAAAACCGGCGGCCGAATCAAGCTTTGGCTCTCTCAGACTTGGACTGGGTTTGGGACGCGCACGCCAAGTCCTCCGGCGCCTTCCTCAGCTGCGACGACCGCAAGGTGAGCTTCCACTCGGACTACAGCTGCGGCACGGCCGCCGTCCGCGGCGCCAGGGAGCTGGCCGAGGGGCAGCACTTCTGGGAAGTCAAGATGACCTCGCCCGTCTACGGGACCGACATGGTACGGCCGACGCCAATACGCCGCGAGGCCGAGCCACGTCCGTCAAGTCTCCCTCCCGTGCGTTTCCTTTTTTTAGATGGTTGGCGTCGGAACTGCGGAGGTGAACCTGGAGAAATTCAAGTATAACTTTGGCAGCCTGTTGGGTCACGACGAAGACAGCTGGGGGCTCTCCTACACAGGTTTGGGCTCTGGACTTGACGGCGAGGGCGGAAACCGAGGGGGGAGGAGCTCAGTTTGGGCCGGCCGCGCTGTGCTTTGCCGCCATCTTGTGGCTCCTCCTGGAAATGACAACGCTTTGCACTCTTCAAGGTCTCCTCCAGCATCAAGGTGAGAAGGTGAGCTTCTCCCCCCGCTTTGGTCAAGGCTCCATCATCGGACTGCACTTGGACACCTGGCACGGGACCTTGACCATCTACAAGAATCGCCGCTGCGTGGGTGTGTTCCTTCCTCCACTTGGGACGGTTTGACTCTGCGCATACCGTGCCAGGGACGTTCATGTTTTTCTTCCACCGTTCGGTTTTGGTCACGATGCCGCCACAGAAAGCTGTGCGTGAAGGCCACTAATTGTGACACGACGTCCCCGCCCTGGGCCCGCAGGTGTCGCCGCCACCCGGCTGCAGAACAAGAAGCTGTACCCCATGTTGTGCTCCACGGCGGCCAAGAGCAGCATGCGGGTGGTCCGCGCCTGCTCCGCGCCCACCTCCCTGCAGTACCTGTGCTGCGCCCGCTTCCGGCGAATGCTCCCCTCCTGCCCGGACGTGCTGAGCGCGCTGGAGCTGCCCGCCGGCCTGCTCGCCCTCCTGCGCCGCCGGCTGGGCTGGGTGTTCTCCGTCACGCCGGCCCAGGGCGACGCCGGACGGGCCGTCCTCGGTGCCCGCGACTCGCCCGCGCGGGTTTCGGAGCCTTGTTTTGAGTCACCGCGGCGCCCCCCGACACCCGGCGGCGGCGACGACGACGAAAGTTCCGAGCCGGAAGACTATCGGAGTAAAAGATGCCGCTGGACATGACGCGTGCGACTCCCATCGGTAAGTCTGAGGCAAATTTTCAATTGTCGCTGATTAAGAACTGATGAGAAAACATCCACTTTGGGAAGCAGAAGTGGGCTCCAAATGTTGGACTGGTGGGAATGCGCCATTCTGCGCTGCATTGAGTGTGTTTGCCCTATTTTCTGGGTCAGGTCAGGTCACGTGCGACGGTCAAGGCTAGTCGAGTTTTGTCCTTTACTTTTGCATTCATTGGGGGGCTTTCGGGGTTTATTGTAAATGTTTTTATTTCAGAATCGGTCTTTTGAGAATTGTAATGTGTTACTTTAAAAAAAAAATCTTGCCGTCAACAAATCCGAATGTCACTAAAACGAATAACTCGATTCAAATGGAGCATTAAAAAAAATGCAACTGAATTCAAGTCCAAACAAATCCGAATGAACTCGTGAAAAATGGAGAGAGCATTTTTTTATTTAGCGCTGCTTGACCGACTTGCTGTCTTTGGAATGAATTCAAAAGTGACGTTCAACAGATTAGAAGAGGTGGTGGGGGCACTTGTGAGCAGGAAATGAATTCTTTTTGATACTTTGTCAAGAACATTTTGTCACTTTTCACTTTCTTACTTGGACCCAAAATAACAATAAAACAAGACCAAAGCTCTGCTTGCAGGTTTGTTTTGAACGGAATCCTTTTTATTGGAAAAGGATTTCCTGGCATGTCGGCGTGGCGTTATTCGGCCACGTTCGGCCCGTTGGCTTCAGCGGCCGCGTGAGAGCGACTCGGCGCCGCGACGAGACGGCACCATCGTCGGGGGGGCGTGTCGGCGTTAGTCCAGGACCAGTTCTGGGTTCCGAGCGCTGAGGCAGCGGTAAACTCTGGCGGAAATCTCGGGTCCGACCCGCCGCTCCTTGCCGTCGTCGCCCTTCACCGCCAGACGGGCCAGCAGCTTCTCGCGCTCCTCCTCCGAGCGCGATGCCCCGTAAGCCTGCTCGGCGGCGCGGGAAGGAAGCAAGGAAGGAAGGAAGGAAGGAAGGAAGGAGCGCAAATTCCAAAGCGGAAGGCGCCAGCATTTGCCCCGCCCACTCCAAGTCGTACCTGCAGCAGCAGCCGCGGCGACGGGTACGCGGCGGCGACGCAGGAGGCGGTGGCCGCGCTCACCCTGTTGAGCTGCTGGATCTGCCGGCTCCACACCCGTCGCAGGCCGCGGCCGTCCTTCTCCACGCGCGCCCCGCCGGCCCACGAGCCCTCGGCGCAGAAGGGCAGCTCCGCCCGCTCCGTCAGCAGCCTGTGGGAAGCCACCCCGTCGCCATTTCATTTGCCATTCTTTCTCGGGGTTCCCCGCGAGCGCTAAGTCGGGTCGAGGGTCACCGAGGTGCGGGCGGGCGGGCGGCGCTGCGTACTTCAAAGGCCGCTTGGACAAGGACTTGGTGACGGCGCACACGTGCTCGGTGACGTCCTGCCAGCTTTCCGCGAAGAAGACGGCCACGTTCCTGCGCAGCTGCAGGAACACCAGAACCTGAAGGGAGAGAGCAAAGTTCGGGGGGGCGTCCGCTCGCCTGGGCGGATGCGACGCCACCGACCTCCTCGACGTCCACGTCCCCCCCGCCGCATCTGGAGCGGACCGTTTGGGCAAACGCGGGCCTCCTGGCGGTCGGAAGCGCAGGCGAGTCAAAACTCGGATTGGGGATTTATTTTGCGATGTGTCTCGCGGTCTTGGCGAGAACCTCAGCGGCCGCCTTCACCTGGACTCCGTGACCACGAGAGTGGTGGCCACCGTGGCCGCATCCTGTCGGAAGCCCTCCGGCAGCAGACCCGGGACGGAATCCCCCTCGGGTTCTTCCCCGTCGCTGTCGATCAGCTGCAGAAAAGACGTCAACGTGGCAGGTGAACATTCTCGCTTCCAAATGGCGAGACGGGCTGCGACGAACTCGACCGGGACGGCCGACGTACTTTTTTCACCGCGACGACGACGTCGACGAATTGGGAAGCGCTGAGCACCTGCAGCACTTGGTCCTCTGCGAGCGTTGCCGTGGCGCCGTCGGTCGGCTGGAGACAGCGGTGAGCAACACGGCCGACTGAGATCTTCTCGTGGCTTTTTGCACATTTTCCCAGACCGCGCGTCGCGAGAGGCGAGTGTCCGCCCACCTGAGGTCCGTCCCTGGTCCACGTGATGCTGTTGGCAAGCGGCTGCCGCCGGATGCTGTGGCGCCATTGGAAGGAAGAGAGGGTGCCCAGCAGGATGTCGCAGCCCGGCTGCTGCAGGAGAGCTGCGGAGGTGAGAGAGTCGCTCAAGCCTCCATTTGGAAGCCGCGTCCAAAAGGGCCGACTCGACTGACCTGCATCGACGCACACCGTCAGACACTGGAGGCAGTTCTCTGGCTTGAGACGTTGCGCGGCTTCTTTCCTTTCCTCTTGCTCCTTTCTCTTCTCCCGCTTGTGTCGCTCCTTCGCAGCTCGCTTCTCCTCCCGAGCCTCCTCCCGTCGCCTGGCTTTGTCCCGGTCCGCCTCCATCTCCTCCTTGCAACGGCGGCGCCTTTTGGCCGGACTCGGCGGTGGAACCGAAACGTTTCTCTCTCCGGTGTCGCGACCTTCGAAATCGCCTTTTGATTCTCGGTCCACTTCGGCGTCTGAATCGGATATTTCCCACGTCGTCGTCGTCGTCGACATTTTACTCATTTCCTCAGAAAACTCTTGCAAACCGATCGATTACTGTGAGTCTACACTGAGAGCTAGTACGGGGAGCGGAGGGGATCATGCTACGGGATGTGTTGAGGGACAAAATAACGACAACGCGTTTTACACTGAGTGGTCGCCCCCCCACACACACACACAAAACATATGATACATTTTGCTCGCTAGGCGCAGTTGGAGTCAAAAAGTAGAATTGTGGAAACCAAATACAATCACATACACAATATTGAAGAGTTTAGATCTGTCTATTATTGTGAGAAACCGGAACAAAACCGCCGTTTACTTTTTTTTTTTAAACGTACTTCCTGCTGTTCCGCATTGTTAGTTTTCGTTGTTGTTGTGGAAATGTATTCATTCCAAAAGAACGAAATTAGACGAGATAATAGTAAAAATGTGAACATAAATGTCAACATGTTTTTCCATCAGCAAACATCCTTCTAAATCCAATTCCCTTGTGGTTTCTTTCTGACTTCCGGGTTGAGCAGCTGGCCGCTTTGGTCTGAAACGAGAAGCTCGGCTTTTTTTTCTCGCCCGCCAAAACAAAAGCGCTTGCAGACGGACGGCCCCGTCGCGTCGCGCACGTTCCACGCCAACCCGCTTGGATCCTCCTTTCTTTTCTCTCCTCCTCAGGAACGCGCTGGTGGTGGTCCTGGCTGGCTTCCTGATTGACAAATTGGGAAAGCGATGTGAGGCCATTTCAAGTTGGCCTCTTGGAAGCGGTCGTGTTCCTCCGTGACTTTGGTGCTCGCTCGTGCGCACGTGCGTCTCTCCGCAGTCGGAGTCTTCCTGTTCTCCTCCTTGTGCGTTTTGGGCCGGTCGCCGTTGGCCCTGGGCTCCCACTTCAAAGGGACCCCCCCCCTGCTGCCCCTCATGCTCGCGGGACGGCTCCTCTTCGGGTCCGGCAACGGCTCTCTGACCGGTAAGGGCCCGACTCGCGCAACCCTAACGCCGGTGAGCTCGCTGGCGGTCTGCGCTCTTGACTTGCGCTCTGGTCCCGGAATCGTCCAGAACCGCATCACAGCCTAGTGGTTCAAGGGGCAAGAACTGGCCTTGGCCTTCGGGCTGACCTTGGCCTTCTCGCGCCCGGGCTCCATCCTCAACTTGGTCCGTCGTCGTCGGCTCTCTGGCCAAGGCGGGGACGAGGCAGCTCGGTCTCCACGGCGCCATCCGAGAGGAGTCTCGCAAAGTGGTGCAAAGCAACGGCGTGACGGACGCCGTCAAGTACGCCAACGACACTCGGAGGGAGGCGGCCTACGTGGCCGGCGCCGTTTACGACGGCTCCCTCGTCCTCGGTGTTCTCATTGCGAGTTTGGCTTCTGAGCCTCTTGTGGGGTGGGGGCTTGCCGGCTCAGTCGCTAACTGTGTTTGTGCTTGTCAGGACTACGCGGGTCTGCGGGGGGTTTTCGCCGCGGCCTGTGCCGTCCGTCTTGACGCTGCCGGTGTTTGGACCGCTGGCTGGCCTTCACCTCGGTGGCTCCTCTGGTCCCCAGCACCTGGCTGGGGGTCACCTACTCCTTTGCCGCGGTCAGGAAGCCGCCTTTTCTCATCCGATCGCGCCCGAGAGAAGCGCAGGGATGGAACGAGAGGCCCAAGTTGCCGCTGGAGCCGTCAGAGTCGGCCGTGGCGCCGCGTTGCAGGCGAGCATGTGGCCGGCCGTTCCTCTGGTGGTGCCTCAAGCCTCCGCGGGCACCGCCGTGGGCCTGGCGACCTCCGTCCAGATGATCGGCAGCGGCATCTCCAATCTGGTTGTCGGGCAGATTTTGGCCACCGAGTCCCGACACGCAGCCGCTGTCGTGCGGAGGACGAGGACGAGCCGCCGTGGCGCTCCAGCAACTCCTGACTTCTCCAACGTCCTCACGGTTTCTTTTTAGGCGATTTGATTTTTGATTACGATTTTAGGGGGCCGGGGGCGGGGGGGTGATTGAACTTCATGTTGACAAGAACCCCCCAACAATCTAGTGCATCCTTGATTTTGAAGGGTGGAGGAGATTGTGTTTTTTTTGTCCTCCAAATGTATTTTGATGATGATTTTAATCATACCGTCTCAGTAGATAAAGAAAAATCAAATCGTCCGAGGACGTCGTATTGATCACAATTGTTAGGTTGCTCCAGCGCTCTAGTTGAGCTCCTGCAGGTTTGATGGCTGTCGCTACAATTGACGTCACGTGTGGCCAGTGATTTAGAAACGCTCCTGAAGAAGGGAATTCAAAACCAAACGTGTGTGCAGAGATGTCCTTGAAGTTCTGTGCAGGAGCTCATTTGAAATCTCTGCAGATGCTTTTTTTTTTTTTTTACAAACATAACCGTAAATATGTTGAAAATAAAGGTTTCTCAAAGTGTCACATTTCTCCTCTTCATTAGTGAACTCAAGTGTGTGTCTGTGAGTGTGTGTGTGTGACTTGTTTTTTTTTTTCTTTCCTGATGTCCCTGCAGTGGCGTGCAAAGCACAGCGGACGCCCGCGGCAAGCGTCCAATTGAAGGAAAACGAATGAGTTGACAGTCGGGAGGAGATTTTGCAAGCTGTTGACAACTTGGATTGGAACGCCGAGAGCAAGTTGAAATGCTGTGGGGGGCGTTTCTTCCTTGTCCCTCAGTACCCCCGTCAGGCCATAACTGGCCAATCAGGGGTGCCGTGCCGCGGGTGTCCTGAGCCCCAGCCACGTTGTGCACGCCTCTGCCCCCCTCCCTGTCCACTCCCTGCTTGGAATGCTTTTTTCTGCCATCTGCTCACGTTCCCGTGTTGTCTTTGGCAGAGCCTGCAAGGAAGACGGAGCGTTCAAGAGCGCACGAAGCTGTTTGAGGCCAAAGATAGCCCAAAAGATCGGAATGCCAACAGCCCACAAGCTTCTCTCTCGACCCCCAAAGACTTAATGTATTTGTTTCAATTTCTAGACGGAGCGCTTTGAATGTGTTTGATGTCCACAACGACTGCACATGCCGTCTGCAGGCGCACGGCGGCTGACGTGCTTGCTGCATCTGCTGGACTGGCAACTCAAGTCTGACTGTTGCAATTTGGGACGTTTACAGGAGATGATTTTTTTCCGTTGTCTGTGTGGTGGGTGGGGGCGAGGAGTTTCCCATTGCACAAATATCTTGACAACTTCAATCTGTCATTTTTCTTTCTTTCGATTTGGTGTGACAAACGCACGTTGTGATGATGTTGAACACGCTGCCTGGTTTTCCTCTCGAGTGCGGAACTCTGCTTCCGTCCGATTTGCGAGTCCACACAAATCAAATCGTCCGAGGACGTCGTATTGATCACAACCCAATGGCGGTGTTAGGTTGCTCCAGCGACCGTGAGCTGCAAGTCCCCTAAGCACTCTGTGCGACCCCTGCCCTCTCGCTTGCCTTCGAGTTGTGCCTCAAACGTTGAGAAACACAAACCCCTTGTCATCAAATCAAATCTGTGTTGAAAAGAACAAAAAATTGCAGTTATGGAAACACAGCAGATAGTATTCAAAACACTTGAGAAATGGTGTACATGCGTCTGCGTGCCACGTGGAACACTTGTGCTCTTGTTTTAGTGCGATATGAAATGTAGAGGAAGATTTTTGGTTTTCATTTGAATATACAAAATGAAATATTTTTTTTTTTGGGGGGGGGGGGGGACAAAGTCACTTTTGATCTTGTTGGCTGTCTTCTCGCAGGGCTTCGGAGGAATTTGGGAGCAAATGTTTCTCGGTCCCTACAGCGTGCCGGAGGTAGTCATGTACTCTTGAAGGAATCCAAAATGACGTCTGAGGCAAGATCGTTTGGAGCCCGACCACTGCCCCAAGACCGCCAAGATCGGCGCCATTGTGTCAGTGACCCGAGTGTGCAAAAACCGGGGGTCCAAAGTGTTCTTTTTCCAATTGAAGAGTCCGAAAGCACATGCGTGTACTTCGCCACGGCCGGCCCGACGCCCCCCCACCCCCCGGTCGGCTCTGCCCCGCGGCATCTCGGAAAGGTCGGGCCGGAGGAAAGCACGGCCCGTATGCAAATTAGCCAGAAGCCAGAGCCGCACTATGCGCACCTTGGCCGCGTATGCAAATTAGCCATGTGCACCAGTAATGGATTTTGTGCTCTGCAAGTCCCCTTTGTCATGTCCCCATTTTCACCGGATCCGTTCGAATGTTTGTGTTTGGCGGGGCTCTCCCGTTGTGGGGTGATGCCGTGTGTTGAGGAAACGGAAGCCCGGGTGCAATTGGAGCGCGCACTGCTTGTGTTCAACAGTGATCGAATGGCGAACGTGGATGGATGAGCGCGCGCGTGGCGGATCGCATCGAATGCTTCCGTGGCTCAGAGGTATGTCATCTCCATCGATATTTGTTTTCTTTTTTGGCCTTGATGTGTTTACATGCGAAGTCGGACAGTTGGTGTGCTCTGTCATGCAGTTTGGATCGGATGAAAGCGTTTATCAAAGCACCCGGGCCTCTAGGGGGCGCTGTAGCTTCCGCGCCTTCTTCTTGGCGCCGTGACGTCATCTCAAGGTGCGTCACACGTAAGTGGGCGTGTTTTTTCTTCCTTTCCCCTTTAAAAGCGCGTTCATCGCTTCATTCCGGTTCACTTTGCTACGCGGGCTCTTCCGTGCCGGTCCGAGATGAGGCGTGTTAATCAAACGGAAGGTCGAGTGTCACTTCGGAGAGCCTTGCTTGTGTTTAGCCATCGAGCTAACGGCGAACGCGGATGGACGAGCAAGTGGCTAATGGGTAAGTCAATTGCTTTTGTTGCTTGAATGTGTTTCAATGTGAAAAAACGTCAGCCAGTTGGCGTCCTCCGCTATTAACGTTGCGTTGGATGACGGCCGATCCAATCAGCCGTGATTCCTGGGCTCGAAGCGTTCGATGCCGTCATTTAATCGCCCCTCGCGTTCTCAGCTGGTTCGCAGTTGCGTTCGCGGCTTTCAAGTGACGTCGAACGTAAGACTTCTCTCCTGCTTGTTTCTTTAAAAAAAAATGTTTTTGACGAGTTAATTGTGGGCTTGTGTGTTCTGCGGGCTCTTCCGCGCTGGGCTGTGAGACGGTTTGGCGTTTCAAGGGAAGTTAAAGTGTCATGCGGCCGTCGCCATTTTGGAAGGGCTCACGTTTGGGAGCGCGCCGAATGCGGACGTGGCCGACGAGTAGGTCAGATCGATCGATTTGCTTTGGGGGGGTGTCAGTGCGACGCCAAAAAGTCCCAACGCTGGCGCCATTAACTTAGTATCGGATGGAACAGCTTCTGAAAGCAATTAATAAAAAAGCAACGAATTAAACCACTTAAAAAAACGGGTTCGACAGAAATAAATTGTCTCTTAACCTGAAAAAAATGGAAGCTAATTGTTTTTGGCACAAGACCAATCAAACAGCAAGCTAAAATGATGCTAAACTCAATTGAGATAGAAAGAGCGAATTAAACCAAGTTTCTCGGATTAGTAATAGACTCAAAACTATGTTGGAAGCCACATATGGATAACGTCAAAAGAAAAATGGCCCAAACCATCGGGATCCTCGACAAAACCAAGGAAGTGCTAAATAAGAGATCTTTGTACACATTCTACTCTTCATTATTATGACCATTTATGACCTACTGTGTGCAAATATGGGGAAATGCCTGCAAAACAAACGCACTCCCGATTCTAAAACTACAAAAATAGCAATTAGAATTATTAGTGGATCAAATTATACGGAAGCCACAAATCCACTATATCAAATTCAGTACGATGACATTTTATGACCTGGTTGACTTTAAAATTGCCCAATGAATGTACAAAGCACACAATAACCTGCTCTGCCAAAACATTGTGAAGTTCTTCGAAATACGAGAAAGCAGCTATGATTGAAGAGGTAGCAACTTATTCCAAAAACTCAAAACAAGAACCAACATCGAGCAAAGAAGTGTCTCTAGCAAAGGTGTTCATCTGTGGAATCATTTCGAAACGCACCTGAAAATGAGTAAATCGCTTGCTGAGTTCAAAAACAAATTCAAAAAGAGTACAAAAAACCGACATCAATCAGAGTTAAGGTGATCAATTCTAAACACTAAATATGATGATAAATCGGAACTAAGTTGATAAATAGAGAAAGGTATGGAAATCTCCATGATGAATAAGAGAGAAAATGGACACAAGAGTGCCAGGGTGTGGATGTAGAAAATTATTTTGATATCAAAATGATTTATTGGATTGGATAAACTTTATTGTCATCTGTACTGTATGTGTAACATACAGCACAGATGAAATTTATTAGATCTAAACACATATCACGGGGTAGGAACTAGATAAGTTGTTGACTTCTTCCTCCTCCCTTGAACATAATAACTGTGTTGAATGAGGACTGATTTCTCTTTCCTTTTGTCAAATGATGACTGTACAGACACTCCCCGAGTTACGAACATCCGAGTTACAAACGGTACATACGAACATTTTCACGGGTCTGTCGAAAAAAAAAAGAGTTAGATTTTGTATTGCGCGCCTTTTTCCGAGTGCCGAACGGGGCGGAGGAGGACGGCGGAGGCGACGTTCGAAGGCGGACGCGGGGAGAGGCGTGGGGGGCGGGCGTGTGACGGTGGAACGGGCGGGGAGGCGTCCGGCGCGCCGGTCGATGACCGGTCGTCTACTCTCCCCCGCAGAAGCTGCTGCTAGTTTAGCGGGCAGCTAACCCTCGAGCCCTGAAGAACGTGGCGAAAAGCTCTCTCCCCGTTATATGGATGTCAATATAAGCCTTAAACATACATTCCAGACAAAATAGAGCACTGAAGCAAATTACGAACGAATTCACCTTATGAACAATCGTCCGGTACGTAACTCGTTCGTAACCTGGGGAGCGTCTGTATATGTTTTATGTTTAATAACTAAACAAACAAAGCACGCGGGACTCCCTGGGGCGGCTGTTGTTGCGGCCCCTCAATGAGCTTCTTCCGCTTGGCGCAGTCGTCTCATTTCGCTGCTAGTTGTTTTCAAGCCACGTCCAAAGGAAGCTCGTCGCTTGTCTGTTTTTTCCCCTCTTGCGATCGAAATGCGTTTGGATGGTTTTGGTCTGGATTTCTGTGCTACGCTGGCTCTTGCATTTGAGCCTGTGATGCTGTGATGCTGTGTGCTCGTCAAACGTTGAGCCAATTGGGGTAACGGCTAACATGGATTGAGAAGCACGTGGTGGAGCGCACAAATGCGTTGTCGTTTTTCAGGAGAGTTCAAAGTCGGGATCTCGGCGTGTTTTGTGGTTTTCCTTTAGAAATGCGCTATCGCTGGTTCAGTCTGGATTTCTTTGCCACGCCCTCCTTCGTTTATGGGCTGTGATGCGTGTGCGCATCAAACGTAAGGCAGAGTGTAATTTGGGCGGCCCTGTTTGCATTTAGCCGTTAGCTGTGGATGGGTGAGCACATGGTGGAGCACGCCGAATGGTCTACTGGCTTGTCATCGAATCACGGCGCGGTCTTCAGGGGACGTCCAACCTAAGCATCTCTCGTCTGCTTGATTTAAAAAAATGTCTTTTGAAATGCGTTTTGGCCGGTTCAATGCGGGCTCTGTTCTGGGCTGTGATGCGGTGTGCTAATCAAATGTAAGGCCCAGTGTAATTTGTTTGCCCTGGTTGTTTAACCATTAAGCTAACGGCTAACATGGAAGCATGAGCACGTGGCAGAGCGCACAGAATGGTGACGTGGCTAATGGGCGTGTCAAATAATGTTGCTTTGATGTGTGCGAAGAAAAGAAAATCATAAAGTTGGCGTATAATGTATCAAAGCATGCCGGGGCCTCTCCGTGAAGGTTTCTGCTTGCCGCTGTCACCTAATCGCAGCGCGTTCACTGTGTTGTTTGGGTGACTTCAAACGTAAGCATCTCTTCTCTCAACTGCGTCATTTTTATTTTTCCCTTTGAAATGCGTTTTCACTGGATCGGTCTCGATTTCTTAGCGACGCGTGGGCTTTTCTGTTCTGGGCTCGAATGCTAATCCAATGTAAGGCCAAGTGTCATTTGGGCGTGCCCTGATGGTGGTTCAGCATTGAGCTAACGTGAGGGCTAATGTGGATGGAAGAGCACGTGGCCAAGCGCACGTTACATGGCTCAGGAGTGTCAAAGAATTTTGTCGCTTTGATGGGTTGAAATGTCGGTTTCTGTACTCCATTAACTTTGTATTGGATGCAAGAGTGAAATAAAACACTTGCGGCTCTTTTGCTGCCCCCCCCCCCCATGACACAGCCATCTAAACTGCGCAATCTCCATGGTTTTCAAGGACGTCAAAAGTAAGCATCTGTTGTCTGCTTGTTTTTTCTTTCAAAATAAAACGTTTTCACTTGTTCAGTCTGGATTTCTGTGCTACGCGGGCTCTTCTTTTTTGTGCTGCGGTGCTTGTTTTGTCATTGAGCCAACGGTTCATTTGCCCTTGTTCTTGAAACTGTCTTCTTGGCATTGGTTTAATGTAGGCATTTTCTGTTTACCTTGATAGCTTTGACCCACCGTCTGGCATATCAGTGGCTGAGCGGTGTTCACCATCGGACAGGCTGATGGTTACAGCCCGCTGCCCACACACCCACCGCCCCTGACCACCGATGGGAATGCTAACCTTCCAACGCGCCTTCGACCTTACCACCACCTTCAACAGGTGAGCTCTCCTACTGCCCCAAACACGAAGCACAGAAGCCTTCTGTAGACGTCCACGGACCCTCACTTCCAAGGTCAGTTACCCATAAAGCGCTTTGTTTCAGCTGTTGAGAAAGTGCAATATAAATAACGATGTATAGGAAAACCTCTAACCCTAACCTCACCCTACTCCTAACACTAAATGGAACCCCAAACCTGCATTCTTTGAGAAGGTTGCAGTGACCAATTCTGACCAGCAGAGGGCTGCTATTGCTGCTTGTGCACCGCTAATGGGGGCTCTCAGATTTTGGAGGGGAAGAACCCTAAACAACCTCTGTACGCTAAACCTCAAACCGAGCCCCAACACGCACCCCTGACCCTTTTTCTAACTCTAACCCTCAGCATAATCTCAAAATGTATCTAACCTCTATTCCTAACCCTATTACTTGACCCGATGCTGAAACCCATCCCCAATCCTCCAACCCAAACGCTAAACCCCGTAACACTCTAATCCCGAATGCCAAAATACCTAACTCGAACAGTCAAACCATAAATGCCTAACCGCCTTACCCATAGTGCCGAACATTTTAACTGTCAAACCGCCTTTGCGCTTACTGCCGAATCCTAACTCGAACCGTAACCCGTTAGCCATACTCTAACCTCCGATCCCAAACCTATTTCCAACACGAAACCCAAACCACCGAACTCCAACCTCCGAACTCCCACAACCAGGGGTGTCCAAACTCTGGCATCAAGGACCGCTGTCCGGCCGGTTTTCCAGCTCACCCAGGAGCAACACGCCTGATTCAAACGATCAGGATCGTTGGAATGCTGCTTCAGAGATGGCTGATGAGCTGATCATCTGCATCTGGTGTGTTGCACCCGTTGGAGCCGGAAAACAGGCAGGAAAGTGGCCCTCAAGCCCCGGCGCTGGACATGCCTACCCTAACACCCCAAATCCTCATGCTCAACCCCAACACCCGACCCTAACCCTGAACCTCGGAATCATAAAGCGCTTTGTTTCAGCTGTTGTGAAAGTGCAATATAAATAACGGTGTATAGGAAAACCTCTAACCCTAACACCTCACCCTACTCCTAACACTAAATGGAACCCCAAACCTGTATTCTTTGAGAAGGTTGCAGTGACCAACTCTGACCAGCAGAGGGCAGCTTTCGCCGTTTGTCATGCAGCGCTCGAGGGGGCTCTCGTATTTCAAGGTGAAGCCTTACCCCGAAACCGAACACCAGTCCTTGAACCCTTTATCCTAACCCTACCCTCGAACCCATAGATGTCAAACTCAAGTCCTGGAGGGCTGCTGTCCTGCACGTTGTCCAACTCTCCCTGTTGCAACATACCCAATTCAAAGGATCAGATCATCAGCAAGCTCTGCGGAAGCCTGATATTGAACCTGTTCATTTGAATCGGGTGTCTTGCAACAGGGACAGATGGCAAACATGCAGCATAGGGGCCCTTTAGGACTGGAATTGCCCACCCCTGTTGTAACCTCAATTTTCTTTCATCAACAGATGCTACCGCTTCTTGTTTGTTCCCGAACTGTGGTTGCAGAAGTGTGGAACGCGACGAACACTTTGAGCATGACGTCTCTGATCCACTGGTCAAAAGGGCACTTGGATTTTCTTTTGATACCTGCTTCGAACAAGGCGGATGCAGGTCTAGTGGTAACAATTGTATGACTGTTGATGTGTTGTCTCACGACCATATTTTGTAATTTCATGCGAATCGCCTGAAAAGTGCTTTGTTTCAGATACAGCTGTTATGAAAGCGGTAACTAAATAACAATATGTTGGATAACTTATAACTTTAACCCCACTTCTAACGGCCCCACTCTATACTCAAATCCTACTCCGAACCCAAACCCCTTAACCTGCATTCTTTCAGAAGGTTGCAGTGACCAATTCTGACCAGCTAGGGCTGCTATTGCTGCTTGTGCACCGCTAATGGGGGCTCTCAGATTTTGGAGGGAAGAACCCTAACCAAACTCTGTACGCTAATCCCACTAAACCTCAAACCGAGCCCCAACACACCCTGACCCTTTTTCTAACTCTAACCCTCAGCATAATCTCAAAATGTATCTAACCTCTATTGCTAACCCTATTACTTGACCCGATGCTGAAACCCATCCCCAATCCTCCAACCCAAACGCTAAACCCCGTAACACTCTAATCCCGAATGCCAAAATACCTAACTCGAACAGTCAAACCATAAATGCCTAACCGCCTTAACCGTAGTGCCGAACATTTTACCGGTCAAACAGTCTTTGCGCTTACTGCCGAATCCTAACTCGAACCGTAACCCTTTAGCCTTACTCTAACCTCCGATCCCAAACCTATTTCCAACATGAAACCCAAACCACCGAACTCCAACCCCCTCACTCCCACAACCAGGGGTGTCCAAACTCTGGCATCAAGGACCGCTGTCCGGCCGGTTTTCCAGCTCACCCAGGAGCAACACGCCTGATTCAAACGATCAGGATCGTTGGAATGCTGCTTCAGAGATGGCTGATGAGCTGATCATCTGCATCTGGTGTGTTGCACCCGTTGGAGCCGGAAAACAGGCAGGAAAGTGGCCCTCAAGCCCCGGCGCTGGACATGCCTACCCTAACACCCCAAATCCTCATGGTCAACCCCAACACCCGACCCTAACCCTGAACCTCGGAATCATTTTTTCGTAAAGGGGCTCTCACATTTTACAGTGAAGAAGCCTAAACTCCGTAACCCGAACCCTATTCTGA
Source organism: Hippocampus mohnikei (assembly GCA_026261675.1). NCBI lineage: Eukaryota > Metazoa > Chordata > Actinopteri > Syngnathiformes > Syngnathidae > Hippocampus > Hippocampus mohnikei. The sequence continues at coordinate 2,176,490 of JAKGUB010000802.1, forward strand.
ACCCTAACCCCAATCGTCGGACCCTAACACCTAACCCCCTAACACTCATAAATCACCTTCAACATCTACGTGAGTGGAAGATAGATAGCCGCGTGATTTTATTTTATTTTTTAAGTTTTCCTTGAACAGGGTTTCACCATAAAGAACAAATTCACAGCAGCACAAGGTATGTTGATGTTCACTTGATTCAAGTTACTTCACAAAAAACAAACACGATTTTTGTTGTGCCAGGTCCAAAGAGGACACGAGAGCGGATCTCTGGAGGATGATTTGGGAGCAGAAGGTGCCGACTGTTGTCATGCTGGCGCACCTGAAGGAGAGGAAGGAAGTGAGTGGTTGTCATGCAGCAACCCCCCCACACACACACACACAATCCTCCCAAAAATGTCATTCGGGTCAAACCCCAATTTTCTTCAGTTAAATCTAAATTTCCTTTCCATTGCAAGTGGCAAGAGAAAAATGGAGGAATAGTAAAAGCGATGGTGGAGAATTCACATTCCAAGGGCTCTGAAATTGCCATTTGTATCCAAATGAAAAATGTCCATTGCCATGTAGGACGTGTGACCAGTCCAGGCCGAATCAGGGCTGCTGGGCCTACGGGAACGTGCGCGTGGCAGTGGAGGGCTCCGCCGTGCTGCTGGATTACACCATACGCAAGTTGTACATCCAACACATCAGAAGCATCGAATGGCTCGTTCTGTGCAACGCTTGCCACTAACATTTGTTCTGTTCATCTCGTAACAATCCAGCGATGCCGGCAAGATGCCACGTGTGGTCACGCCGCTCCATTTCACCAGCTGGCTCTTCTCTCCCATCGGCATGCTCAAGTTCCAACAAAGTCAAAGGCGCTCAATCCGCCCTTTGCGGTCCACTGCAGGTACACTACAGGCATCGCGCTTCAAAATATTTCTCTGGCTAATGTTAAAGGATATAGCTGATGTAACTACATGAGGTGGTTTGTACAACCGATAATAAATCAAGAAATAGTTACATTCATAACTGGCAGCAATAAACCAAAGTTGACATACCGGACGTTTACCCCACCCCCAGCTACAGCGTTGGTCAGACAGGCAGGTTCATCGTGATTGTCGGGACGATGGACAAGATGCACGCCGGGCAGGAAGTGGAAGTCTTTGGCTTCATTTGGAAATCCGAGAGCAGCGTCTGCAGCTCTTCCAGACGGACGTGAGTCGGGGAACTGCCCAAAAACCTGGCTTTGTACATACGGTGTGGTAAATTCACACAAACGGTCCTGGTTCCTTTCTGTGTTGCAGATGCAGTATTTGTTCATCTACCAGGCGCCAAATTGCGTAACTCTTACGGCCTAACCATAATTGCTTCGCTAATAATCGCCTAACCCTAACACCGGACTATCCTCTTGAACAAAATCCTCAAAACCTTACTCTGAACGCCTAAATCTTAATGCCTATTCACCAAACCACCTAACCCAAGCTGCCTCACCCTAATTTCTAACCCCAATCTCAAACCTCGCGCTAACCTTGAACACCATACCCTCACCTCAACCATAAACCCCAACACTGTCAACCCTTTAACTTTTAAGCACTAATCCTACCCGTAACCACTTTAACCATATTCCAAATGCTAACTCTAAACCTCAACCTTAATCCTAATTTCCCTTTACCCTTAAACCCAGGGGTTTTCCAGGGCTGCCTGTTTTCCTGCTCACCCAGGAGCAACACGCCTGATTCAAACGATCAGGATCGTTGGAATGCTGCTTCAGAGATGGCTGATGAGCTGATCATCTGCATCCGGTGTGTTGCACCCGTTGGAGCCGGAAAACAGGCAGGAAAGTGGCCCTCAAGCCCCGGCGCTGGACATGCCTACCCTAACACCCCAAATCCTCATGGTCAACCCCAACACCCGACCCTAACCCTGAACCTCGGAATCATTTTTTCGTAAAGGGGCTCTCACGTTTTACAGTGAAGAAGCCTAAACTCCGTAACCTGAACCCCTAACCCTATTCTGAACCCTAACCCCAATCGTCGGACCCAAACACCTAACCCCCTAACACTCGTACATCACCTTCAACATCTACGTGAGTGGAAGATAGATAGATGCGTGAAGTTTTCCTTGAACAGGGTTTCGCCATAAAGAACAAATTCACAGCAGCACAAGGTATGTTGATGTTCACTTGATTCAAGTTACTTCACAAAAAACAAACACGATTTTTGTTCTGCCAGGTCCAAAGAAGACACAAGAGCTGATCTCTGGAGGATGATTTGGGAGCAGAAGGTGCCGACTGTTGTCATGCTGGCGCACCTGAAGGAGAGGAAGGACGTGAGTGGTTGTCATGCAGCAACCCCACACACACACACACACAATCCTCCCAAAAATGTCATTCGGGTCAGACCCCAATTTTCTTCAGTTAAATCTAAATTTCCTTTCCATTGCAAGTGGCAAGAGGAAAAATGGAGGAATAGTAAAAGCGATGGTGGAGAATTCACATTCCAAGGGCTCTGAAATTGCCATTTGTATCCAAATGAAAAATGTCCATTGCCATGTAGGACGTGTGACCAGTCCAGGCCGAATCAGGGCTGCTGGGCCTACGGGAACGTGCGCGTGGCAGTGGAGGGCTCCGCCGTGCTGCTGGATTACACCATACGCAAGTTGTACATCCAACACATCAGAAGCATCGAATGGCTCGTTCTGTGCAACGCTTGCCACTAACATTTGTTCTGTTCATCTCGTAACAATCCAGCGATGCCGGCAAGATGCCACGTGTGGTCACGCCGCTCCATTTCACCAGCTGGCTCTTCTCTCCCATCGGCATGCTCAAGTTCCAACAAAGTCAAAGGCGCTCAATCCGCCCTTTGCGGTCCACTGCAGGTACACTACAGGCATCGCGCTTCAAAATATTTCTCTGGCTAATGTTAAAGGATATAGCTGATGTAACTACATGAGGTGGTTTGTACAACCGATAATAAATCAAGAAATAGTTACATTCATAACTGGCAGCAATAAACCAAAGTTGACATACCGGACGTTTACCCCACCCCCAGCTACAGCGTTGGTCAGACAGGCAGGTTCATCGTGATTGTCGGGACGATGGACAAGATGCACGCCGGGCAGGAAGTGGAAGTCTTTGGCTTCATTTGGAAATCCGAGAGCAGCGTCTGCAGCTCTTCCAGACGGACGTGAGTCGGGGAACTGCCCAAAAACCTGGCTTTGTACATACGGTGTGGTAAATTCACACAAACGGTCCTGGTTCCTTTCTGTGTTGCAGATGCAGTATTTGTTCATCTACCAGGCGCCAAATTGCGTAACTCTTACGGCCTAACCATAATTGCTTCGCTAATAATAATCGCCTAACCCTAACATATCCTCTTGAACAAAATCCCTCAAAACCTTACTCTGAACACCTAAATCTTAATGCCTCTTCACCAAACCACCTAACCCAAGATGCCCATCTGCCTCACCCTAATTTCTAACCCCAATCTCAAACCTCGAGCGCTAACCTTGAACACCATACCCTCACCTCAACCATAAACCCCTAACACTGTCAACCCTTTAACTTTTAAGCACTAATCCTACCCGTAACCACTTTAACCATATTCCAAATGCTAACTCTAAACCTCAACCTTAATCCTAATTTCCCTTTACCCTTAAACCCAGGGGTTTTCCAGGGCTGCCTGTTTTCCTGCTCACCCAGGAGCAACACGCCTGATTCAAACGATCAGGATCGTTGGAATGCTGCTTCAGAGATGGCTGATGAGCTGATCATCTGCATCCGGTGTGCCGCAAATGGGAGAGATGGAATACGGACACCCCTACCCTACTTTATCCCTAATCCCCTCACCCAATCCCAAAATTAACCCCTAAAGTAAAACACAACCCCTAAAACCCTAAATCTCCTGACCTCTCACCCCAAATCCAACTCGAAACCCTAATCGCACTCCTAGCGCAAACCCTAAACCTTCATCCTAATTCCCTGTAACCTTCTAATCACTTATGGAAACTGCCTAACCGCCGAAACACCTGACCCTCCTCACCTAATGCTCGAACCCGATTCCTTGAACCCTAGCACTGAACTTCAAAACACCTGACCATCCAACCCAAGCATCCTAACGGCCTTACCCTGAATCCTACACCTAATCTGAACCCCAAACCTGACTCTTAAACCCTAACCCCAATGATTACTCCGAACACAAACGCCTAACCCTCCAACTCCTACCCTAACCTCTCACAGCTCACCCTCTAACCCAAAAGGCTTAACTGCCTCGACGCCTAACTGCCTAATTTCTAAGTCCAACTCAAAACGCGAAACCCAAACCTGCTTAATCCAACCCGTAACGCTGACTTTCTTACACCTAACCCTCTCACCCTATCCCCCCAACTACCTAACACTTAACCCTCTAATCCAAAAACCCGATCTCTAACCCTAACCCGCTCACCAATTTCCAAACCCAGGCGCTTGGTCTTTGCACCTGTAATGAGCATTTTTCACAGCCCTGGTTTATTTAGTGGAGATGACGGCGGCGCTGTTGGACAGTCTGCGCTGTCTGATGCGCGGATGGATGGCTTGTGGAGCGTCAGTGCTGACCGCCGATGCATATTCGGAATTGAGAGCTGCATCTTGGAATTGAAACGAATTTACGGTACAGAAGTGACCAATCTTTTTTTCATCAATGGATGCTCCAGCTTCTTGTTTACTTTCAAACTTGACTTGTTGCAGACGTGTGCACATATCGAGCATAGCTTCTCTGATCCACTGATGAAACAAACTGCTTCAAACAACGGATATGCAGGACAACTGGCTCAGATTGCATGACTGTCCGTGTTTTATGTGATGTATATTTTGTTGATTAATGTTAGCTGTTTATCTTGATGTAAAGAAATCCGCCTTGAGGCTACCGCTGAAAACCAGCATTTAGAAGTATGGCGCATTGACGCTGTTTATTCTTGTTGATGAATGTGCACTGCTCCAATAAAATAATAATTCTTGAACACAACTCGGAATGCTAACCTCCTCACAACCCTTAACACTAAAGCTTAACCCGAACCCTGTACCCTCACCCCTAACCTAAACCCTCAAATCCCCAATCCTAAACGCCCCTGAACCCTAACCTCTGTAATCCTTAACCCAATGTTAAATCATGCTCCCCTTAACCTGACAAATATTGCAAACCTGAACCCAATTCCCTCATAACCCTCTTACATAAACAACCCACCTCACCAAAACGGCATAAGCGCCAAAATGCTGAAACCAACCTGACCTCTCCCTAACACCTGACCCTCCTATTAACCCCAACCTCAAATCATAAGCTCTAAACGGAATCCTTTCTAACCCTGAACCCCTAACGCCTAAACACATAACCTAAACTGCAAAATAGCCTAACACCTCAAATTTTAACCCTACACTTTACCCAAACTCCTAAACCTCAACACCTAACCTCTAAACACCACTCTTAAGAACTCCTAGTCCCTCTAACCTCTAATCCTAACTCTAGCCCTACAATTTATCTGAACCTAAACCCTAACTACCAAACCCTTCAACTGAACTGCTTAACCTGAAGCGCCTAATTCTAACCCCTTAAGCCTAAATGCCTAAAATGCAAACGTCCTCGCCTTCGACCTTCACCCCCAACATATGACGCCAACCCTCGAAAACCTAAGACTCACCCGAACACCAATTTACCTAAAACACTAACCCCCCTAACCTCTTGACCAACCCTGCACGCAAACCCCTGGAATTCTCTTACCTAAACATTTTATCCCCTGAACCGCAAGCACCTAATGCTAACCCTTCACCCTTAACCTAGCTTCAACCGCAACGCCTAAATCCTAAAATTAAACTTAAACCCTAAACCTCATCCATAGTGCAGGCATGTTCAGCTCGGAACCTTTGAGTGACATGGCCCTGGCTCTTTCCGACCTATCCTGGCTGCAACACATCTGATTCAGATGATCAGCTCATCAAGCCATCTCTGAAGCAGCATTAGAACGATCCTGATGATTTGAATCGGTTGGTTGCTTCTGGCAAAGTTGGAAAACTGTCAGGAAGAGTGTCTCTTGAGGGCTGAGTTTGGACTCCCCTGCCTTTCACCCTAGTTCCCTCACCCAAACCCTAATTCCCTAACTTTCAACGCTAACACCTGGCCTTGTACTCTAACCTCAAAACGCCTAAACCTCTAACCTAAACTGCAAAATAGCCCAACACCTCAAATTCTAACCCTACACTTTACCCAAACTCCTAAACCTCAACACCTAACCTCTCAACACCACTCTTAAGAACTCCTCGTCCCTCTCACTTCTAACTCTAGCCCTACAATTTATCTGAACCTAAACCTGAACTACCTAACCCTTCAACTGAACTGCTTAACCTGAAGCGCCTAATTCTAACCCCTTAAGCCTAAATGCCTAAAATGCAAACGTCCTCGCTTTCGACCTTCACCCCCAACATATGACGCCAACCCTCGAAAACCTAAGACTCTCACCCGAACACCAATTTACCTAAAACACTAACCCCCCTAACCTCTTGACCAACCCTGCACGCAAACCCCTGAAACCCCCCTGGAATTCTCTTACCTAAACATTTTATCCCCTGAACCGCGAGCACCTAATGCTAACCCTTCACCCTTAACCTAGCTTCAACCGCAACGCCTAAATCCTAAAATTAAACTTAAACCCTAAACCTCATCCATACTGCAGGCATGTTCAGCTCGGAACCTTTGAGTGACATGGCCCTGGCTGTTTCCGACCTATCCTGGCTGCAACACATCTGATTCAGATGATCAGCTCATCAAGCCATCTCTGAAGCAGCATTAGAACGATCCTGATGATTTGAATCAGTTGGTTGCTTCTGGCAAAGTTGGAAAACTGTCAGGAAGAGTGTCTCTTGAGGGCTGAGTTTGGACTCTCCTGCCTTTCACCCTAGTTCCCTCACCCAAACCCTAATTCCCTAACTTTCAACGCTAACACCTGGCCTTGTACTCTAACCTCAAAAGTACTAAACACCTGGCCTAAACTGCAAAATGGCCCAACACCTCAAATTCTAACCCTACACTTTACCCAAACTCCTAAACCTCAACACCTAACCTCTCAACACCACTCTTAAGAACTCCTCGTCCCTCTCACTTCTAACTCTAGCCCTACAATTTATCTGAACCTAAACCCTAACTACCTAACCCTTCAACTGAACTGCTTAACCTGAAGCGCCTAATTCTAACCCCTTAAGCCTAAATGCCTAAAATGCAAACGTCCTCGCTTTCGACCTTCACCCCCAACATATGACGCCAACCCTCGAAAACCTAAGACTCTCACCCGAACACCAATTTACCTAAAACACTAACCCCCCTAACCTCTTGACCAACCCTGCACGCAAACCCTTGAAACCCCTGGAATTCTCTTACCTAAACATTTTATCCCCTGAACCGCGAGCACCTAATGCTAACCCTTCACCCTTGGTGTCTTGAAAGGCGCTTATAAATAAAATGTATTATTATTAACCTAGCTTCAACCGCAACGCCTAAATCCTAAAATTAAACTTAAACCCTAAACCTCATCCATAGTGCAGGCATGTTCAGCTCAGAACCTTTGAGTGACATGGCCCTGGCTCTTTCCGACCTATCCTGGCTGCAACACATCTGATTCAGATGATCAGCTCATCAAGCCATCTCTGAAGCAGCATTAGAACGATCCTGATGATTTGAATCGGTTGGTTGCTTCTGGCAAAGTTGGAAAACTGTCAGGAAGAGTGTCTCTTGAGGGCTGAGTTTGGACTCCCCTGCCTTTCACCCTAGTTCCCTCACCCAAACCCTAATTCCCTAACTTTCAACGCTAACACCTGGCCTTGTACTCTAACCTCAAAACGCCTAAACCTCTAACCTAAACTGCAAAATAGCCCAACACCTCAAATTCTAACCCTACACTTTACCCAAACTCCTAAACCTCAACACCTAACCTCTCAACACCACTCTTAAGAACTCCTCGTCCCTCTCACTTCTAACTCTAGCCCTACAATTTATCTGAACCTAAACCCTAACTACCTAACCCTTCAACTGAACTGCTTAACCTGAAGCGCCTAATTCTAACCCCTTAAGCCTAAATGCCTAAAATGCAAACGTCCTCGCTGACCTTCACCCCCAACATATGACGCCAACCCTCGAAAACCTAAGACTCTCACCCGAACACCAATTTACCTAAAACACTAACCCCCCTAACCTCTTGACCAACCCTGCACGCAAACCCCTGAAACCCCCCTGGAATTCTCTTACCTAAACATTGTATCCCCTGAACTGCGAGCACCTAATGCTAACCCTTCACCCTTGGTGTCTTGAAAGGCGCTTATAAATAAAATGTATTATTATTATTAACCTAGCTTCAACCGCAACGCCTAAATCCTAAAATTAAACTTAAACCCTAAACCTCATCCATAGTGCAGGCATGTTCAGCTCAGAACCTTTGAGTGACATGGCCCTGGCTCTTTCCGACCTATCCTGGCTGCAACACATCTGATTCAGATGATCAGCTCATCAAGCCATCTCTGAAGCAGCATTAGAACGATCCTGATGATTTGAATCGGTTGGTTGCTTCTGGCAAAGTTGGAAAACTGTCAGGAAGAGTGTCTCTTGAGGGCCGAGTTTGGACTCCCCTGCCTTTCACCCTAGTTCCCTCACCCAAACCCTAATTCCCTAACTTTCAATGCTAACACCTGGCCTTGTACTCTAACCTCAAAACTACTAAACACCTAACCTAAACTGCAAAATAGCCTAACACCTCAAATTCTAACCCTACACTTTACCCAAACTCTTAAACCTCAAAACACCACTCTTAAGAACTCCTCATCCCTCTAACCACTAATCCTAACTCTAGCCCTAGAATTTATCTGAACCTAAACCCTAGCTACCGAACCCTTCAACTGAACTGCTTAACCTGAAGCGCCTAATTCTAACCCCTTAAGCCTAAATGCCTAAAATGCAAACGTCCTCGCCTTCGACCTTCACCCCCAACATATGACGCCAACCCTCGAAAACTTAAGACTCACCCGAACACCAATTTACCTAAAACACTAACCCCCCTAACCTCTTGACCAACCCTGCACGCAAACCCCTGAAACCCCCCTGGAATTCTCTTACCTAAACATTTTATCCCCTGAACTGCGAGCACCTAATGCTAACCCTTCACCCTTGGTCTCTTGAAAGGCGCTTATAAATAAAATGTATTATTATTATTAACCTAGCTTCAACCGCAACGCCTAAATCCTAAAATTAAACTTAAACCCTAAACCTCATCCATAGTGCAGGCATGTTCAGCTCGGAACGTTTGAGTGACATGGCCCTGGCTCTTTCCGACCTATCCTGGCTGCAACACATCTGATTCAGATGATCAGCTCATCAAGCCATCTCTGAAGCAGCATTAGAACGATCCTGATGATTTGAATCGGTTGGTTGCTTCTGGCAAAGTTGGAAAACTGTCAGGAAGAGTGTCTCTTGAGGGCTGAGTTTGGACTCTCCTGCCTTTCACCCAAACCCTAAAACTATTTTTTAGACCCAACTCCTTATTTCCAGTGAATTAAGTGATGCTAATGCTAACCCCTTATCATGGCGAAAAAAGTGGGCAGTGAATGCGACACGACTAATCCAAACCAAAATAAAAATGAACAGTGGTTCTTTTAGGTTGGAATGGATGTCAGTATATTTAATTTGTTTTTCTTACTTCATTTGGACAGTGCACATTAATCAACAAATGTAATTGAGGAACAAGTGGTGAAACTGGGTGAGATCTTTACTTTTTCGAGTGGACCCGGTCTGCAAAACTTGTAAATGATATTTTCCTATGTAAAATATGGACTCAATGGAAGCTGGACTACCTCAAGAGACGCATTCAGCGGAAGTAATTAGAATGCTGTTGGAATTGTACAAAGACTCAAGTGTACAACCAATGGAGAAATGAGGATGACAGATGTGAAAAATAAGGTAAAATTGCAGTCCCAATTTGTGCTTTTTTATGGATATACTAATAATCAAATTCTATGATGATGACTAGGCCATTTATGAGTAGTAGAAATGCTAATAGATGATCATAACATACATCATGCATTGTGGCAAATGTGAATATTTTTATGTAAACAAAATGTTACGCCTGAAAGGTGTCATTTCTTCCAAATCAAGACCCTCATCCAGGCCAAAACTGCATCTAACTGAATAAAGCCAAAGTTGTCTCCCAAACAATCCATGAGTTTTGTCTTTTTTCACTTTTAACTGTGCAACGCTACCCCTCACACTGAACCCCAAACACCTCAACTTCAATCACAATCCCTAATCCCGACCCCAGGGATATCCAGATCCTCGGCTTCAGAAGCTAGCTCTAGGGACATGAAAGGGGTTAGGGTTTGGTTTTAGGGTTTGGTTTAGGGTTTGGTTTTAGGGTTTGGTTTTGGTGTTTGGTTTTTAGGGTTTGGTGTTTGGTTTTAGAGTTTGGTTTTTAGGGTTTGGTGTTTGGTTTTTAGGGTTTGGTGTTTGGTTTTAGTTTGGTTTTAGAGTTTGGTTTTGATGTTTGGTTTTAGAGTTTGGTTTTAGAGTTTGGTGTTTGGTTTTAAAGTTTAGTTTTGGTGTTTGGACACCAGCGGTAAGGGATGCCGTCAAGCTGAAGGAGTCCTATCGGGCCTTTATGGCCTGTGGGTCCCCAGAGGCAGCTGATGGGTATCGACTGGCTAAGCAGAACGCAGCTTGAGTGGTCGCTGAGGCAAAAACCCGGGCGTGGGAAGAGTTCGGTGAGGCAATGGAAGCCGACTTCCGGACGGCTTCGAGGAAATTCTGGTCCACCATTTGACGTCTCAGGAGGGGGAAGCAGTGCACCACTAACACTGTGTACAGTGGGGATGGGGCGCTGCTGACTTTGACTCGGGACGTTGTGAACCGGTGGGCAGAGTACTTCGAAGACCTCCTCAACTCCACAGCACGCCTTCCTTGGAGGAAGCAGAGTCTGGGGACTCTGAGGTGGGCTCTCCTATCTCTGTGGTCGAAGTCACCGATGTGGTTAAAAAGCTCCTCGGTGGCAAGGCCCAAGGGGTGGATGAGATCCGCCCGGAGTGCCTCAAGGCTCTGGATGTTGTGGGGCTGTCCTGGTTGACACGCCTCTGCAGCATCGCGTGGTCATCGGGGAGAGTGCCTCTGGATTGGCAGACCGGGGTGGTGGTCCCTCTTTTTTAAAAGGGGGACCGGAGGGTGTGTTCCAACTACAGAGGAATCACACTCCTCAGCCTCCCTGGTAAGGTCTATTCAGGGGTGCTCGAGAGGAGGGTCCGTCGGGAAGTCGAGCCTCAGATTGAGGAGGAGCAGTGTGGTTTTCGTCCCGGCCGTGGAACATTGGACCAGCTCTACACCCTGAGCAGGGTCCTCGAGGGTACGTGGGAATTCGCCCAACCAGTCTACATGTGTTTTGTGAACTTGGAGAAGGCGTTTGACCGTGTCCCTCGGGGAGTTCTGTGGGGGGTGCTTCGGGAGTATGGGGTACTGAGCCCCCTGATACGGGCTGTCCGGTCCCTATACTGCCGATGTCAGAGTTTGGTTCGCATTGCCGGAAATAAGTCTTAATCGTTTCCAGTGAGGGCTGGACTCCGCCAAGGCTGCCCTTTGTCACCGATTCTGTTCATCACCTTTATGGACGGAATTTCTAGGCGCAGCCGAAGCGTTGAGGGGGTCCGTTTTGGTGGCCTCAGTATTGCATCTCTGCTTTTTGCAGATGATGTAGTACTGTTGGCTCCTTCAAGCAGGGCTCTCCAACTCTCACTGGAGCGTTTCGCAGCTGAGTGTGAAGCGGTTGGGATGGGGATCAGCACCTCCAAATCTGAAACCATGGTCCTCGGTCGGAAAAGGGTGGAGTGCCCTCTCCGGGTCGGGGAGGAGATCTTGCCCCAAGTGGAGGAGTTTATGTATCTTGGGGTCTTGTTCACGAGTGAGGGCAGAAGGGAGCGAGAGGTCGACAGGCGGATTGGTGCAGCGTCTGCTGTGATGCGGACGCCGTATCGGTCTGTCGTGGTAAAGAAGGAGCTGAGCCAAAGGGCGAAACTCTCAATTTACCGGTCGATCTACGTTCCAACCCTCATCTATGGTCATTAGCTATGGGTCGTGACCGAGAGAATGAGATCCCGGATACAAGCGCCCGAAATGAGTTTTCTCCGCAGGGTGTCGGGGCTCTCCCTTCGAGATGAGGTGAGAAGCTCGGTCATCTGGGAGGGGCACAGAGTAGAGCCGCGTCTCCTCCACATCGAGAGGAGCCAGATGAGGTGGCTCGGTCATCTAATTAGGATGCCTCCTGGACGCCTCCCTGGTGAGGTGTACCGGGCATGTCCCACTGGCAGGAGACCCCGGGGACGACCCAGGACACGCTGGAGAGACTATGTTACCCAGCTGGCCTGGGAACGCCTCGGGATCCGCCAGGAAGAGCTCGAAGAAGTGGCTGGGGAGAGGGAAGTCTGGGCTTCCCTCCTAAAGCTGCTGCCCCCGTGACCCGACCCCGGATAAGCGGTAGAAAAATAAATGGATGGATGTTTGGTTTTGGAGTCTGGTTTTGGAGTCTGGAGTTACGGTTTGGTTTTGGGGGGGTCGGGTTTGGGGTTAGGGTTGGGGTTGGGGTTAGGGTTAGGGTTAGGGTTAGGGTTAGGGTTGGGGTTGGGGTTAGGGTCAGGGTTAGGGTTAGGGTTAGGGTTAGGGTTAGGGTTAGGAGTTGGGGTTAGGGTTGGGGTTGGGGGAGTTGGGGTTGGGGTTGGGCCAGGGGTTAGGGGCCAGGCCAGGCCAGGCCAGGCCAGGCCAGGCCAGGCCAGGCCAGGCCAGGCCAGGCCAGGCCAGGCCAGGCCAGGCCAGGCCAGGCCAGGCCAGGCCAGGCCAGGCCAGGCCAGGCCAGGCCAGGCCAGGCCAGGCCAGGCCAGGCCAGGCCAGGCCAGGCCAGGCCAGGCCAGGCCAGGCCAGGCCAGGCCAGGCCAGGCCAGGCCAGGCCAGGCCAGGCCAGGCCAGGCCAGGCCAGGCCAGGCCAGGCCAGGCCAGGCCAGGCCAGGCCAGGCCAGGCCAGGCCAGGCCAGGCCAGGCCAGGCCAGGCCAGGCCAGGCCAGGCCAGGCCAGGCCAGGCCAGGCCAGGCCAGGCCAGGCCAGGCCAGGCCAGGCCAGGCCAGGCCAGGCCAGGCCAGGCCAGGCCAGGCCAGGCCAGGCCAGGCCAGGCCAGGCCAGGCCAGGCCAGGCCAGGCCAGGCCAGGCCAGGCCAGGCCAGGCCAGGCCAGGCCAGGCCAGGCCAGGCCAGGCCAGGCCAGGCCAGGCCAGGCCAGGCCAGGCCAGGCCAGGCCAGGCCAGGCCAGGCCAGGCCAGGCCAGGCCAGGCCAGGCCAGGCCAGGCCAGGCCAGGCCAGGCCAGGCCAGGCCAGGCCAGGCCAGGCCAGGGCCAGGCCAGGCCAGGCCAGGCCAGGCCAGGCCAGGCCAGGCCAGGCCAGGCCAGGCCAGGCCAGGCCAGGCCAGGCCAGGCCAGGCCAGGCCAGGCCAGGCCAGGCCAGGCCAGGCCAGGCCAGGCCAGGCCAGGCCAGGCCAGGCCAGGCCAGGCCAGGCCAGGCCAGGCCAGGCCAGGCCAGGCCAGGCCAGGCCAGGCCAGGCCAGGCCAGGCCAGGCCAGGCCAGGCCAGGCCAGGCCAGGCCAGGCCAGGCCAGGCCAGGCCAGGCCAGGCCAGGCCAGGCCAGGCCAGGCCAGGCCAGGCCAGGCCAGGCCAGGCCAGGCCAGGCCAGGCCAGGCCAGGCCAGGCCAGGCCAGGCCAGGCCAGGCCAGGCCAGGCCAGGCCAGGCCAGGCCAGGCCAGGCCAGGCCAGGCCAGGCCAGGCCAGGCCAGGCCAGGCCAGGCCAGGCCAGGCCAGGCCAGGCCAGGCCAGGCCAGGCCAGGCCAGGCCAGGCCAGGCCAGGCCAGGCCAGGCCAGGCCAGGCCAGGCCAGGCCAGGCCAGGCCAGGCCAGGCCAGGCCAGGCCAGGCCAGGCCAGGCCAGGCCAGGCCAGGCCAGGCCAGGCCAGGCCAGGCCAGGCCAGGCCAGGCCAGGCCAGGCCAGGCCAGGCCAGGCCAGGCCAGGCCAGGCCAGGCCAGGCCAGGCCAGGCCAGGCCAGGCCAGGCCAGGCCAGGCCAGGCCAGGCCAGGCCAGGCCAGGCCAGGCCAGGCCAGGCCAGGCCAGGCCAGGCCAGGCCAGGCCAGGCCAGGCCAGGCCAGGCCAGGCCAGGCCAGGCCAGGCCAGGCCAGGCCAGGCCAGGCCAGGCCAGGCCAGGCCAGGCCAGGCCAGGCCAGGCCAGGCCAGGCCAGGCCAGGCCAGGCCAGGCCAGGCCAGGCCAGGCCAGGCCAGGCCAGGCCAGGCCAGGCCAGGCCAGGCCAGGCCAGGCCAGGCCAGGCCAGGCCAGGCCAGGCCAGGCCAGGCCAGGCCAGGCCAGGCCAGGCCAGGCCAGGCCAGGCCAGGCCAGGCCAGGCCAGGCCAGGCCAGGCCAGGCCAGGCCAGGCCAGGCCAGGCCAGGCCAGGCCAGGCCAGGCCAGGCCAGGCCAGGCCAGGCCAGGCCAGGCCAGGCCAGGCCAGGCCAGGCCAGGCCAGGCCAGGCCAGGCCAGGCCAGGCCAGGCCAGGCCAGGCCAGGCCAGGCCAGGCCAGGCCAGGCCAGGCCAGGCCAGGCCAGGCCAGGCCAGGCCAGGCCAGGCCAGGCCAGGCCAGGCCAGGCCAGGCCAGGCCAGGCCAGGCCAGGCCAGGCCAGGCCAGGCCAGGCCAGGCCAGGCCAGGCCAGGCCAGGCCAGGCCAGGCCAGGCCAGGCCAGGCCAGGCCAGGCCAGGCCAGGCCAGGCCAGGCCAGGCCAGGCCAGGCCAGGCCAGGCCAGGCCAGGCCAGGCCAGGCCAGGCCAGGCCAGGCCAGGCCAGGCCAGGCCAGGCCAGGCCAGGCCAGGCCAGGCCAGGCCAGGCCAGGCCAGGCCAGGCCAGGCCAGGCCAGGCCAGGCCAGGCCAGGCCAGGCCAGGCCAGGCCAGGCCAGGCCAGGCCAGGCCAGGCCAGGCCAGGCCAGGCCAGGCCAGGCCAGGCCAGGCCAGGCCAGGCCAGGCCAGGCCAGGCCAGGCCAGGCCAGGCCAGGCCAGGCCAGGCCAGGCCAGGCCAGGCCAGGCCAGGCCAGGCCAGGCCAGGCCAGGCCAGGCCAGGCCAGGCCAGGCCAGGCCAGGCCAGGCCAGGCCAGGCCAGGCCAGGCCAGGCCAGGCCAGGCCAGGCCAGGCCAGGCCAGGCCAGGCCAGGCCAGGCCAGGCCAGGCCAGGCCAGGCCAGGCCAGGCCAGGCCAGGCCAGGCCAGGCCAGGCCAGGCCAGGCCAGGCCAGGCCAGGCCAGGCCAGGCCAGGCCAGGCCAGGCCAGGCCAGGCCAGGCCAGGCCAGGCCAGGCCAGGCCAGGCCAGGCCAGGCCAGGCCAGGCCAGGCCAGGCCAGGCCAGGCCAGGCCAGGCCAGGCCAGGCCAGGCCAGGCCAGGCCAGGCCAGGCCAGGCCAGGCCAGGCCAGGCCAGGCCAGGCCAGGCCAGGCCAGGCCAGGCCAGGCCAGGCCAGGCCAGGCCAGGCCAGGCCAGGCCAGGCCAGGCCAGGCCAGGCCAGGCCAGGCCAGGCCAGGCCAGGCCAGGCCAGGCCAGGCCAGGCCAGGCCAGGCCAGGCCAGGCCAGGCCAGGCCAGGCCAGGCCAGGCCAGGCCAGGCCAGGCCAGGCCAGGCCAGGCCAGGCCAGGCCAGGCCAGGCCAGGCCAGGCCAGGCCAGGCCAGGCCAGGCCAGGCCAGGCCAGGCCAGGCCAGGCCAGGCCAGGCCAGGCCAGGCCAGGCCAGGCCAGGCCAGGCCAGGCCAGGCCAGGCCAGGCCAGGCCAGGCCAGGCCAGGCCAGGCCAGGCCAGGCCAGGCCAGGCCAGGCCAGGCCAGGCCAGGCCAGGCCAGGCCAGGCCAGGCCAGGCCAGGCCAGGCCAGGCCAGGCCAGGCCAGGCCAGGCCAGGCCAGGCCAGGCCAGGCCAGGCCAGGCCAGGCCAGGCCAGGCCAGGCCAGGCCAGGCCAGGCCAGGCCAGGCCAGGCCAGGCCAGGCCAGGCCAGGCCAGGCCAGGCCAGGCCAGGCCAGGCCAGGCCAGGCCAGGCCAGGCCAGGCCAGGCCAGGCCAGGCCAGGCCAGGCCAGGCCAGGCCAGGCCAGGCCAGGCCAGGCCAGGCCAGGCCAGGCCAGGCCAGGCCAGGCCAGGCCAGGCCAGGCCAGGCCAGGCCAGGCCAGGCCAGGCCAGGCCAGGCCAGGCCAGGCCAGGCCAGGCCAGGCCAGGCCAGGCCAGGCCAGGCCAGGCCAGGCCAGGCCAGGCCAGGCCAGGCCAGGCCAGGCCAGGCCAGGCCAGGCCAGGCCAGGCCAGGCCAGGCCAGGCCAGGCCAGGCCAGGCCAGGCCAGGCCAGGCCAGGCCAGGCCAGGCCAGGCCAGGCCAGGCCAGGCCAGGCCAGGCCAGGCCAGGCCAGGCCAGGCCAGGCCAGGCCAGGCCAGGCCAGGCCAGGCCAGGCCAGGCCAGGCCAGGCCAGGCCAGGCCAGGCCAGGCCAGGCCAGGCCAGGCCAGGCCAGGCCAGGCCAGGCCAGGCCAGGCCAGGCCAGGCCAGGCCAGGCCAGGCCAGGCCAGGCCAGGCCAGGCCAGGCCAGGCCAGGCCAGGCCAGGCCAGGCCAGGCCAGGCCAGGCCAGGCCAGGCCAGGCCAGGCCAGGCCAGGCCAGGCCAGGCCAGGCCAGGCCAGGCCAGGCCAGGCCAGGCCAGGCCAGGCCAGGCCAGGCCAGGCCAGGCCAGGCCAGGCCAGGCCAGGCCAGGCCAGGCCAGGCCAGGCCAGGCCAGGCCAGGCCAGGCCAGGCCAGGCCAGGCCAGGCCAGGCCAGGCCAGGCCAGGCCAGGCCAGGCCAGGCCAGGCCAGGCCAGGCCAGGCCAGGCCAGGCCAGGCCAGGCCAGGCCAGGCCAGGCCAGGCCAGGCCAGGCCAGGCCAGGCCAGGCCAGGCCAGGCCAGGCCAGGCCAGGCCAGGCCAGGCCAGGCCAGGCCAGGCCAGGCCAGGCCAGGCCAGGCCAGGCCAGGCCAGGCCAGGCCAGGCCAGGCCAGGCCAGGCCAGGCCAGGCCAGGCCAGGCCAGGCCAGGCCAGGCCAGGCCAGGCCAGGCCAGGCCAGGCCAGGCCAGGCCAGGCCAGGCCAGGCCAGGCCAGGCCAGGCCAGGCCAGGCCAGGCCAGGCCAGGCCAGGCCAGGCCAGGCCAGGCCAGGCCAGGCCAGGCCAGGCCAGGCCAGGCCAGGCCAGGCCAGGCCAGGCCAGGCCAGGCCAGGCCAGGCCAGGCCAGGCCAGGCCAGGCCAGGCCAGGCCAGGCCAGGCCAGGCCAGGCCAGGCCAGGCCAGGCCAGGCCAGGCCAGGCCAGGCCAGGCCAGGCCAGGCCAGGCCAGGCCAGGCCAGGCCAGGCCAGGCCAGGCCAGGCCAGGCCAGGCCAGGCCAGGCCAGGCCAGGCCAGGCCAGGCCAGGCCAGGCCAGGCCAGGCCAGGCCAGGCCAGGCCAGGCCAGGCCAGGCCAGGCCAGGCCAGGCCAGGCCAGGCCAGGCCAGGCCAGGCCAGGCCAGGCCAGGCCAGGCCAGGCCAGGCCAGGCCAGGCCAGGCCAGGCCAGGCCAGGCCAGGCCAGGCCAGGCCAGGCCAGGCCAGGCCAGGCCAGGCCAGGCCAGGCCAGGCCAGGCCAGGCCACAGGCCAGGCCAGGCCAGGCCAGGCCAGGCCAGGCCAGGCCAGGCCAGGCCAGGCCAGGCCAGGCCAGGCCAGGCCAGGCCAGGCCAGGCCAGGCCAGGCCAGGCCAGGCCAGGCCAGGCCAGGCCAGGCCAGGCAGGCCAGGCCAGGCCAGGCCAGGCCAGGCCAGGCCAGGCCAGGCCAGGCCAGGCCAGGCCAGGCCAGGCCAGGCCAGGCCAGGCCAGGCCAGGCCAGGCCAGGCCAGGCCAGGCCAGGCCAGGCCAGGCCAGGCCAGGCCAGGCCAGGCCAGGCCAGGCCAGGCCAGGCCAGGCCAGGCCAGGCCAGGCCAGGCCAGGCCAGGCCAGGCCAGGCCAGGCCAGGCCAGGCCAGGCCAGGCCAGGCCAGGCCAGGCCAGGCCAGGCCAGGCCAGGCCAGGCCAGGCCAGGCCAGGCCAGGCCAGGCCAGGCCAGGCCAGGCCAGGCCAGGCCAGGCCAGGCCAGGCCAGGCCAGGCCAGGCCAGGCCAGGCCAGGCCAGGCCAGGCCAGGCCAGGCCAGGCCAGGCCAGGCCAGGCCAGGCCAGGCCAGGCCAGGCCAGGCCAGGCCAGGCCAGGCCAGGCCAGGCCAGGCCAGGCCAGGCCAGGCCAGGCCAGGCCAGGCCAGGCCAGGCCAGGCCAGGCCAGGCCAGGCCAGGCCAGGCCAGGCCAGGCCAGGCCAGGCCAGGCCAGGCCAGGCCAGGCCAGGCCAGGCCAGGCCAGGCCAGGCCAGGCCAGGCCAGGCCAGGCCAGGCCAGGCCAGGCCAGGCCAGGCCAGGCCAGGCCAGGCCAGGCCAGGCCAGGCCAGGCCAGGCCAGGCCAGGCCAGGCCAGGCCAGGCCAGGCCAGGCCAGGCCAGGCCAGGCCAGGCCAGGCCAGGCCAGGCCAGGCCAGGCCAGGCCAGGCCAGGCCAGGCCAGGCCAGGCCAGGCCAGGCCAGGCCAGGCCAGGCCAGGCCAGGCCAGGCCAGGCCAGGCCAGGCCAGGCCAGGCCAGGCCAGGCCAGGCCAGGCCAGGCCAGGCCAGGCCAGGCCAGGCCAGGCCAGGC